>VZRF01000545.1:842202-999986 GCA_013396875.1 Vireo altiloquus
TCTCCGATACCTTCACTGACACCTTCACTGACACCTTCACTGCCACCTTCTCTGCCACCCTCGCTGCCACCCTCACTGCCACCTTCTCTGCCACCTTCACTGACACCTTCACTGCCACCTTCTCTGCCACCCTCGCTGCCACCTTCGCTGACACCTTCACTGACACCTTCATTGCCACCCTCTCTGCCGCCCTCACTGCCACCTTCATTGACACCTTCATTGCCACCTTCACTGACACCTTCATTGCCACCTTCACTGTCACCCTCGCTGCCACCCTGAATGCTACACCATCCTACAAAAGGCCCGAATCCTCAGGAGACAACAGGTCCGGACACAGTAGATCAAGCTACAGCTGAGGAAGAGTTTGATATTAGATGTTGATGTTTAGTGATTGAATTTAATGAAGGAAAGGGAAGTATTTGCTGAGGAAAGGGACGCTGTGGTGGGAACAAGGGGAAATTGTTCAAGCGAAGGAAGAGCATTGTGGTGACTTTGGTGCTCAGACTACCGCTCTCTTCCAGAGACCCGGCTCGAGGATGTGTGAACTGTCCTCCCACTGCTCCGACACCTGCTGCTGGCTGAGACTACACGTACCAGACAAGTACTGCCCAGTAGTGCTCAACTATGTTCACAAACACAGGCTTGAGCTAACGAGACCTAACTATAGGAATGCTGAAGGTTACTAAGCAGAGGTCACCAAATTTCTCACCATGGAGCCACCCAAGGTCTCATCAGGCTGCTGTTCAGCCATGCAAGTAGCTCCACACTACAGGACTGGAACAGGAAACACCAGATGCCGAGACATGCAAAGCAGATTTAGGAATGGTTTGATGATGTACGGGCAGCGCTGCCTCTCTTCTAATGAGCCCCTAGATAGTCTGTGCAGTCTGGCACATTTATCCAGAGAATCCATCCATGGATTGTGGAGAGTGTGAACCTGCATGTGGTTATTCAGAAGACAATAAGCATCTAGAAGCTCTCTATTTATGCAGATATTTTGTGTGTCATTGCCTGGGTCACCGTAAAGAAACACAAAACTCCTCCAGATTCCCTTACACCAAACCATTTTAGCACCTCTGTGAATCATGAGGAGGATTATACCTACCTGCATATCCACATAGCTCTGCCACTTGAGCACATGGAGTAACTTGATAGCTGGAATTAAATTTGCTGTACAAACAAGCAAATTATGTTAAATTAAATGTTATTTGCAGGTTGTGGAAGTTAATGTACTTTACTATATGATAACACCCGTCTGTATTATTCTTTGTCATTGCTCCATTTCTCATCTTCCAGCTGGCTTCTGTCCTAGTCTCTCTCAGTAGCTCTTCTCATCCTAGAAATACTACATTTTTCTTTTCATGATCTCTGAGAGGCTGCATACTCTAGGGGTCTGGCTGTGAGAGCCCCAGGAGCATGCAAGGGACAGTTTCCCCACTCCACTTCTGCAGATTTCTTGGGAAGTTCTTGCTCAGCCCTTTATGAAATTGCATAGTTACTCTCAAATCTGGGAACACCATCAGACACACTGAAACCTTTCAGGGACAAAACATGTTCAGTGCAGATTCACACTCCACCAGATTCCTAATGAACTCTCTTTCCTTTCTAGTTCCATTGATTTAGTCTATAGGCATTTCATGGAAATGGCAGGACAGCTATCTAGGATCATCTATACCAAGAGAAAAGTCTCTGCTTCCCAGTATATAGGGTTGACAAATTCTCGGACAAGCTTCTTTTACAATTTTAATATTGATGATTTTAATGATTTTAACTTAATGTGAAATTTTGCTGAAAAGCCAAAGATCCAAGGTGAGGAAATTTCAACCAAACCACAGAAATTTTCAAAGTACCAAGCATTTGAAAATAGAGTACTGGGAGGAGTTTTGCAGCCTTACCTGTAAACTCTACTATTACCATAATGTATAAATGTGGCATTATGTAAAGTGATGGCTTATAGTTTGTTTAATCAGAATGCATTTTTGTACACAAATCTCTGAAAAACAGATATGGCTAAGTAACATTCTTTTCCTTCCCTGAAGACTCTCATGTTTTTGTTAGATGACAGGAAAAGGCAGAGAACAGGAAACATGAATCCTTTCTTCAATCACACTGTTAATATATTTTCTTTGCTCAAAACCTAGTTGCTAAGCAAGTTATTCCAGAAGCTGGTTCTCAGAGCTGTGATCTAAATATATTTGTTTCTGGCTCTGTTAAAGCTTGACTAACCAGAGTGGGGAATGTGAGCACTCTCACTGGTATCTAGAAAAGCACCTTTAAGTATGATTAAGTATTTTAAGCATGTGCTCAGATATATTGCTGATTAGGGATGCAGCTACTCAGATGTGTAAATACTTTTCTCATCTGGCACTGGAGATATCATTAACATTCCAGTTAATATTGAATTGCTGATCTTTCCCTGGCACTACCTCCAACAGTTAGTTTAGCAATGTTTACTACAAAGAGTATAAGTGATTTAAAGCCTTATTTAAATCCTGGGTCATCCTCAGATGTCTTTCAACAAATTTAGCAGAAGGGGATTCAGCGGGTCCTTTCCAAGCCCTCCTTGCTCCCACCAGCTTTGCAATGGCTGTGGTATAACAGGGTGTGTGCCATCCGCTCCATGCCCGCGCTCCATCCAGCTTGCTTAAACCCACTCTCAGCAGAAACATTTACAGCTTGCCTGGGCTAGGAGCTAAAGCACCGATTTCTCCATCAAATTTTTTGTGGGGACATCTCTCCAGCAAAGGCAAGCAGCAAGGTGGCCGTGTTTACCTGCTGCATGAACATGTCATTGCCCCACATGCTCATGCTTTATGGAGGAGGGATCTGAAATGGTTGGCAGTTGTCAGGAAAAAGCCTTCCTCTGACACAGAAGAAAGATGTGTGCTGTTGGTGCTTGGAGTCTGCACACGAGCATTTGTACACTGGCTCGAGCTTTCTCCTCTTGGCACATCTAAAAGCTTCATAATTGAATTGCACTGTTGGAACATTGTACCAAAGTTTGACTTAATGTAATTTAAATGTTACGGGTTTGCCAATTACATAGTTTGATGTTGGCTGATTCTGTTATAAGGCTCATAATGTTCTTATTATTCTGCATTTAAAACACATTATTCATAATTTGTTGGAATTTAAAAAGACTAAATAGCCAGTAGATGGCACCAATAAATCCTGTTGAGAGACTTAGAATTGAAAAGTGTAGTTCTTGTCTTTTTCTCAAATGCATTTTGGAAATGAAAAAAACTGGACAAAAGCGCATAATAGGCATAATTTATACTTTTTAGTTTGCAGTAATAATTTATGAACAGAATGTTTTTCCAAAGTCAAGACTCTACCATGTAATTGAACACATAAACTTGTGAGGAAGAACATGAAGGTGTGTTACAGTAACTTCCCAGTTATTTAGAAAATCCAGTGCCTTCTGAGTACTTCTGCAGCCTCATCCAGCTATGCCAGCTTTAACCTTGTTTATAATGCATTTTCTTCCTTAAAGCCTTTAAACTCTAACTCACCCACCTCAACTCAGTACAGCAATTAAGACTGGAGAAGGAATCATATTGAGAAAGCCAGGATATTGATGCATTGTGGTGTATTTACCACATTACTGGGTACTTGGAACCCGTGTCATGCTCCTCCATGAACAAAGTATGTTATTTAGACTTTAGTCCTTCAAAAGGACACAGCTGTGTGGGTTGTAGCACCCACACACAAGAAGATGTTGATTTCTTTGATGTAAGAAAGATCTCGTCTTTCATTTGCCTGTAAATGACAACACCATGCCTCCACAGCATTGCTTTAATACAACAGTGCTTATGCTAATAGTATTTCTTTCCAAACAGGTTACCTCACCTAGCCTCAGATATTAAGCACAATGCAAACTAAACAGGAAATAAGCTCATAAAGAGTAAACTGTCCTAACAGTTTAAGGCCAAGGACACTTCATTCCTTCATTCCAAGGTCTTTTAGCAGCTGCCTTCACTCCTGATAAATCTGCAGCCTGTCTGCTTGGGTGACAGTTACAGTAGCAGCAACAGTGAGCATTTTTCTTGACAGAGCCCCTCTTATCTCATGTTTCTATGGCTGGAGTGGTACTCACTTTAGACAATGTCACAAAGCTGGGGGAAAAGAAGCCTGTGTTTCAGGGCATGAGTAATTTCCTATGGAAAACACTGATACAAACCAAGCACTCTGTTAGAGGGGACAAGTAAGATATAGGTGATTCCAACAGCAATTCAGCAAGTCCTGGCTTAATGGGATATATCGCAGCTTTTGACCCAAAACCTTGACCCATTAACTTAAGTTGACCTGTCCCTTTCAGTATGATGCAGATTATCAAAACAGGAGTGACTTCACACACATTTCAAATGCAGTTCTTTAAGTTGGTTGTTCAAGATATTTATTGAAACATGAGGATGTTAGATACACAAGAAAACAATAGTTGTGGAAGTTTAGAGGCAACTACTACGAGGTGATTCATGTCAACCTGTTAAAGGCAAACTAATGAGTATCCACAGCAGAGTTTCAGGACATTAGTAATTACATCCATCCCATAACCGGCTAATGCATCATCTCTCCCCATCGTTGCAATTCTGTGCTGCAGGGATTTCCCAGGTTCTGATGAACTACCTAACAAAATACCTCGTAGAAAAAAAAAAACCCTAGATCTACCTGTAAGTACATCCTCTCAACACTTCCTCCCAATGGGATTTCTGGAGTGGAAGATTCACTGTTTGCTAAAATGTGGAGGAAGAAGTTCAGATAAGCACAAATTTTTCATTATCATTGTATCACAATTTCTTTAATAGCATTTCTTTTAAATCCTGTGGAGTACAGCTGTTGTTAAGGTGTAAAAAATTAATTAGAAAGTGTCACGATCAGTGTATCCATTATCTTTACAAATAGAACAGCAAGTCGTTTTCTGTCATTGTTTGATCACTGTTTATGATAACAAAAATTCATTTTAATAACGGTTTTAATGCTCAGAAATAATGCTTTTCCTAAGCCTATTTGCAGGTTCTTCTGAGCTATTATAAATGGAAGCATCATGCAGAATACTAAGGATGTTTTCAGCTCAGACATACAGTTTTGCCTGAGATCAATGCAGAATACAAAAATGAGTCACGCTTTAGATCTCATAGTAAGTATAACCACATAAGAACTCATTTCTCAGGTTAATAAAACCTGCTACACTCCAGACTTGTGTCAGCTTTACTGTTTTAAATTAATATATTTAAATAATAAATTTGCAAAATAGGGTTCTGGAACCAGTTATACTATGTCCTAGGAGAAAATGCTGACCACTGTTAAGACTTCCAAATTATATAAACCTCATTTTCTCAGTCTCCTTTCATGTTGTTTCATCCTTGATGTTTAAGATCAACCATTGTATAACCAGTCAATGTCTGGAAATGAAACCTTTCCATCCAGGGATTCGTGGTCAGATTACAGAGAAAACAGTGTGAATGTGAAAGCATCTCAAATACAAATTATGGAAGAAAAATAAAATCATACAATTATAGAATAGTTTGGGCTGTAAGTGGATCTTAAAGATCATCTAGTTTCAACTTCTCTGCTGCAGGCAGGGACGTATTCAACTAGACCTGGTTGCCCAAAGCCCCATCCAACCTAGCCTTGAACACCTGCAGGGATGGGACAAGTGGAACATGCAATATTGTCAGAAAAAAAAATTAAAATAGACAAAGACAATAATGAATGAGATAAGAAAGGTTTTAGCATGTATCAATAGTAATCTCAGTGGGTCATAAACAGAAAAAAATGCTTCATTAGCAAGGGATTGAGTCTAACCATAAAAACGCTTTTTTTGGACTACATCTCATTAACATTCAAATTTGTCTTCCTACCTGGCATGCCAGAGTTTCAGTAATCCACAGATATCATCAGCTATGACAACAGATAATTTGAGACACAAGGAGGCAGACAAGTGTCTAACCACTACTCTCTTATGTATTTTTACATGATTTTTGTACAAAGTGCACTAATTTCCTGTTTGTGCCTTCATTTGCCTTCCTAGACTTTCTGACACGTAACTGAGTGTGTTCAACTTGAAGGTGAGAGAGGAGCCCAAAAGCCAAAAATTAAAGCTTCAGATAGAGAAGGAAGTGCAGGAGCCAGTGGGGGAGGGACAGAGGGGCAGGACTCTCCAAGGCATAGGGATAAGAAGAGGAGGAAGGCCAGGAAGCTCTTTGCTTCTCTGAGGAGAGTGTACAGGAGGCTGAGTGAGAGTTTACTTGGTGGATGGGGATGGAAATTATAAAGCTCAGCTGTGGGCAATTGCTAAGGATCTTACAAAGCATCCAAAATGGCAAAGCAAAGCAAAAGTGTGGCATATAAGCAACAAGAAAAGGGAAGCCTGAGATACCAGGTGGGATTTACTCCTCTCTGTGATACAGGAATCCTAACCCACCCTTTTCAGAGCATGGGATCATAAAGACCTGTGGTATTGTTTTCCAAACAGGGAACATGGCAGAGAAGTATCCATAAAGCATTCCCCATCACGAAGAAAAAGTGAAAGGCACTCCTGCCATCAGCTCCTGGATCCTAGAGACCTTCTGAGACACAGGAACACTTTGGGTTCAGGGGAAACTTCTCAGGCCTACCTTGCCAACAACAGCCTAATCATCATCATTATCTTTGTCCTCTGTCAAACTGTCCTTGAATGATAGAGATGTCCATGTCTCCTTCCATGGAGACACTCTTGTGCATGATGTGATGCCCTTGTCCTGCAACAGAATACAATTCAGAGCCTCCCAGTAGCAGAGGCCAATGATGTAGCAATGGATAACTGTTCATTGTTGTATTTAATTGTTTTACAAGCCTGGCTTCAGGGCTTTTAGTCCTGCACTGCAGTATGTTGCATTTCTACCTGTGCTAGCGCATATGGGCATAAAAGGCCACAGTGAGTCACCCTGTGCCACTAATTGTCACCTCATGCATTGATGATCTTTTAGTCAAACTTTCAGGCAGGTTAAGAACCATCCCAAAGGTTCAACTTGGATCATGATATGCTGGAAGTACACATTCTCCTGGAGCATTGTTTTTCATGGTTGCATTTAGGGGTGAGTTTGGAACTGCGTTTTATGTCTGGTCTAATTTCACAGCTCTGTCATTCTGCAGAACCAATACTTTTGTGGTGAAAAGTGAAGATAGGCGAAACAATCCCAGTGTAGTAGTAGAAGCCATGGATCTACTGAGCTAGATGGAGAGGCTGATCATGGCTGGGAGCCACTCCAAATCTAAGGATACTGGTGACATTTAAGGGAATAGGCCAACCAATCCATGTTAAGAGGAGCAGGGACATCCAGAAATGGCAAACTTGTTTACAGAGGTCAGAAAGAGAAAGAAATTCCATACCAAAGGTATTGTAATACACCTCCTGGAACTCTTTCAAAATGTCAGTAGAGCAAAATGGATAGACAAGTAAAAAATCAGTTTAACTCACCCAATTCAATTTCTGATGGAAATGCAATTGGAATAATGTTACCAGGATTTGTCAGTCTGGACCTTGGATTCATAAATCCTTCATAAATACAATTGTACTGTCTCTTCTTTGCGCATCAAATGTCACAACAGCTAGCATAAGTACTTAGAAATTTCATTCTTCACCACTCGAGCAGTTATTTGCTCTTGAACAAAGGGACTGAAATTAAATAACAGAAAAAGACAGCAATTTTTTTCTATTCTCCTCTTTTCACTTGCATTGTACTAACACATGCCCCATATTTTGTGACAAATTAATTCAACTTCCTTTGAAAAACTCGAGTGAAACTGTTTAAGCAAGTGTTGTGGAGTAATTTATTCTATAAAGAGATACTAACAATTTTAATAGAAGACAAAGAACAAGTTCTGTTATCATATAAAAAATTTAATGTATTCATTGATTTACACAGATATAACTAGCACAATGAATTGACATTTCCATAACTTCATAATTTGTAGGTTTCCCTCATTCCATTCTCCTCTCTCTGCCTTTTCTGGTAAGACATACATATTTCTACATCTCCACCAATTGCATTGTGTCTTTTCCTCAGCCACTAGCAAATACAAGATTTCTACAGTCCTGGGAGTAAAGTGAATAATTTACCTAAGCTTTTGTTTGAGCTCTACAAAAACTGTGTGAGTGAAACTGTTGAATGCCAGGAATAAGTTCTCAAATTTCTATCAATTTGGAAGAATCTAAAGTTGCCTTATCTTCAGGAGCTCTATCTGTGTCAGTTCAAGTGCTGGTTTTGACGTTTCTGAATTTGAAAGCAATAAAAATGGAAGAAAACCAAACCTGCATTACTAGAACTTTCTACTTTCATATTAATTTGTGGTAAGGTAACATAGTTCCTTCTAGATTGTGGACTATTGTAGGAGAACAGCAGTAGCATAATCCATGTTGAATGATTGAAGCCAGAGACTCACTAATGAACATGGGAAAATAATTTTCTTTATTAAAAAAATGTTTATAAAATATTGCCTAAAATTATAGAATTGTTATTTTTATGTTGTATAAAATTATATAAGCAAAAACCATAGGAAAAAATACAAACCCACTGATTTTGGCCCACAGTTAAGTCACTTTATATCACGATGCCAATATAAAGTGTATGGAGTGTGCAAGCCATACTCACTTTAAAGTTTTTATGCTGCCAAATAGATGATGTGGTATGCAATGGTCTTAGTAGTAGTGAAAATTAGTGTCTCTTGAATAAAAACTTACCTTTGCCAAGTGCAACCAAAATGGTCAGTGAATGAAAGGAGAAAGGTGTCACGCAGGCCTATCCCCACTGAGTTTTAAACTGTTATTTTAGATATATGGAAGAAAATCATAGAGTACAAAAATTTTATACTGAAGTGCACTGATGTAGCTAAGAAAAGCTTAAACTTGTCTGTCAAGTGAAGATGGATGTCGTTATTTTTATTGACCTCAAAGTCTTCCAGCAGAGGTGGAAGGTGCTATTACTTTTCTAAGAGTACAAAAGGCAGTCTGAGAGGACTGCCAAGATATATTTTATTATACTACATGTGTCAAAAAAATGGTCACCTGGACTTGCTCAAGCAAATCTCCAACAGGTTCTTGAGAGCACAGAAATATATCTAACAATGAGTGGCACTGACTGTTCAAGTATGGGGGATAAACCCCACATTAATTTGAAGAGAAACAGTTCAAAGAACTGAGCAGACATAAATGAGAGTATCTCGAGATAAGAAAAGATCATAAATTTGCAAATGAAGAGGACCTGGACCAGCATGGTTTTATTGCAGAGGGAACTGGTTGTTTTGCTCCTGTGTGTTCACCAGGAGTGAACATGCACATGTGCCATGTGTGCAGATGGTCTGGGACTAGGATCCAGAAGCAGGTATTGGAACTAAGGGATTTGGCAGCATAAATTCACCCTGTGATAAAAATGCATTTGTAACATGAAATACCAGCAAGAATTTATTAGACAGAAATGAAAAATACCTATATGGTGAAGGCATAAGGAATTATTTCTCACCACGGATGCAAGTAATTAATATGCTGTAAGAAAAGACAGAATGCAGACAGATGAGCAGCAATGATGATAGCAATTTCATGCTGGGAAAAAAAAAAATATACCAGTATATATTCTGGAAGTTATTCTGTTGTATTCATTAATTATTCCTCTAAATTGTCAAAAGATATTAGGCACAGACCAGGGACAGAAAATCCTCACCAGGTATGAAATTCCAGCTAGAGCAGGAATGGGTATAAAGTGTTGGCCTCCACAATGATTTTAAACATGTTAGTTCATCTGAAAGATGGGCTTGAATCAGAAATATGAATAAGAAATATCGTTTGCATAGGACACTATACATGTACATTTATATTGAACTCCCTTAATCCCAACAGTTCCCTGGGTTTGGGTGGAGTTGTGGTTGTTCAATGAATTAATGAGGAATACTTTTGCTTCTGTGCCTGGCAGCTGTGATCATGAGTTTCAGTTTTGCCAGGCCCATGTCTGAATTGGTAAAATTATGCTCTCAATAATACAATGTGTCTAATGATGTGTTGCAAAAAATATGTCATATTAATAGTCTCAAGGAAGAGGAAAAAAAGTTCTGGGAGGGAAGTAATTTGAGGGCAAAGGAGATGCTACTGCACTGCAGAAGCGCTGGTTCAGGGACATGGACAGGCCATGACACCCAACTTTTTAGGTTCAAATCAGCCCTTGAGTCAGGCGAACTTGATGCATGAGGTTTTAAGTTTTATATTTTTCAAATCCTGTACTGCTAGTGTAACTCTGAAGTTTCCTATAGATTGTTAAGTGCTGTTGTCTATGCTAAGATAGACATAACAAAACCTCTCCAGCTTGCTCTCCAAGGACACCCAGACCAAGAACTGTAAACCATCATCTTGGGAAAGGGGAACAAGCTTGGGGAAATTCCATCACTGGCTGGGTTCTGGTTGGTGAATTTATGCTGATATAAAAGTGTGAAGAACTCGTGACCTGTCGTCCATTTTGGGATCCACTGAGGCAGGACCCTCTGGGGCCCAGAAGTGTACCTCTGAAGGCCTTTCAAATAAATCTCTCCTTTATTCCTTTATTCCTGTCTAATCTCTGTTTCTAGGTAGCCATCAAACTGAAGGCATCAAACTGAACACTAAGCCACTTACTAAGGGTGGCCTGGAAGGTTCTACCTGCCTTGCATGAACAAGCCCAATATTTAATTTCCTGGTAAAACCAGATACTGATGAACGTGCATAATTTCATGCCTTCTGTGTTTGACAGGTCTTCACAGCTAATAAAGAATAGGCTGCTGCTTAGCTATGGTGCCTTTTCTTAAACTGCTTTTTGACAGCGAGCAAACTGTTGTTTCTATCCATGCAGTAATACCCCTGTATCCAAACATGTGAGTGTTCTGCAGAGGTTAATGAAAATTAAATTGAAGCTGAATAATACTGATTATAATGCAGGAGCATGCAAGCAAAGCTAATTAATACAACTGGCAGCACGGCTCAGTCCTGCCCTGTGACACTACTCTCTCTCCCTCAGTTCCATTTTCTTCCTAAACAGGTACCCACAGCAACCTAAAATGACATGTTTTATACAATCTTGAATGGATAGATTTACAGCAGCATCCCACTTTTTGCACTCAGAACTTAAATGATATTCAATCCCTCAGTAGGAATGAAAAGCTATTATATTATCCATTTTTCCTTCTTGCTTATGAACATGCCAGTTCTACCATTAGGATTACAATATTTCCTAGATTTTAGTGTTCGCTGAGTTTTTCTGAGCAAGGAGCTGTCGCAAATAAACTTGGATTTTATCTTGATTAAGTGGCATATGTCAACAAATGTGATTTCTGGTGGACCAGCTCAGTTTTTATCTTATATTAAAGATCCAACTTGGCCGTTAGTTTACCAAAAGGTAGAAGAATGGCTTTTAACTCTGGATAGTATGCACAGGCTACCTGAAAAAAGAATTTGGAAATCGGACTGAAGAATTTGAAAATCCAAGGTTGATAAAAAGACAGAATGAGATCTTGCATCCTTACATCTAAGAGTACCTCTGATTTCTTGTTAGCACCTTTTCCACATGCTTCACTGAGCCAATCTGGAAAAGAGGCACCTGAGAATGTACCAGTGCCACAAGGGATGCTTGGCCTGAACAATTGGCCATTGTCATTGGACAATGAAGGTTTAGTTTTGAAACGCTGCAGTGTATTGAGTTCCTCAAAATATTTGCCTCACTATGAAATGAAGAGTACTGTGGACACACTGTGTACACACTACTGTAGCTCATGTAACATGTTCTAAGCATTAATTTTAGAAATGCCATCTCAGCACATATTCTCCAGAGGCACAAGAAGAATAGAGTCCATTAAATTTATGCTTTGAGGGCTTTGCTTGCAACAAGACCCCACCCCTCAGTTGCTTCTTCCACCAACAAGGGCTCCACTTGCAAGGCACTCTCTGATCCCAGATTTTGAAGCATTCTTTTTGTAGGGTTACCATGGGCTATTACACGCCTGACTGCTGGACTGTGGTTTCCTTGTGTTCCTAAATCCTTTTTCTCTTTGGCACATCTGAAAGCCTTTGATGCTATTCTTCCTTTTCCACAGGAAACAAACCAGTTGCTGTGTCAGCATCCTGGCCAGGAATCAAAGAGAGCAAGCTACTTACCAGGCAACACCCAGGGCATAGACAATTAGGATGGGGATGATATTTCAGCAAGAGCCTTTCTGGTACTAAGGAAAAATATAGTGACAATTTAGTGCAATTTTGGAAAAAATAAAAAGGAGCATTTGTAAAACTTAGGAGTTTATTTCTATGGCAGAGGTCAAACAACACTACAGCTGCTTTTCCACCCCATGCTCTCCAGTTCAGACAGGAATAAGAGCATTTTTTAGCTATGTATTCTAGTTGCCACATAGGTACCTCCTGGCATCTTACTAGACAAAGTGTCTTAGATTCCCAGTGTCTTCCACTTTAGGCATGACAGCGACCACGAACTCTCCCATTTATGATTACAGAGGTACAACTGTATTTTGACTTCATAATCCCTCTTTGGCAAATGCATCGATTTCTTATGGGGCATATATATATTTTACCTTTTTTCATATGAGCAAATAGTCCATGAACTACGACCTGAGGACATTAGATGCAGAAATATTCTGATTCCATGAATAGCAGGGGTGGGAACCATTCATTATAACTTTGTACTCTTTGATCTCAGCTTTAAAAGCTAAACCAACCACAAACAGAGGAATGTGAAATACATGGAGTAATAAATAGACACTTTAAAAATTTTCTTTATTTTTATTTTCAAGTTTAAGGTCAATCTTCATTACTTTACAGCTAAAATGAAAGTACAAAAATGTTCCCGTTAGTCTAGTTTGAATTTAGATGTATTTGCAAATAAAACTAAGCCTGCTTTTTCAAATACCATTTCTGTTCAGAAATTATATAGCTCATTCATTCATAAGGCATTTAAAACAGATTTCAGTTCAAACATTAAAATATTTTACATTTGGGTATCAGAATTACAAACAGAAATTAAAGGTTCTTAAAAAAATGTGCCTGAACTGCAGAAGTACACACTAAGGACATTACAATGTACACATGCAGAGACATGCACAAATAAATATCTATGTATATGAACATACTAGAAAGATGAAAAATACCTGTGTCTTAGTTTTTATGAAAACTCAGTCATTTATCTAAGAAGAATGCATGTTTAATGCACTACTCATATATTGCTTACACGATAATTATAGTTTCCTATTTATGTCAGTACAAAATCATTTCAGTCACATAGTAAAATTGCGTGTCTTTTGGTCAATGTCCTACAGTAATGCTGAAATGATGAAATATATTAAGGAACCAAAAGAGAGAAGATGAAGGAATAGTGCAAGATAAAGCTGTACTGAGTTTTTGAGAAGATTAATTTGCCTCATGATGAATTGGTTCTCTCTCTCTTCGTTAGACAATGTCCTCTTTCTTTTGAGTGATTCCATTTCTCACATAGTGGAAGAAGGTTTATCAGAGGAAAATCCTGTGTATATATTGTGTTGGAATTATGGAAACATGACAAAGTTCCTTTCTGTTAAAAACCTGAACTTAGATAAATCATAAGAACTCACCATCCGTTGGCAAATCATTCCAGCAGAAAGTGTGTTGTTTCAGTGTACCTGTAGAAATCTTTATGTGCAGCCAAGGGACATTGAACATATTATTTGGCTATAATGTCTTTTTGGGGAAAATTAAATTTCAAAAATCCTGGCATATAAGAAGATAGAGATACCATAGGTCCTTTATCTGAAAGTCCATGTCTTTTAACATGGTCGTTTTATTTTATGTCTTTGAGCCATTTATATTTGTAAAATGATGCTCTAAAAGCAGACCCTGTAAATAAGATTCCTCATTCCTAAGAAGGCCACCTGGAGCAAAGATGTCCAGCTGAATGTTTGGCCTTGTTTCTTCCACTAAAACCAGCTCAGGAATCTATTTTTAGGACTTTAAATTGTCTAAAGTGGTATAGACTAGATTCTGTCACCCTAATTATACAGAGTGGTATATTATTTTATAAACAAATTGGTAGTTTCTGCTGATGGTTATCTCTAGTAGAAGGAAAGTAAACATAAGTATATCCCAATCTGGGTACAGAGGCAAGATCCACATCTCCACAACATGCCCTTAGTTTTATTAAGGTCATTGGAAGTTTGCACATCAAACACTAAGAAACCTAGGACATAATGTAATTTCTTTTCAGGTACTGCCTAATGAATAAGAACAGTTAAGTATTACATGAGGAGTGTGTGTAAAATTGCTTGTTACTAAATATGGCTTGTACCACAGAAGTTGGATCCGATCTTTGAATGTAGAAAGTTAAGTTTCAGGATATAAACAGGTTTATGGGATCTAGGAATAGCTCAGGAATGTTATCATAAGCAGTCCAGGGCAGGCAGCATTCACCACTCTGCAGCTGCCACCCTGATGGGGATGTGGTCAGCATGAGCAAGGTCTGTGCTCTTGCCCAGATGGTTTCCTGCAAACCATCCTGTCACATCTCGTGACTGGAATACAAGAGTCAAGGGCTGCCTCTCTGAGGGCTGCTGGCATGAGAGAGGGCTGCTTCATGCCCAGGTGCCATGCAGCTCACAGGTTTCCTTCTGTGGTGTGACCCAAGCCATCTGACACATCTGGTTGGCACATCATCACTAAATAATTTCTTAGCTAATAAATAATCTCACTGCCAGGACTCCTTTGTTCTTGCGTCTACTCACTCTAATGTGGTATCCACTCAAGGCAACAATCTCTGAAACAGCTTCTTAGACAACAAACCTTCCCTTTCACCTTCCTTCAAAATCCTGTTTACTCTTTAATACAGGATCACTATTCACTTTCTTTAGCTTTCTTGTATCATACAAGTTTATCCTGCATTCTCTCTGCCAGCAAATCCTTTTAGGATATGCTATGGTATGCAAAAGTCTGGCTCTAACTCTGGATTCCAGTTTGCCTTTTTGTTGGAGTAATAGTAAACAATCCCTGTTGCATAGACTTGTTGTACAACAAGGAAAGTAACTCACATACCTAAGCAGCAAGATATTAAAATGATCCTAATATGGAATAAACTGGGGTTCAGTTCACAATCCTATTTATACTTGTTTGCATGTTTGTAAAAAGGACTTTTTAATATTCATACATGGATTTTTTTTCCAAATGCCATCTGTTTGTTATGAACAACTTTTGAATAGTTCTTTTAAATGGCCCTTTAAGATACACATATGTCTGATGGGGAAGGCAAATAAATTTGCCTCTTTTATCTTCATAAACGTGCAAACTCACAGAGAATATATATTTCCATATTAAGAAGTAATATGTTGAATTAATTCCTAGACTTTACTACACTGAACATTTATATTCCTTTTAGATATATATTTATGCTAATGATGGAGTACTGTGATACAGAATGCCCACAATGGATTAAATAAGTTTTGCTTGGTGAATTAATTATATCTTATCAAAGAAAGGTAATTTTTTGAACTGACATTAGAATATGGCTTAAAAAATTGTAGTTATTTTCATGCAGTGTTAATGGCAACTTTTTTCCAAGTCAGCCTGGCTTCAACATAATTAAAGGGGCATGTATAAAATAACCAAGTAACCATAACTCTATTTACCAGCTAAGACTACGACCTTCAAGTAAGGCTGATCAATATGAAAGTTACTGGTTTTAAGACCAAAATTATGTCAATACAAGCAATAAATTAAAATTAAGTAATTGAAAATTCAATATATAAAAAGATTACTGTATGACTCAACTATATATAACCTATATATATATAGTCAAAATGAGATTTAGTGGAAGACTAGACTTTAGTCTCACTTTCTTGGGATGTCAGGGTTTGAGTTTTAAAAAATGTGAGTACTTTAAATGAATTCTGTGGGTTTCGATGTGCACACTCAGAACCGTTTATGACTAAAAATGCAGATTCATTTGTCCCTTTCCTGGTTTTAATTGCAATGAGTTCTACCCCTTATTATCCAACCTCATCTTAATAGCAACGCGGAACAGGACATACACATAAAAGTTAATAACAGAAGTTAGTAAAAGACAAATGTCATGAATTTGTATTTCTGTGTAGTGCCACTGCTTTAGACAAGCAACAACAGAAGATCCTACAGTGTTTGCAGCTGGTTTCCACAAGACCTGCTTCTGGAGGCACTCAGCAGCAGCTGCCTGTTGTACTCAACCTGGAACACCTGGAGACCTTCATGTCTTCAGTGACTGACATTTAAAGTGCAGTGAAGCATTGTTAAGTCCATCCTCACCTGCAATTTTCTTCATTAATTGGCACAATTCTTTGTTTTTCTTCTGTCACTGTGTTTGATACTTTTTGTAGCATTAATGGCGACTTCTTGTGTGGATATTTTCTGTGTGTCCCATTTACTCTGTGGGAGTTTTAAACAGTACAGTGAGTTCCACAATGACAACGGAAAGAGTCATTGATGATTACCCCCTAATTTGCAAAAACAGTTCTACTTAATAAACAGAATGTCTCCAGCATCCTTCACACGGCAGTGTGATGCAGAGCAACTTCCTCCTTCAGCGTGGACGCAAGCTTTTACACCTGGCAACGGATGTCAGTAGGCTTTGGATCAACCTTATTGACTATAATTTTAATCTCTGCATGTGTGCACTCTAAAAGTAGGGCAAATAAATCTGTTTTCAGTGCAGAAGTGAAAATTAGAGATTCCTTCTGATGTCACTGTGAGTAGTGCATCACTAGCCTGAGACAGAATTTCCTGTACTTCATTTTATGTTTCTGATAGGAAAAAGTAGTTTCAAAGTAACACTTACTTCTGCCTGAATACAAGACCCACGCACAATATACACCTTTCAGAGCCTCATCACATTATTTTCAATATTCGAAAAAGTCAGTCTCTCTGAGGCATGCAAGTGCATCCCTAATTTAAATTTATACTTTTCCGTCTCCCAGACTGTCTGCTTGTTGCCATAAGCAACTCACTATAACGCACAGTAAACTGGATAGGTCTAGCAAAGTGCACCCAGATCTGGGCTGATAGAGACACACAGCTGATTTAGGTGGGTCTGATTATTGCATTGCCAGTGTTCCCTGAGACTATTTCTCAGTGTAAGGAATGCCAGGTAAATTAGGCATAATTTACGTGGTAAGAGTGCCAGGTAAAATATTGTCTGAAAAAGTTCCATTGACATAAGTGGAAGGTGCATATATATCACAGAGCAACACTGGAGTTAGTTTGTCACTGGGCATTATTTCACGTTTCTGCAGCCTGAATACACCTGCTCCTTTGCTATCTGCTCTCCCAGTGCTACTGTTCATGCTACGGTTCCTGCAAGGACTTGCAAAAGACTATCATGAGAATCAAACCAGGTTATTGTCAATCATCCTGTTACCTCCACTGGTATTAGCACTCCTTTCTTCCTTACCATCTTCATCACCATCACCATCAACATCATCATCTTTTACTTCTAAGTTGTTTTGACATTACTGTCATGAGCGAGTACTAAAGATTCCCAGATAAAATCTGTGTCAAACCTTTTCCCTTTTGACACCACAAGTTGTACCCTGTCATGTAACCAAGTATCAAGGGATAAAGCAAATGGCTGCTTTAGAGCTCAACGCAGGGGAAAGTGAGAAACAGAGAGGTGATATGATTTATCCCTTGCTAGCCCATAGATGGCACAACCCAAGTCTCCCACGAGCACCATGTGCTGCATTGCATTGTATTCTGCAGCATGTAGAGATAAAAGTCGTGTTCAGGTGAATAAAATGGGTACCTTTTGAGCTGCAGGGGATAATCACCTTTTCAGCTTGAGGTATCTAAACTTAGGGTGTTCACATTATCTGCTCAGCTTGTGGCTCCCTGAACGGTCAGTGGAGAAACAGAGATGCAGAATGGCAAACCAGAGCTGGAACATAAATTAGATAATACACTTTCTCTCTAAGAATATGTATTTCTTTTTTGACTATAAGAAGTTTAGACAACTTCCTTTCTTATGCACCTGCATTAGCTGTGAAGAATAATGTAAATGCTTTACTTATCATCAGAAATTTTCTTTGCACTGAGCCGAAACAGAACAGATACGTATTACTGAATGTATCTCAGCTAGAAAATGCAGGAGGATATCTTCAATGTCATGGGGCCTCAGAGCAGGAACCCATACTTCACTGAGTAGTACCATTACAGTCAACACTCACATTATTAATATGTTGAGGGAAATTGCCCATACTTCCTACTAAGTGCAATACAGAAGTAATTTTCCATTTGATTACAAAATTAGACAATTTTTTTAAACAGTAGGACAGGTACACACTGTAATTTGCAATTGTGGCCAAGCCTTTTTCAAATTGCATTAACAATCATGTTGTTCCAGTCGACCATATCCAACCGCACCAATTAATTTTTCTCTGTGGTCTAGTGGCTATAACAAGCATTTGGGTTTTTCATTTACAGAAAACCCATGGCTCTAGATGTCATGCTGCCATGGAATGCGTCCCTGTCCACCTGGAGGTGCAGTATCTCCTGAAAAGATACAGTAGTATCTTTTATGTCACCTGGGAATATCTTTATACTAGAGCAATACAGAAGATAATAATACAATGGGGGTATAAAATAAATAGGCATGCGCTGATGTGTTGTGTGTTAGCAAATGCAAGGTGAAGGTCAATCCAAATTCCCTTTTTCATCTGCTTGGACCCCTTGGTTTAAGGATGTGACACCCAAGATGGGGCAATTTCTTATGGGGTGAGTGTAGCAGTCCCACCACATGCTGTGCTGAGGCACTTTCTGTGGAAAATTGTCAAAAGACAAAACTCAGTGAGGAGTGCCCACATTTGCAGTTATTCAGCAGAAACAAACTATGTGCATGCCTGAGGAGCAGGGGCACCAAGGGAGCTTGGTGAGAGAGGCAAGAAACAAGGGATGGAATTGCACAGAGGTGTTGCAGTCATTCTCTGTTTAAAACAGTGCGGGTAAGAGGAACTAAGCTGGAGGAATGACCCAAATGGTGACCAAAAGCTGAAACTTGTTTTAGCTTGAAAATACATATTCTTTTTCATATGCTAATGAAGTAAAACCTGTACATGCTTTTCATATATATAAAGTCCTTCAAACTCCATTTAAGTGTGAAATTACTTCAATTGAAACTTTTTTCCCTCGTCCTCAAAGAAAATAATATAAATATGACTTAACAGGGGAGGTAGGTCAAAGGCGACTCTACCTTTGTGTCCTGGGATGGTCAACAGGATGTACTCTCTCCTCCTCCATGGGGACGCCTGCCAGGTAAGCTTTATTCCACAGTAATTCTACTGCTTATGCTTTCTGATATCAGTGCATTTATCAACAGCAGTTTATGGACCTTACTCTGTCCAACAAGCAAGAAATTGCACTATTTGTGAATGTGGAGCCTCACTGGATTTGCCCAGACTTGCCAGGCAATGCGGGCCAGTTTTGCATCAGGGATTGCAGTTGTGACCAGACTTACTGTGCCACCACACCACACCTCTGGCACCTCACCAGGCCTAGAGTGCCAGATTGGTGGCTTTAAAATACTGTCTGAGAAGGTCTCCCAGGATCTTGGACAGGCAGATAGTACTGAGTAAGAAAGGGAAGGCCCCAGATCTGCTACATCTGCAGACGACGCAGAAAGCAAGGGGAGGTCTCCCTTCCCTAATTTTTTATGTGACAGAAGAATTGGTGTAGATGGCAGGATTGCCATGGATAAACAGTTACAGAAATATGAATGTGCTCCTTCCCAGGCAGGCAAGGAATGGGCCCTAAATTCTGGAAAGACAAAGCAATTATTTGTGCAGCATTGGAGGCTCACCTTGCATGCAAAAGGAAATCAAAGATTCTCTTCTCCTCTCAAATATATCATATATAGAACATGTTGCTTTGCAATCAGAAAGTGGATTATTAAAGTCATCACTGGCTTCTGAGAGGGAACTAAAAGAAAGATCTGGAACCCAAAACCAAGCTTCTAACTGCGAAAGATCATTTTCAGATTCTACTTGCTTCAGCAGAGCATAGGGAAAGACAATTATTGGACAAATTAGTTAGGACAAAACCGTAGTAGAGTGAAACAAGATCTGAGAGAGGAAATAGAGGGCAGGAAAACAGCAAAATTGTTACTATCTTTGGAAACTGAGCAGCTGCAAAAAAAGTTACAGAAAGAAAAGGAGATAAAGCAAAAATTGGAAGAAAAGATAGAAATGATGCTTAAGAGGGCTGGCAATCCAGCCAGCATTGTATAGATAAGAAAATCAATTGTATCCCCTGGAGAATGGTGAAAAAGCCAAGGGGAGAGTGGCCACTCACCATTGTCTGCAGGAGACTGAAAGCCAATATTGCACTTTTAAATATTGCTGTGCTAAATTTTGTGGAACTGATAATGCAAATTCAGGGAGCATCCTATTCACAGATGGCAACCCTAGATGTAAAAGATATGCTATTTATGATCCCATTCTAGGAGCACCTCAAGGCTAAACTCATGCTCACCCAGAAGGGAGCGCAGTGTACTTTTGGTGGATTTCCACAGGAATATAAACATTCACACATGACTGTACATTCTGTGATTGCCAAACTTGTACAGTCTCACTCTCCCCGGATGTGAAATTAGATAATATTGTAACAAGAGGAGACTCTCCTGAAAAAGGAGAAGAAGCAACAACAGCATGGCAAGCACTTCTCAAAGTAGAAATTTATATTCCCCCAGAGAAATGGCAAGGACCATGTAAAGGACTTTATCTGCTACATCTACAGATAAGCTAGAAAACAAGGAAATCTCCCTTCTCCAAATTTTTGCCTAATATCTTCTCATATGTGAAACCAAGGAAGCAGTAAACCAGCCATAGGTTTTGACCTTCTTTAATCTGCAGCAGCTCAGCAGCTGCTTTGAGAAAAGGGCAGCAAGTGGAAACCTGTAAGAGGCAAGTAGGTGGGTAGGCAGCTGTGACAGGAGAAGGTTGGTCTTTGGTGTAGCCCCAAAGCCTTGTTCTTACAATGTATACAACGTAAACAACACATAAGTGAGGGAGAAAAGTGGTGGGGAACTGATCCAAAGCCTACTGAACTTACTGAAAAGACACCCATTGACTTTTTCAAGCTTCATGTCCAGCTTTGAATGAAGCAGGGTTCATGCAGTGCATGTATTTTAAGCAGAAGAGCAATTAAGGGAAAACATGTTCCCTTTCAGATAATTAATTTAAATAGTTTGCACAATACATGCCACAGCTGAACTGACTTGGAAAGAAATGAGCATGGGGGCTTTCTTTACTGTAGCAAGTGTGTGTGTTACTCTGATTGACAAATAAAACATCAGTTCTGTGGCCACTCAGGCGTGAAGCATTGTTAGAGGTGCTCAGCTCAACCATGCCATGGCTGTAGTGCATCCTGGCACCATTTTCTGGTATCTCAAGACATTAAATACAGTGTAGCTGCAAAAAGAAAGGCAGTTACAAAAGTAACTTAGACCTGGTTGAAGCTAGTGCTGGGCTTTAGGGAACATAATTATACTCATACCTCCGTGGTCCTGAAGCCATTCTGTCTCTGTGTTGTTGCTCCCATGCCATGGACCACGGGGTTCACACACTGAGAGCCACAGTTGTTCCTCTTCTCAGCGTTCAGCACTCCAGCTGTGGCTGATGCCGCAGATGCACCTGTGTGAGCCAATTTCCCATCCTCCAGAGGACCTAGTAGGGACACATAGAATTGGGCAATTAATACTGAGGACCAATTTGCAGCTGCCTCTGGCGTCCTATTCTGTGATCGTGTCAGTGATGCAAGGTGTGGTACAGCTGCACAGCCAGAGCACTCTACCTCCCTGTGTCATCTTGATCCCCACACTTGACATCATTTGGCCTTTTCCTTATGATCCACTGCTCTGTGAAACATTACCTCAGAAAACTTGGAAAAACAGTCAATGAGTGCAGCATATCACTAGATTTTTGCCACCTGCAGGTTTCCATTGCCTTCTCTACACACGTAGCTTCTTGTATGACTGAGAGTGGAACTTAAGACCCAGAGAAGGCTCCCTTAAATCTGTTCCAGTTCTGGGGAATGAAGGGGTTAGATGTGAGCCTGGCAGATGAGACCAATATGGATGGAAAGATTACTTGCTTCATGGCCTTGCCTTGAATATTTTTTCATTTGAAGTTGAGAAATTTAGAAAAAATTTATTTCATGCTGTTTTGTCTATCAGAAATCAAATAAATGAGTAATTTGCTTTCTGCTCTAGCTGTGCGGATACACATGCATTGTACAACATGATATTGGACAGCATAAATGAATTTTCTCATCTTACTGCATTAACAAATATCAGTTTTCATTTATGGTGAGTCCAAAGCACTCGACATCTGGTTGCAATACTGGGTCTGAAATCCAAATATGGGTAGTAAGTGGGATGCATGGCTGTTGCTCTCAATCTAGTTTTTGTCAAAGCTTGTTTATGAAGAGCTTTACGTTAAAAGAGAAAAAAAAGGCAAATTTACAACTCAGTAATGCAGGTATCAAACCTAGAAAAATTAAGGATTCACAGACACCAAGTGAGAAAATAGTATATGGAAAACCAATGACAAACCATTGCTATTTGAAGTGACATTGTGTCATCAAAACCTTCTGCCATTAATCAGGTAGGAATTCAAGTCCTGTGTTAAGGGTATTAAAAAGGAAGCAAAGTCCTGAATCGTTTTTCAGAAATTTGTAAGAAAAGATGATCTGTCAGTAGGAGACAACATTTGTCAGTATTAACTAATAAAGGCAATGACTGAATTCAATACAGCTTCAACTAAATAGTCAATGCTTTGGTTTTGAAAATATATAAAGATTTGTGAAATAAAAGGTCTTGAAGATATCTTCCGACTCAAGCCATTCTATGATTCTCTGAGATAAGAAGTTTAAATGCAAACTAGTCACTGCATTTCCCAGAGCAGTCAGAAGATGGAGGCAGAGTTTTCCGAAGACACTTCAACCTGTGGTGGTAGTAATTAATAATGCTGTCATGTAGTTTTTGATAGAAAAAAATTGAGCTGAAGCTTGAAAATACTATATTATAATTTATTTTTTCAAAAATACTTCTGTCTTTGGAAACTGCCTTTTCTGCTAGATAGAAAAACTAATGTTGTTCTCCTAAGTTTAGATGCAACTTTAGTAAAACAACAGTAAACTTCACCTCTCTTGCGTCTTCCAAAATTCCACATGTACTTATGTTGTAAGTCTTACCTTTTCCTATCACTCCACAGTGCCAGAGGAGAGGCAGAAGATGACTTGGTGCAGAGCAGTAAGTGGCACAGACTGATATAATAGACAAAGCCAGTTGTCAGGAAGGGAAATGGAGAGGCAATGAGCCCCCTGTGAGTCAGAGCTCTCAGCCAGGGCTCTGCTGTTTCAGCTTAAGGTGGAGCTCTGAGAGCACAGCTTTCAACAGCAAACTGCACTAGGAATTGTACACTAATTCCATTAACTGAGTCTTTGACATTTCAAACATACTAATTATGAGTTTTTCCTTCTGCGGAGTCATCCTATGAAATTACTTTCCATTTTGTGTCTTTTTGGCCATCTGGCCTCTGACTAAATTGTCTGGTGAAACAGCTGTCAGCTAAAAAGCCATTTTGTTATTGAGTACAATTGTTCATTTATCAGATTGTGTTGCATCTTTTGGTCTTGCATAGAACAATTTTTCTTTCATGAATCCATTTCCAGAGGCTGATGGAAAATCTCAAAGCTGAAAATAGTATATCTGGTTCATTTTCTGTCTGTTAATTTGCAGCCTGAAGATACTTGCTGCATCCTGCATTGCAGGGGTGTGACATTTTTGCAATACTTGTCAGTAATAAATCAGGTATCAGTATTTGAGCCTTTCACTACCACTATTACATTTTTATATGGATGACCTTTGCCTAGTTCACCAATACTAGGCAAAAAGATTTTTTATTTTATCCTGTAGTATGTTTGCTATTCTGAAGTTAAGAAACTATTTCAGAATTCATTTTCATTGGCAAATAGGTGATGTAGAGTGTGGGCAACAGTTTAAAGACTTTGGTGACTTGCTCTTTATGTATGAGCATCAAGAAGAAATTACAGTGAGAATGCATAAGCAGTAGAGTTAAAAGCATGAGATTTGTTTTGGCAATTCATAAAGCATCACCTATTTTATAGACTAGATACATAACACAAAATGATGATTGCAAAACAGAGATGATGTTACAAAAAGGATTAGGAACACAGGGTTGCTTTTAAAATAGCCAATATTTTTGCATTGGTACTTAGATTTTGCCATGGTACACAAAAAGGAAGAGTTAACTCCAGTATGTAGGATCTGGAATTTACAGATGGCAATACTAAGGGTCTATACTATTGCCAGCCAGCAGGATGGCAATACTAAGGGTCTTGCCTCAGTGTGGTTTAAAACACACAAACTGTTGAGATATTTATGCCATACTCACAGCAGGAGTGTGGTAAATAATCTCCTTGGTCTTTCACTCTAGAGCTTCAATTTACATTAGTTTTGTTAAATCACTGTAGACATTTAGAAGAATGGGTTCAGTAACGTTCATCTTCTCTTTCTTGGCACCCCTACTAAGAGGCTGTGGGCCTCTTTAGGCAAGAAAAAACAGCAGATCCCATCTCAGTGCTCTGTCAAATACATCTATTTTACTTTCAAAAGAAATGGCAAGGCTGCCATTCCCGTGTCTCCCTTCCCAAAACCTGCGTTTCTGGGTGACTATCAAATGAACCTTCCCTTGGGAATGGCTGGTCGGTGTTTGGGGGACTGCCAGGCCACTCCCTCTGTGGGGAGGAATGGACAAGTGGCAGGTGTTTCACTTCACATAATCAGGTTTATTTGTAACGAACACACACCAGTTCTCTCTCAGTGACCACAGGGAGAATACCCATGCAGCAGCCCCATTGCTCACAAGTCCAAGTCTACGTTTCCAGCACCAAGTGTGCCTAAAAAACTTGTCCTCCCGTGGCAATGTTTGCCACCACCTTCCTCTTTGCTTGCTGGGCTGCACAAGCGTGCTAAATCTTGCCTTTCTTACCAGGACAATAAAAATCTTTTAGGCTGGAGTTTGACGAATGCTTTTTTCAGTAGCATCAGGGGAAAAAGGGGTTATTTTAAACTGAAATCAATCCTGGACTTTATTCTTCCCCCAGTGACGCAAGCAGTCAGACTGGCACAACTTGGGAGCACAGGAATCAAAACAAACAGCTGAAAGCAGCTTAGGTTGGTGTGTTCTCCAAGAAAACAAAGCAAACCAAATAATTTTTAAATTTTGAAAGGGTTTTCATGAATTGTCAGACAGCGTCACCACAGTTTTGTAGTTTAGGAGATAGGTATTTAAAATTGCAGTCTGAAAAATTACTCACAGACTTGCAAGCTTATGTCTATTCAAAATGCATAAGTCATGTAGCTCTAAAAACCCCCACATTTACATGGGGAGCTGTCTAAGAAAGCTTTGAAAAGAATCATTTTAGTATATAGAGTGTTCATCACAGAGAAGTCAATTAAAGTGTAAAATACAGAAAGAAAATTTAAGACATTATATTTCTTGTAGACCTGTATTTCTTATTTTTTCTGGTTTCTTTTATTATAATGACAACACTAATGATAACAAAACCAAGGAGAAATATTGCATACATGATGCTCTAGTTCTTCATACAGCCTGGTTACACCTAAGAATTCAAGTTGTTCTTAATGACAGTATCTCATAAAGAGGAGAGGAAATTTTTACTCTTAACTCTTTCTAACCAGATTTTTGTATGAAGATTTTTGTATCACCTTTGTATAAAGATCATGTGAAAAGGGGGGAAATCACGTAATTAATTCAGTTTGTGAAAGTAAAACTGGTCTAAAAAGCAAAGTAGTGTCATGGATTGACAGCTGGCACAGAGATGCAGAAAAGAGATCTAGGAGGGACAATTTTGTTGTCCTTAAGTATCAGGACCACAGGAAACTTCTCAAATCACAAATAACAATAGGTAAGTCTGCCTGGATCTCCTGCACAGACTTCATCAAAAGAGTAAATCTTAATAAGGTTCAAGATGACCTGAAAATTTATGTGACTAAGAAAATCAGCAATGCTGCAGTAGCTGATGCTGTCAAGAAGTTCAAGCAGGGTATGAAACCTTGTATTAAGGAGACAAAGTTGATTTTGGCCAAAACAATCAACTATTTGTGGAGAAAATTATTCCATGTCTGTTTGCCACAGTATTCTCCTACTTAATTTTAAAGCAACAGGTAATGATCAAAATAGACATGAATTGTGACCCAAATATGCTCTAGATCTGACCCAGTACATGTGAGACCCTGTGTTTTCATGTATTCTGTTATGGAATAACAAGCATACATTTGTTTAAAGCAGGTAGCTGTTGATTTATATGCTAATTTTATACCTTTTGAACTGACTATGAACAAATCAGTAGGGTTCAATTTTCTGTTTCAGCAACACCCTTTTTTATTTATCATGACTGTTATCTCATGCATAACGCACAAGATGCTGGTTTAGAAAATGCCTGCCTAAAAAGATGCTGCAGTGTAAAAATGGACTCTGAGAAAACCCACAGTGAAGAGAAATGAAAAGTGTTATCACCACATACAGGCACTTCCAGAGGAAATATGTGTTTGCAATCATCACTGAGTTTCTTGCATTTAATGCTACAGAGTGATAATAAGTACAGAAAGTACTGAAATATCTGTTTTCTCCAGCTGTTTTTCTGATTTGAAACTATACATTTTTGGGAAAACCATGCATCTGCAGGCCTAAGGACTGGTACAAGTTTCTGCTGCAAACACAAGACATAGCATGGATCTGATAAAAAAATTAATGGAGTGGAGGTTGTGACAAAAGTCAGGTTTAAGTCATTTCCTCCAAAGCAGTAGCCTCAGGGATGAGGCCAGATGCTTGGGAAATATGCAATAGCTCTTCTACCTAACAAGAAAAAATTTAGAAACTTCCAGGCTTAGCAGAGGGTGGGTTTGTGAGCTAGGATGAAGGATCCAGATTTATAGAGGGATAGCCTGCTGCAGCAGGAAAATATTATCAAAAACAATGTTTTGTATCAGGAAATACAATAATGCAATAAACTCGCTGCCCAGACATTCAGAGAATCCAAAATGATTTCTCTGAACTCTGACATGATACAAATTTTAGACAGCGAAGCAAAATACAACAAATATATTTGTACTTCCCACATAATTTGGAGGTCTCTCCAAAGCTGTCTCCAGGCAGGCAGGGCTGAGCCATGCCCAGGCACACCGCAGGTGTGGGGAGGCAGCCAGGAGCTCTGTGCCTTCCTCCCTACATACAAGAGGATGCCTATTTGAAGTGAGCTCACCCTAAGGCACAAACAACCTCTCAAGCTGCAAACCTTGATATCACTTGCATGGCCTAACTTCACAAGTACATGCAGGTGCTAAATCTTTGCATATTGGTATATTTCAATTTCAAATTGTGATACAGAATCACAGTATAGCTATCTTGTAAAGAAATTTAACAGTGTTGCAACCATGCCGGTGAAATCATGGGGAATATAAAATTTATGTTTATTCCAAATAGGAAAAGCATGCTGAAACACTCTTTAACAAATATGTCATCCTTTCACAGCTCCAGACAAAGGATTCTACATGGCAAATAGACTCCAGAAGATGAATTAAAGAGAGTTGGCCTGATCATCAAGGGAGGATACAAAAGATAAATTAGAGAGAATTGTAATCATGGTGCTAGGCAAGGACTTCACAGCAGAAGGACAATAGAGTTTAATGCACGATGGTACAAGTTTTGATAACTGGAACAAGATAGAAGAACTGAAATTTCACTATATTGTGGAATAAGCATCAGCAATATTTTGGAAGACCTTGAAAGCCTGTAGCAGTGCCCCCCTAAAAGGTTTCTATTACAGTGAAGCC
The DNA here is from genome assembly GCA_013396875.1 of Vireo altiloquus. Taxonomy (NCBI): domain Eukaryota; kingdom Metazoa; phylum Chordata; class Aves; order Passeriformes; family Vireonidae; genus Vireo; species Vireo altiloquus. The sequence goes on from VZRF01000545.1 coordinate 870,126, forward strand.
TCCAAATATGAGCACCTAGCCAGAATTTCCCATCTTCCACGGATCGTAGTTGGCTTGGCCCTCCCACAAGACCCTTATCTCTGACCTATTGGACCTCTGATCTGTAGGTTTTCCTTATCTGTATCCCTCACTAGACAATGCTTCATGTAATCCCACCCATCTAACCTGAAAAAAACCACTGTTTCCAGATCCCCATCCACTTTCCCCCCCTGAGGTGAGTGTGCTCGCCTCAGGTGCTTTTTGTTTGTTATTTTCGTGTTATTAAACCTTTTATTTTGGAAGAAAGCGATCGTTTCCCATCTCTCCTTTTAAGCCACTGCCTCCTCCCCCTCGGACACCTCCGAGATCGTTACTTAGCCCCCGCTGGAGCCTATCTTCCCGGGCAAACTCGGCAGGGCAACCGAGTAACAAAAGCCTAGTACATCTTTTCCCTGGGAACATAATGACAAAGAATGGATTAAGCAACTAACCAGCGCCGCATGATGTGCCAGATACAGATCACTCCTTCCTCCAAACTGAAAAACTAACACAAAAATAGCAAAGCTCTGAAGTGCTTTTCATGGTACTGGATTTTAGAAGGATAGAGAGTGGGGTTATTTGCTTTTCCGCGTGCAAATTTAGGCTGTGTTTCAGTAAAGCCTGTGAAAAATACACATTAAAAATTCTATGCTCTGTGCACAACATCTTATATTATGGGTCCAAATTACGGCAAATCAGCCTGTTCTCCAAAAGTGCTGGCTTTTGGCTCAGTTCCTGTCTGTCCCTTTCCTTAAAATGCCCAGAAAGAAGTTCTCCTTGCAGGACAGCCCTGTGTGAGATAGAAAACAAGCAGCAGGCTGCTGGCTCTCTGTAAGTCATCCTTCCCACAGCAGTACCCACCCTGTTCTGGTCAGGGGCTTAGAGCTGTAGGTGTTCACATGTTCTTTCCCTCTCCTTTGCTTGGGCTTTCCTTCTCCTTTGGGAAGTGGTAATAAATCATTTCTCATTATGATTTAGACTTATTTCCAACACAGATAGGGAAAGCATTACTATCATTCTTATTACCTAGCTAACCACACAGAGAATTTTAATATGAGCAAATTGCATCCTTTCACTGAGAAGCAGCAAAAATATTTAGGCAGACTAAATAAAAATCCTTATGAAAAGCATTTAAAGGTGTGTGAAACTTGAGCTGAAATGACTCTTCAGTTTTGTTCATCAAGGTTCAACAGCTGGAAATTGAAGCTAAATATTCCAGGTAGTACATTGCACATTTATCTTAACAGTGATTAGCTATTGGGATAATTTACAAAGGCTTAGGCAAAATATCAGCCACTGGAAAGCTGAAAATACATCTCAGTGTCCCAAAGGTATGTTCCTTGTGGGAATTAACTCAGGAAAGTTCAGTGGGCTATATGGCCAGGTGACATTCCCAGCTTTACAGTCCATGAATACACAGCAGGGTACTACTGACTTAACTGGTTCACAGTGTGACTATGGTCATAAAGTGCTTTGGCTTTAAAGTATCTGTATGCATGAGAAAAAGTCACCACTCATGTTTAGCGTTCACCCTAAAATGAAGGCAGTAACTACATTAAAACTTAATGCCATCAACCATCAACAATCTTCTAGAATAATCCTTTGCATTTCTTCCATCTTTTCCACATGCAGTATAAGCATCCAGAAAGCACTCAGGCATCAGCACTGTGCAAATGTCAGATACTCATTCTTTTAGTATTGCGAGTGTTCAAAACAATTCCGATGGCCCACTTGGGAAATGCTAGCAATTTACAAAAATGAAAATTGCAACATGAGGACAATATTCTGACAAAATGTACAGAGACAGAAACACATCTATATACACTGTTAGGATACTGGCAAAAAAACTCTCAGTCAAAATATTTCAGTCAGTCGATAAAGAATAGGCTGGATATTTTTCTCCTCAGTAGTCAGCATGCATCTGAACTGGCCAGCCTGAAACCCTGATCTCCCAGGAGGAACGAGGCTCAGCATTGCTTCCTTTTAATCAGCTGTTTTAAATGTTAGGCTCAATTAAACAAAGAACAATGCAGAGGGGCTCAGTGGACTCAGGAAAATCTTAAAATGTAAAGCCCTACCTCACAGCCTCCAGTTTCCCATGCTAATTGGTAAAATGCCACTCCTCCATCTACCTCTTTCACTTACTTTTAACCTGTATTTTTCCTAAAGAGAACAGAAAATGCATTGTGATGGTCTAGGGAAGCAGACTGGTATTTTATTTTCTGATAGATTAATCAGAAAATAAAATTACATTATTGCATTATTTCTTTGCGTACAGCAAAGGACCAAGCCATTTGTTTCACATGAGACAACTGCTGAAAAATACCCACACTCACCACACAGCCAGAGAAATCTGGTCCTATACTCCAGAAAAAGAGAGCTGCTTGGTGTAGGTCAAAGAGAAAGCCTTACAATAAACTGCTGGCTTTGATAATTCAGTTTCAGAGTCTTAACTATTACAGTTTCAATTTAAGATAAAATCCAACTTTCAATTCCAGATTTCTTTTAACTGTAATCTGTTTTAAACTGCAGGAACATCTGACAAAAAAAGTGGAATTAGCAATATAATTTCTGTTTCTATGAAGAGATATATTTCTAGAACTGACTACAGTTGAAGAAAAGAGAGATTTCTGTCACTTTAATGCTGGATTATGGCCATATGTGCTTAAGGTGGAAATTTCAATCAATGAACAACAAGGTAAACTGCACTCTCAAATGTGTTTCCTGTATGCAATACATTGTATTTCTGCTTTGAGATTGGCAGGAATGTTTGCTTAAAGCTAATTCAATTTTTAGCTGCTTGCTGTGAATTCTACATTCCTAAACTAGAAAATACAGAATTAGATCTGCTGGAAAGTATAAATACATTCCCAAGGAAAAGAAAAAACAATTTTTAAATGTCCTGAATCAGGATATAAAGGCTGGGGTGGGGGAGAGAGTGCCATTTCCACAAGAAGAGTAATGTTGCAAAGCAGTTTCCTTCTCAGCCTCTTGCAGGCAGGATCTGCCATTGGCAAAACCACCACTCAGGTTTCCTGTTCAAAACCTTTCAGACACCTTTCCTCTCTTACCATCCCTCCTCCCCACCACCTGCTGCAGATGCAGTGTAAAACCTCTTCCTTTAGTTAATGACAGACCTTTGCTCCCATTAGCTTAGAATATTTTTGCCTTTAAAGATTTCAGTGGTGCAAGAAGAGTTTTTTTCCACAGAGAAATCATTTGGAGAGATGGTTCCAGTTAATCTCTCCTGCAAATCATCTCTATTGATGCTCAACAGCCTTTCTGCTTTCTGATACTGTGACAGCTGGGAAAGCCTTTCATGTAATTCAAGTGTTCCTGTACCTGCCATTTTTAGTGAATTTGCTTTGTCAGTGGGTAAATTATTATAGCGGGGTAAACTGTGGGTGATTAGTCCCAGTAGGTCTCCTTTAGACTGTAGGAGGTGTTTATCAAGACTGTTGGCCACTAACTAAATGGATAAATCAAAATCTGACAGGTTTTGTGGAAAGGTTATCATAGTTTGTGTTGGCTGACATTACAACTTTTGCAGTGTTTTGAGAAAGTCCCAGAGGCAGAGAGGACAATGAAGAGGCTGTTGGGGAAGGGGAAGGCATCTGGAGAGCTGTGTCCAGCCCTTGTCCTCCCCTCCTGTGGCAGGGGTGAGAGGTGGCCAGAGACAGAGACACCACCAGAGACACAAGGACTGGTCAGAAGGCTCCATGCAGTGTCTGAACCACCTACTCTCAAACAAGATGGAAGTTTTTCCAGCAATTGAGTCTGATACCTCTCACAGAATAGCAAGCTGAAGGGTTATCATAGAAGAAAATTTCTCATCTCTCAATTATCTTTGACACTTTTACTTAGGTTCTGCTAGCTGTGGATGCACTTTTTTTATGACAGTGGATATTTATTGAAAAACAAATAATTTTAAAATACTTTCAGAGGTGGTGGGGTAGATTTCTTAGTATGATATGATGGGCCAAACAAGCATCAGTGCCATTTTTTAACTGAAATGTGAATTAAACAAATATTGCATTATCAAATGACAGCAAATGTGAAAATGTATGGAATGGAAAAATTAACAGCTCGGGTTGGGCTGAAAAATATGGTCATTACAAAAAGTTGTATTTATCATCTGAGTCTGATTTTTCTGGTAATTTCAATGCTCTCTTGTGATGCAGTAAATTCTGGTTTAGGCCAAGACCTTAATCCTTGGTCAGCTTCTATGCTGAGCAAACCCCAAGTATATGATGTACTCGGTTTGCATGGCTTGGTTTTTGGTAGCAGGGGGCCACAGAGGTGAGAAGCAGCTGGAAGTTTCCTCCATGTTTGGCAGAGCCAATCCCTGATGGCTCTGAAAATGGACATGCTGCTGGCCAAAGCTGGGCCAAAACTGGGCCGATCAGAAATAGTGCTAATGCCTCTGTGGTAACAGGTTTTAAAAGAAATCAAAATAAAGGTTGAAGCACAGTTGTAGTTTTCCTGCCAGAGAAAAGCAGAGTGAGAACATGTAAGAGGAACAACTCTGCAGGCACCAAGGTCAGTGGAGAAGGAGGGAAAGGAGGTGCTCCAGGCACCGGAGCTGAGATTCCTCTGGAGGATATGGTGAAGCAGCTGTGGCCCTGCAGCCCATGGAGGACCACGGGGATGCAGAGATCCACCCACAGTCCCTGGACAAGGCACACAACAGAGCATGTGGATGCTTGAGAGGAGGCTGTATTCCGATGAGAGGCCTGTGAAGAGAGGGGCCCTGCTCCCATGCTGGAGCAGCCTGTCCTTGAAGGACTGCACCCTGTGGAAGAGTGACCCACAGCAGCAGTCTGGGGAGGACTTTGCCCATGGGAAGGACTCACATTGCAGCAGTTTTGAGAGTGCTGTTGCTCATGGATGGACTCAGGTTGGAGAACTTCATGGAANCGGGTGATGTATCAACCATAACCCCCATTCCCTGCCTCCTTGCACTGCTGAGTGAGGAGGTAGAGCAGGGAAGGAGGGAGGGGTGAGGGGAAGATGTTTTCAAGGTTTCATTTTACTTCTCATTATCCTGCCCTGATTTTGTTAGTGTAATAAATTCTCTCCATATCTCTAAGTTGAGCCTGTTTTGCCCGGGACAGTGTTTAATGAGTGATCTCTCCTGGTCCTTATCTCACATCATGAACCCCCTGTTAAATTTTCTCTCCCGTGTCCAGCTTTGGAGGGGAGTGAGTGAGCGGCTTTGGTAGGTGCCTGGCATCTGGCCCAGGTCAACCCAAAACAATATGTTGAATGAGAAATGGTAATTTTGAGTGATTTTAGGTCAGTGTATTGACAACCATCATTTATTAAAGAGATTTCATTCTTATTTAATTCTATAATTTTCCTCTGTTGCTACCTAGGGTTCTTCATAATTCCCTGATTCATTGATTGATGCAGAAGTGTCATTTTTTGATGACAAAATTAACTCTTTTTCCATTTCTAAGGGAGACATACAGCTGGGTGGTACATCATTTCCCATCTATCCTGCAAGACTCATCACCCCTCTCCTCCAGACATGCTGTGAAAAGTTTGACTAGAAGTTCCCAAAGCATATGGGTATGGTTAATTCCTCTGAAGCAGCAGGGGCTCCAGGCTTTTCCACTACTTCAGTTTGTCTCCACATTTGGTAACGAGTTTGTACTTCCAGCACTGACAGCAATGTTTGCTGTTTCCGTGGTCTTCCAGAGGTGCAGTGAGGAATGACAGAAAACCAGGAGCCCCTCAGAAAGAAGTTCTTTGAATAGCCCTACCAAACTATGCTTTCAAGAAAGTGATATTCAAGAGGCTTTGAACCCAATCATCTTCTTGTTATGCAAATGGAAGCACCTACACAAACCCACTCAAGGAGTGCTTTCCATGTTTAAGAACCCCAACCACATAGACGTTAATGCACAAAAGCTGGTGTACACAAGGTAGAGGAGACACACAAGAAGGCTGATTTCTGAAATCTAGATGGTAAAAATTACATGTAAAAGCTTTCTCTCCCTACTCCATGAAACAACCCACAAGCTATTTTTTTCTTGTTTTTTCTTTTTTCTTTCCTATTTTTGGGTGATTTATAAAGATTTCCTCAGTACCACCCTTCATCCAGAGGCCAGTGAAAACTGAAGAAACAGAGAACATATAATTTAAATCCAGAAACAATGTTGAAATGGCATCCTTCAGCATACACCATACCATTTGTCGTGGTTTGATCCTGGCTGGACCAGGTCCCCTCCAAAGCTGCTTCATCACTCCCCTCCTCATACCGACACAGGAGAGAGCTCATGAGTTGAGATAAAGGGACAGGGAGAGATCACTCAGTAATTACCATCAAAAGAGACTTGACTTGAGAAAATTAATTTAATTCACTGCCCATAAAAATCAGAGCAGGACAATGAGGAAATATAAACCCCTAAACCTTAAAACACCTTTCCCCCACCTCCCCCTTCTTCCCAGACTCAACTTCTCTCCCTATTTCTCTACATCTTCTTACCAATGGTGCAGGGGGTTGGGGAATAGGGAATTGTGATCAGTTAATCACGTTGTCTATACACCTCCTTCCTCCTCAGGGGGAGGACTTCTTGCACTCTGCCTCACTCCAGCACGGGATTCCTCCCACAGGACATAGTCCTCCATGAACTTCTCCAGTATGTGTCCTTCCCATGGGCTGCAGTTCACAAACTGCTCCTTTGTGGGTGCCAATCCAAGTCACAAGTCCTGACAGCAAACCTGCACCCCATGGGTCCACAGGTCCTTCCAGGAGCCTGCTCCATCTTGGGCTTCCTGTGGGATGAGAGCCTCCTTTAGGCATCAATCAGCATGGGATCCTTCAGGGGCTGCAGGTGGATCTCTGCTCCACCATGGACCTCCATGGGCTGCAGGGGCACAGCTGCCTCACCGTGGTCTGCACCATGGCACACAGAGGAACCTCTGATCCAGTTCCTGGAGAACCACCTGCTCCTCCTTCCCCATGGACCTTGGTATCTGTACAGTTACTGCTCTCACATATTCTCACTCCCCTCTCCAGCTGCTGTTCTGCAGGGTCTTCACTCCCACACTTGTTAAATATGTTATCCCAAAGGTGCTGCCGCTATTGCTGGAGAGCTAAGCCTTGGCCAGTGGTGGGTCCATCTTGGAGCTGGCTGGCTCCACAGAACATGGAGCAAGATTCTAGCAGCTTCTTACAGAAACCAACCCTGTACCCTGCTCCCCGCTACAAAACGTTGCCACTCAAACACAATACATTACTTAGGTCTGGACTAAGGCAGAAAACGAATTGCTGCAATATGTCTTCTGTTCAGGAAGAGCTGCATTTATTCATTTTTACTGTAATTCTGAGCTGTAATAAGGCTATCTCCTGAAAATATCACATCAGAAACACTATTGTGGTTGTTTACTAAACATACAAGATTTTGAAACAACCCATTAATAAAAGAGCATAGGAGCACAAAGAGATCCTGATATACCCATGTAATGCTCTAGTCCCTCTTTTCCTCTTGACCCAAAACAGATGGTTCGTTAAACATTTCTCTGCAGTCCAATTCCTGAAAAACACCCTGCTGCATCGGTTTCTTCATTTACGACCTGATGCTTGCTTATTTATTTCTGTGTGGCTCTGAACTTTGCGTACACGGGGCGAGCGAGGGAGCGGCTGACGGCAGAGCAGCCCGAGCCAGCCCCAGTCGCTGTTGTCACGGCAACTGGTGCTGGCACAGCCCGGCCCTCTGCCGCAAGCGATGCAAAACCCACAGACAGAAACTTCTCCAGGAAAGGTTACCTCTGAAACGCTGCATTTTGCCTTCTGAACCTTAACCAGAGCCTAGCTGCAAACAGGAGCCTGGTCCATAAAACTTCCCGGAGCTGTCAGCAACCAGAAAACAGCGGAGCAGCAGCATGAGCCAGGCACTTAGCCCCAGACAGCAGAGCAAGAATCACTCGTAAACACACAAGTATATTGGGGCAATTATGCAAGATAAATTGTTAGCCAGACAGATGGATAGACAGTGATAAAATTTCTCCTGTATTCCTCTGATTTTCTCTATTTATTTTACAAGGGACTCGATTGTCATCCCATTTCATAGCTATTTTGTAAATGTCTTCACTAGGGGTTGATCTTAATTGCAGGTTTCATTCCTGGCAGACAACTTACTGCAGTTAAGTTTGTTGATGTCATGCACAAGTTTTCCTCCCGAGTACATCAGTCTGTGTGGAATATGGATAATGATTTCTTTAATCTGCTTCAGGAAAAAATTACTTCACTAAAGAAAAAGTGTAAAGTGCAAAGAATAAAAAGCAATTTTTTAGCTGATACTGAGTCACATAATTATATTCTACTAGTTGAGGAACCAAACAAGCTAGTCCTGAGGCAATCAGTGTTCAACTGTTCAGTTCTGATAAAAGAGAATTAGTTTTTACTTGGTTGCTACGTCATTTAAAAATAAATTACTTTAGTTTGCATTTCAGTAACAATCCCCATTAAAGACTCGGGTCTTACTGTGCTGGTTGCTGTGGGATAACAATAAGGAGAAATTCTGTCCTAAGGCACTTGCAGCCTCTGGGGTAAATGGATTGTAAAATCTCTCTGACCACAAGGCAACATGCCATATCCACTCTGAAGCACTTTCAGGTATAATAAAGGAAAAATTATAGAATACAGCAACTAACTTAGGGAAAATAGAACTAGAAATAACATGGCTTTAAACCTGCTTTAAAACAAACAAAATTAATTTCTGTTAGAGTTGATATTCAATGTGTTTATAGAGTACTTTTACAGTCCTGGTTCTGGTAGTAAATTGTACATCTTAAATTACTAGGATATACATATACATATACATATACATATACATATACATATACATATACATATACATTTCAGCTAGTTATCCCAATATAACATAACAGGTTGTCCAAATGTGTTCCAAAATACTTGACAGTTTTTGTGTGGTTTTTGTGAATTCAACCTTTTCCCCATGGTTTGCTTGTAACCCGTGGTGACTGCCCTGGGGACTCATCTGTACCCACAGATTATTACTTCCTCAGAAAGTCATTACTTTGCTAACACTTCCACTTAGCTGAATCAGACCCTCTAAAGAGAAAGCAATTTGTGCAAAGAGTTGCAAGGATCACAGAACGGTTACCAAGCAGAAATGTAGTCTATTATTTCCCCCAGCTATAACCTACGCAGCAGCTCAGTCCTGTGAAAAGTTCTTTGCTCACATAGCAATGGATGTTCTCCCAAGAAATTGCTTTATTGTAAGGGCTCCCTGTGATTCTTTCCTTTTTTTCTCCCTCACAGAAGCCACTCGCCCTATGAACAGTATGCACACTTATCTTTCACAAAATGTCTTTCAATCTCACCACTTGTAGTGCTTCATGAAGTTCTTTATTACTTTTCTATTCTTCTTCATCCATATCAGGTTACCCTGTTCCTCATTGCCAAAGCCTCAGCAGTGTACTGCAACAAGTTACACTCACATATATTTGTGGCTGTTGGTGGCTTCTCATCACCTAAGTCACTTCTCATGGACCTAAGACCACCTCTCTTATTTTAGCTATGTTATAGTAATATTGTCCTATATGACTTCCTGTAAAAAATAGGGAGATAACAATACACTATAAAAATGGAAGTGAAAAATCAAATAAGGAAATTACCCAATAGTCTAAGAAGGGATCAATTGAAATTGGAAAAATAGAAAAGCAAATGAGAAAATGAAATAATCTCAATACTTCCCTTTTAATTTAATAATAATTTAGGTTCCAGAACGTCTTGGTAAAGGTACAAATATCTGGCTACAGAAATACATACAGCTTCAATGAGAGGAGACACAGAAAGCTAAATTTACTGGCTGAAAAAAGAGAGGGATATGATGAAATGTGTGGTGGTATGAGATTACTAAGAGTAATATATGGTAGTTACTAATCCATTCCTCACCAATACCTTCTCTGATCCTTTATACATGACATTCTTTCATCACTGAGTGACTGACTCCTCTTCCCATCCATCCTCTTTCCCTATCCTCATTTGGCTGATGCCCCTTTCCTTGCTGCCTCCTCCCTTTCTGTGTCCCAGTTACAGAGCCTTTTGACCTCTTCTTATGTCAATGTCATGGCCCATTTCCCCATCTCCTCTATCCTGCTCTTGACCCCTCCCTCACTCTTCCTTTTTGTCTCTCACTCTTAGGTAGTTTTCAGTTCTCACAATAAATGCATGTTTTCCTCTTCATGTCTTAAACCCATACTCGACCTCATTTTCCCCTCCGGTTGCTCCTTCCTCTCCCTTTCATCTGTAAATTCACTTAAACTGCTGTTTCTAGTCCCTGGAGTACCTCTCCCTATCCCTGTTCCTTCCCTACCCCAAACCTTACCCTACAACAGCTCTCCATGAAGTGCTTTATGACTTTTGAGGCACTAATTGGGAGAAGTATGTGTTCCTCAGGTTCCTTAAACTGCTGCCACCACAGCTCTGTTGAAGAGTGAATCTTGCCCTAACTGAAGTCCTACTCATCCTTTTTTGCTCCTGCTCTGTCCTTTCTTTATCACCATTCTTCTAACCTCTTCTGCAAGGTTTTCTTGTAAATCTTTTCATGCTCTAATCAGCCTCTATTGGTCTTGAGTGTTGTTCTCTCTTTATCTCTGGTATACTCATCTCTAGACACAAATTCAATTGATACGTGTTTCTAGGAAGAATGCTTACTGATCTAACTCTTTATTACCTCCTATTCAGTGTCAGATCTTGGACTGTCTGGCTTCTGTTTGTGATATTTAGGCACCAACTCGAAGTAAACATGGCTAAGCTAATGTTAAGTGTGGGTAAAAAGATAATACGCTGTTTAGCTTTCACTGCTGGAGACAACACTGCTACCTGGCATTCGAACTTACTTGTCAGCATCCTCTTGAACCTCTCTAAATTCCTTATCTAATTTTCTTTGATATGATATTTCATAGACTCACCCGTTCACCTTCAAATTATCATAATTTCCCATGTGACTTTCAGAGTGGTTCTTTAGCCTTCAGGAGTATAACAGAGACCCTTTGTGACTTCTCCCTCCCTGTCATATTTTAGTCAGCAGAGAGTCATGATCTCCCTATTCCAGCTGACCTGTGATGCCCACCTTTGTGAATCTTCACTCCTGCACTTCCATAATTTCTTTCTGGTGCTTTGTTACTTTCTACAAAAGTCCGTAAAGCTACTTCTTTTTATCTGAAGCTGCCTATAGGCATTTACTGCTTTATGTGGAAATTACAATCTATTCTGGGCAGCAATCATTTATACGACATCTAGTGCAATGAATTTCTGGACCTAGGCTGAGATGTCTAGCTACTGCTGCAATACATAATAGTTCTTAGAACATTTTAAACTGCACATCAGATGAGAGCTCCTCAACCCCTCTCCCATATCTGTCACTTCTGTAACACCTCAGTTCCACAACTAAGGATGTAGCATACTTACAAGAACTGAAAAATACAAACTTGCAGGTCTGCTCTTGTGCAGCCCACCCTCTGGTCAGCTTTCTTATATCAGAAGGCATCAGAGGTAGCACGGAAGAAAGCTGCCTCTTCCGTAATTTCAACCTATTTCCTAATTTACCTGTCTTGCAAAAGAAAAAGCCATGTATTCCACAGGGAGAGCCTCAAAGACCAAGTTCTATTCGCTTCTCGTAACATTGTTCCACAGTTGACGGCGTCGGTGTGCTCCCGCTCATAGCCGAGCACAGCCGTGAGCGAGTCTATAGAGCCCGAAAGAGCTCCGGCAGCCCAGAGCCCGGAGCGCGGCGGGGCCGCTCTCGGCAGGGCTGCTCTCCGCCCTGCCCGGTCCCGGCTCTGCCCGGTCCCGGGGCCCCTCCTGGCGCTGCCCGGTCCCGGCTCTGCCCGGTCCCCCGGGACCTCTTCTGGCGCTGCCCGGTACCGGCCAGGGCAGAGCGCTCCGACCTCCGCGGCTCCAAGGCAGACTTGAGCGCCTGCATTTCCTAGAGGGCCGGAGCAGCGCAATACGTTCTCCTCATAGCAGGAAAACGGGTGGATCGGCGCACACCCCCCTCCATGCATGCACACCGCGTGTGTGTAGGGACACATACAGCGTGTGCAGGTGTCCATACAGTGCGTGTAGGTGCACGTACAGTGTGTGTAGGTGCACGTACACCATGTGTAGGTGCACATACAGTGCGTGTAGGTGCACGTACAGTGTGTGTAGGTGCACGTACACCATGTGTAGGTGCACATACAGTGCGTGTAGGTGCACGTACAGCGTGTGTGGGTGCACGTACAGGGTGCGTGGGTGCACATACAGTGTGTGTCGCAGCCGTTCCCCTCCCCGCGGTGCCCGCTGGCTCTCCCCGCACTCACCGGGGCGCGGGCCGCCCTGCTCCCGGCCGGGGCCCTCGGCGCTGCCGCCCTCCTGCGGCGGGCTCTCGGAGTCCGTGTTGGTCAGCCAGGTGGACTCGGTCTCCCGCGTCCAGCTCTCGTAGTAGCGGGGCTCGATAGCGTCGGCCCGGCTGCCCCCGCAGCCCATGGCGACGGCCCGCTCACAGCCGCCGCCTCCGCCGTCGCCCGGGCATCATCGCCCCGCCGGGCGCGGCCGCCCCACCGGCCCCGCTCACGCCCTCAGGCCCATCCCGCTCGTCCAGCTCTCCCCGGCTCCGCTCGCCCTTCTACCCCTTCTCCCCCTTCTCCCCGGCTTTATTATCTCCGCTGTCCCCCCCACCTCCTGGCTGTCCCCTCCCCTTCTCCTCCCGCAACACTCTTCCCTCCCCTCCCGCTTCTCTCCGCTCTCCCATCCCACCGCCTCCCGGCTCGTCCGCGATCTTCCCCCACCGCGGGTGTCTCCCAGAAACGGGGACTGCTGCCCTGCCGAGCCCCTCCGGCTGCCCGCGGCCGGGGGCAGGCACGCCGCGGGCGGGCAGGGGCTATCTCCTGCCGGGTTAGGATCTGCACGGACGGGATTTACACGTACATGCCAGCGTGCCAGAAGTAGCACGGCACAGCAGTCCACCCGGCCTGGTCTTGCACTCAGCTGCGCGCCCTGACTGAATCTTGTGCTCCGTTTCACTAAGCCATCTGTCCCTTTCCTGTTTTAGCCGGAGGAGCCTTGCTCCCGTTTTGGCACTGCAGTTAGCTGCTGATATTGGGAACTGAAGATGCAGTACTGAGTGCTTAACTCCAGAGACACCTCCACTCTTTCATCTCAAATACTCACTTTGGGAAACAACCAAAAACATGAGACTCCTGCAGAAAGGGATATAATTTAAGTTTATGCTTGGGTAATCTAAGTGACAGACAGAGATTCTGCACTGAGTCATATTGATGGTGGTTGCAGTTTGTATTGGGATAGCTGCTTCACAAGGTCCCTGCAGGGTTGGAGCCAGCCCCACAATGCTGGGCGCTGTGGGATCATATAATGAGAGTGAGATTTTATCCCAGATAAATGTTTCTTTCCTGGAATCATTTTGCAGTATAGCAGCAGGAATGACTCTTTCCCCTATGAGAACTTACAGAGCAACACAGAAGTTGTGTTCTGCACTACATGCATTAGACAGTACAGCTGCTGGCTAAAAAGGATACATCCACTGAAAACCAAAATAAAGCTGTCCAGTGTCAGGGGAACTGCAAGCAGGAACACAAAGTCTCTGAAGTAAAAACTCTTGTCCCTAAAGACTGGCTCAAGATCTTCATGAGGACCCCACATGACTTAACTTTGCATCCCAGGTGGTAGGTCCCATGTTCTTGTTCCAAAAGGACTCAGATCAGAGACCGCTGCCAGAGCTGACAAATTACCATTGTGCTTCCCAAAACAGAGGACTGAGGTGTTTCTAAGCAGCTTCCCAGCCAAATACTGATTTACAGCAATCTTACTTTCTGACTGACATCTGCTGAGATCCCTTACCCGTGCGGGCACTGCCAACAGCTCTTGTCCCCGTACTTGTGCTACCAAGGTCCCAGAGTGAGTGGGGCAGTGATCTGAGCTACTTTTTCATCGCTGTGGCAATGTTTTGGCAGATTAAAAATACCTTACTTTTATGAAAAGAGAGTTTCAAATGAGATTATATTTCAATCAGACTGCTCCCCAGCAAAGAGTCCCCAGGGCAATGGGATATAATGGTGTCTGAAGCCAACCAAGAAGCCTAACACACACCCTTCCTCCCATGAGTTGTGTGTGCCCTGGGTGGGCACAGGGCATGGCCCAGGAAAAACTGCCAGATATCTCTGAGTCTTCAAATGAAAACATGAACAACACAGTGTCTCACACTGTAATTGTGCAAAACGACTTGCTGGATGGAGAGCTCTAAATGCAGCACACACTGGAGCAGAACCTTGGGGGAACCTTTTTATTTTCTTTCATTTTAACTTAAAAGTTTGAGGGGTTCTGGCAGGCTGCTGCCTGCTGGCATGTGTGTTTTCACATCATTTTGATTTCAGTTCTTGCAGGAACTTCATCTTCTGACACTTGCTTTTCCTAGCACAGTTTTCAAACCTTTGAAAAACCAATGGCAAGAGAGCAACAAAAGGCTTCTCTTTGTTTCCTGTTATTACTACCACCACTAGAGAGGAATTAGACTGTAAAGTGGGGTTTTAAAACATTTTATTGTACCATGTTCATTTTCCTTGAGGTGCCTGCTTTGCACTAGTATTTCACATCACCTTTCAAATTTCCATTTTTTGATGGAACACTGAAAAAAGTACTGCAGAAAAATAATAATGTAACCATTACTGTTTTAATATTTAAGCTTATGGTGTCCTTTTGATTCTGAATTTATAAACAGACTTTCAAATAAGATTTTTTGTATGACTAAAATAAAATGTTTGTTAGCTCTAGTAAGTAAATGGTTTAGTTTTATTTTCATCAGTTCCTAGTGGAACTGAGAACTACTTTTTGAAACTGGAAATTTTTTTCCACAGCTAAGGGAAGTTTTATTCTTTGGTGTGTTAAAAATTAGTTTAAGAGACTAGGATTAAAAAAAAGAGGTTTGCATTGTTTTGTTTAAAAGAGCCAAATGCAATTGTGGGTACCCTTTTATCATAATTCGTTCTTAATTATTAAAAATTACTCCTCACTGATGAGTGTTCAGGGCACAATGTTGATGGATCTGCACCATTCTGATTCCCTCCGGAGCTAAAGAGCAAAGTCTGAGGCACAAAGGCACACAGCCATTGTGTAGAGGGCATGTGCTGCAGCTATAAAATACCACAGCCTACAGCAGGGAAATGCATGTTGGCTGGCATGAAACTGGTGATGGCATCTTTAATACAGCAAGATATCAGTACAAGGACATGAATTCAATAATATTAGTTTTACACTGAGAATCATATTGGGAAAGAAAGTGGACAAAAAAGGAAACCTGCCTGCAGAAAGAGAAAATAGCCAGGATAGATGAATGCTTGGCCTGACTCCATCTCTTCCAGTAGTGTAATCAGATGGGAGCTACTCAGCCTATGAAACTGTGGAGAGCAATTGATGTAGGGCCCAAAGAGGTTGATGGCAATGTCCCAGTGAAGAATTAAAATCCGCAGAACTCTTGAGGGGAAAAACTTTACAATTTGTTTTTCTTCCTTTACTTCAGCACCTGAGGTGGTGTAGCCTAGCAGGATAGGGATTAAAAATGTTTTTTGGGTCAAATTAATTTGTCATGCTGCTACCCTCATGCCGGGAGATGATTAAGGCACGAAATCTGACCTCTCCATTAATTGCTAAAAAAGGGGGGTCTCCCACAGATCCTATTAGTGGAGCTTGGATGGTGTTTTAGCTGCTCTGGTTTTGTGCTGCCTGGTGCACCCTGCAGTGATGCTTTTCCTCCTCATGCTGTCAGTGATGTCCGCTCTGTGTATGCTGGTTTCGAATCATGCTACTTTAAATAACAGGAGTAGGAAGCAGAAGGACAGGATGGGCAGGGGATGAACAAGGGAAGGAGATCTCTGGGAATTTACATTTACCTCTAAAATAGGTTTAAAATAATGAAAAGACACTCTTCATCATAAAATCCATATGTAATCGTTGTAGCACCCATTATTATATTTCCCCTTGGTTATACTGGGTCAAATTAATTCTTTTGTACCCCAATGACCATTTCAGTGTTAGGTGCGAAAGAAGCAATAGGAGGTTTAGAAGATGTCCTGACTCTCTTCAGTTCTTTGTGTGGCATCTCTGCTTGTTGTGTTAGATGGTGTTAAATCTGGTTTCAGGTCCCAGATTTTCTTGCAAACCAGCTCTCTTCACCCCAGAAAGTAGACAGGAGATCCATTTACTGACCTACCCAGGATCTCTGTGGTTCAAGGACATTGTCAGAAGGGAGAGAACAATACGTATTTAAAACTTTTTCTTTCTAGTAATGTATTTTGGGTATCTGAGGAGGAATAGAATTATTTAGCTGCATTATACCCATTTGACATCATCACTCCAAGCTTGCAATATTCCTGGAAGCAAGATTGCCTCTGAAGCTTTTACACAGTTTATATGAGTAAATGATCGAGCATTCCTCTTTACTGTTGTGAACACTTGAAAAATATAATTTCCTTGCCTTGTCTTCTTAAAAAATTCTCTAAAATAGTTTTTAAATTATGCATTTCTTTCAACAAGGAAATGGTAGCATTCATTTATCTGATATGGCCATTCAAACCAAGAAAGTTTTCAGTTTGGTATTCACAGCTTCCTGGACATGCGTGGGTGATACTCAATATTAGCTACATCTGAAGGTTTGGTAAGATGTCTCCAAACAGCTCATAAATAGAGAGAAGTAAATTAACTCACTCTTCCACCGTGTCTTTTTGTGTTTGAAACAGAACCTCAAATTCCAATATCCACAGAGCCAGAGAACAAGGCCTTGAATTCCCCCATCTGAACATTCCAATTTAGTTTCAAGAGAACAATTTACCAGATTCTTAATTGTGAATAACTGAAGCCTGTCAGCACAGAAGTTTCCCATGATGGAGTACTAGCAAGGAAATTCTGTAGTCATTTCTTTTCAGCTTTCTCAGCCTTTGAACCACACCTGGACTTTAATGCTGACCTGAACTTGTCAGGGTCCAGTCTCCTTCCCTCGTGAATAGTGAATGTTTCCCGGTGAACAAACCGTAAGCTTTGCATATGTAGGAAGTTTAGAACCACTATAATCATACTCACTTTCCCAGCAAGTAGTGAAAAACCAACACATGACAGGCATCAATGTCTTCACTGAGTGGCATCTTATTGATACGTCGTGGCCAAAAATTGGGGCAGAAGTGCATGTTTGTACAGTGTCCATTGTGTTTTCTCTGTGTGCTGTGTGAACAGAAATCTTCAAAATCAGTACGTGGAAAGACGAAACCTTAGGTCTGCCTCCATCTAACTTCTGACACATGGGAAGTTCAAACATTCCAAGTTGCATGAGAATATTTACTTCATTTGTGAATTGAGCAGCAGAGCCCTTTGCTACTCTTGGAATGCAGTTACCCCGTTTGCAGTCAAGGATGGAAAGTAGATTGCAACAACTCCACAGAGGTAGAGATTGGGTGATGGTGGATACCAGGTTTTCGGGATGCTCCAGGGATAGCATGCTTGCTAACAGCTAAGTGTAATTGTCCTCATGGAAAATATCTCCTTCTTTCATGTGAGTTCAAATAGTTCAAAGGGCTCAAAAGAAAAGGAGGTATGAAAAAGGTCATAATAAAGAAGAATTGGCTGTATTACTTTGTCACATCAAGAGCTGCTGGTTGTTCTAAACAGCCATTCCCTTCACCAGACTCTTTATAGGGTGCAATAACCACCCACGGAAACACATCCTACAAAGTATTGCTAGGCCGTGACAGCCCAGTTGAGATCTTCTTAAAGAAGATAGAAGGTCTTCCTCTAGTCCCTTTGGGTGTCCCAGACTTCCACAAATAAACTGGCAGCTAGTGAAATAAATTATTTTCTGGGGAAAAAAAATTGTCAGCTGTGCACAAGGCCTCATTTGAGAGTGGTTAAATATCTATTGATTAAGAAACATGAATAAAGAACATCAAGTGTCATATTCAGCAAGGATATTAAGTGTAAGTAAGAAAGGCTAATACAGAGAGAAGCTCAAAACACCTGGGTTGTACTTCCTGGCAGAAAGAGCCTTTGAGTTTGTCCCTACGAGGATGCAAATCAATTGCTGCCGCCTTGCAGAAGCCGACATTGGCACCAACCATAATGTCCCCGGAAAACTCAGACTGCAAACAGAGCAGTAGCACAGAGCAGTGATGGATTTATTCTCATTTACCCAAGTCTCTGCAGAGCTCCTCCACATAAAATCTGTTTACCTTGTACTCTGTTCCAAGACTACACTTTGTTCCTAATTAAGAAGGTAAATCATAAAACCTAGTTATGAAACCAGTATTTTATGTAACTAAGTGTCATACTGGGTAAACATTTATCACTTCAGTTGTTCCTGGCTGAGTGAGTCTAAAATTTTATGGCCCTAATACCCAAGTCTTAATTAAAATATCTATGACTTTTTCCTTCGGACGCATTCTTCTCTCTGTGGGTATTACAAGATTAAGCAGGTACTGCCACATTTTAATTGTTTATAAGTAATTCATTTGTTTTGTTATAGACTAGATGCTCTATCAGCCTAAAGCAACAGTGCAGGAAAATCTAAATGCAATTAAAAAGGAAGTAGTCAGACACTCCATTAGTTGTGTACTACATTAGGAAAGCTCTGTAAGTTGAGGAATTTCTAATTCTACATATACAGGGTCTGGTCTGTCAACTATAAACCTGACAAATACAGTATTTTGCTGTCTTCTTTTCCTAGGCTTTTTTTCTGTTCCCTACAGTGCCAAGAGGATGGGAAAAAGGAGATGGAAACTGGCAGGACTAATTGCATTTGTGTTATCAGTGTGCAAAAGCCCAACTAAGAGCAATCATGCTGAATTCTAAAGCATGTTTTGTCATCTAAAAAGTAAAATGCTCAAAAAAAGGAGAAAAAAAAATCTCCATTCACAAGTACTTGTGAGTATTTCTAAGCTTCAGCACAACCTTTTGTACATCTTCCTTTGAGCTCCAATGCTTCTGCTGAGCTTATTTGAAAGTGACACTGAAAATTCAGTACAATTATTCTGAATTCAGCCTCATTCATTATAAATGTTAATTCTGAAAGATCCTGTCCTCCTGTTCATATCTGTCCTCTTTTATTCTGTCTAAACTCTGGAGCCTAGAGCAGTATCTTCCTAAGATTCCTCCAAAGTTTTGACTCCTGGTTGGATGTGGTCGGTCCAGGGGAAACCAGAATAGCTGTACACCACCCATGCCCACTCCCCATGCCTTTTTTGCACTGAGATGTGAAATGCAACTGTAAATATTTTGAGGTTTCACTCCTTTTAGGTTGGTACACAGCATATGACTCACTGGCTGCTGCAGAGAGCCTGTGTCTGCTGTTGCAGATGATACTGTTATTATGCAAAATCATTTCCACCCACCCTCGTGACTCACCAGCACGTCACCAAACAGGATTTACATCACTTTCAAAATATATCTCCATTACCATTCCCATCTCAGCAGATTACTTACTTCTTCCTTCCACTCCTTCTCTGAATGACAGCAACACGGCTGTGTTTTCCTTTTGGAAGCAAAGCAGGGCCAGGGGCTGCTCCTGCCTGGCTGAGCTCAGTTTGCCAGAAGCCTTTCACTTACAGAGGAGCAGAAATGCCATGTTGCAAGGGCTGCACCACCCCTCTCCATCGAATGACCAAGCCCTTTTCCTATGATGGACGTTTCCCTCTTCAGCTAATATTTTTCTTGCCTCTCTTAAGATCAGTTCCATTAATTTGTATCTTAAAGAGTTGATTCATCTGCGAGTTAACATAAGGTAGCACTGATCTCAGCTTGTTGCGATGTGACAGTCTGTAAATGGTGTCTGTAAACAGTGAGGACTCAAGGGCTGCTTGAGTTAAGACAGATTCACTTGCTTCAGTTTAAAATTGTTATACTTTTTAACACCATAGTCAAACCAATTGCAGTGGAAAGTCTGTTGATTTGGGAAAGGAAAATGAAGATAATCTTCCTTTAGAAAAGTTAGTTATTCTCCTGTGGTAACACACTACCTCATTCTTGTGGAAGCACCTGGTGAAGATAGTAAATAACTAAATACCTTCTTATTTATTTGAGGAATTCTATTAAATCATAAATTTCATGGTTCTCTGCTCTGGCATACTTTGTGTCTAAATGTGAGTAGATAACATGTAAGTGTCTTTGAATATTTGGGCTTAAATTAAATTGAGATTGGATGGATTTGCAAATCTGAACATGTCTGGAAATTTTGAAATTTAGCTCTCTGCCTCACTTACAAACCTGCAAAAAGGGAATAGTCCAGCCTTTGTGTTGCTGGCAAAATAAATACACACATTGTATGGGATACCATGCCAGTACACCAACCAGGACATATGTATAAAAGCTAAGACATGTATAAAAGCAAAGAGGAAGATCTATCCTTAGAATTACCCCAGCTGCTTTTGAGGAGGCATGGGCTCATTCAGGCTGAGAACATTCTCTGAATCTTTTATTCACCCAGCTGCTCTTTTCAGAAGGAGCTGCGCTGCAGACTAAAACACTGCTGGAGGGTTTTGTCTCTTTGTCCATTAGGTTTATCCATGACATCCTTTCAGTGCCCAGGTGTTTGTTCAGCTTCACTCTGCCCCTGCTGTGTGCTGTGGGTGTATTGTGCTGCACCTGTGCTAGCAGAGCAGCCTGAGTCAGCTGGCCCCAGAGGAGAGACCTGCAGCTGGGGGGGCACCAAGTGTTTGCTCTTTGCACACCTGATGATTGAGAAAAAAGCCATGAGCCTGAACCTGCTGTGTCTGACCACAGCTGGATCACTGATACTATCCCAGTCACTCACTGCTTGGCTGGCTTCACACTCAGCAGCACCTTTGTTTCATGTTCTGTGTGTGATTCACCCTAAGGATAGGGAAAACCCCCACAAATTTAAATAGGTTCAGGAAACTTTAAAAAGCAACAGCAAAAAAAAGATAAAGCAGCTTTGCAAAACAGTGATTTGCAGAGAGCTCCAGGTAAGAATTGCAGCTTGAGAGACATCACGGTGTGGAAATGAAGCCCTTGGGATTCAGTTAGAGATGAAGACATGTAACCCTATCTATTACCCACTACAGGCCACGAGGATCTAAGGAACAGAGAAGTTCAGCTGCTCGGGCAGAGGAGATTCAGGTAGATAAGCAAAGCACTTTGTAATCCAGGTAGCATCCAGATGGATACGGGCCTCCCACTGGCCCCATGTCTTACCTATCATCCTACATTTGATGATCTTAAAGGCGTTTTACAAACTAAACAATTTCATGATTGTACCAGCAGATCTCAGCTGCCTTATGGTGTTTGAAGTGCCACTGGATGTGGGATCTGGCAGGCCCACCGCGGCACTGCCGTGGAGGGAGGCCCCTGAGATGAGGAAGCAGGCCTCCTGAAGAGATAAGAAGTATTGCACAATACCAAGACCCAGACCCCCTAGATAAGAAGGCAACATTTCCCTTATGGCGAGGAAAAAGAGGCCCACAATTCTTTAGGAGATTTTATGTAGATCTGTAAGACCCCCATTGGCTTGTAACCCCTCACACTCCCTGCTGTACCCCTACAAAAACCCCTGTATCTTCCCCCAGACTTCGGGGATTTCTTGTCACTGGCTCCCCTTCGCTGGGTGCTTTGCAATAAAGTTACCCCCTGCAGAACGCAGCCACACGAGTCCCTCATCCCTCTCTCTCCCTGAGCCGGCTGTGAGGGGGTTGCCCTGCAGGCAAAGAGCTGACAACCACTGAGAGCTGAAATCACTATAGCCCGCCGTGGCTGATACCCTGCAAAGGCACCCCCCAGGCTGCCGAGGGAAAGCCGCTGGCTCCCTGGAAGGCATTCTCTGAGGAGAGTACTTCTCTGGGGCAGACCCGGCTATCCTGGGCCTGAAATCACTCAGGCTCCTTCCCGGCGGCCAACTTTAACTGGACACTCCTGTTCACACTGCACTGACAAACTGCTCCTCGGGTTGTCCATGGTGAGAGCTGATACAGCCAGCTTACATGCAGACAACACCATTTTTGCTGTCTGGAGCTGAATTTCACATTTTGGTTAAGATGCCTTCTGTTTGCTAACTCTGCTACTCCCATTCTTCTGCAGGAAATGCTTACATCCTGATTCCTTTGCCATGTTACACAAAAAGGTTGGCTACTTCAAAATGTATTGCTTTGAGGTATTGTCCTTTGCCAATATTTGCTTTAGGTAAGACAAGATGTTAGTATTTACAAAAAAAATAGTTCTGTAAAGCAGCTGATCCACTTCCAGAGGTTGTGAGATGCACAACTACCTTCTGAAACTTGAATTCCATTGTTGTGGAGGTCTTCCTGTTGTGGGTTTGTTGGTTTTGGTTTCGATTGGGTTTTTTTTTGGGGGGGGGGGTTGGAGTTGTTTGTTTGTTTTTGAGGTGGGGTTTTTGTGGGTTTGATTTTTTTAAATTTATTTTATTTAGGAAATAGTTCAAGAGAAAAAATCTGCCCACATAGTTATTTTAGACAAAAATGGATTATTATTCTGGTTTGACTGTTACATTCCTTGGGGTCAGCTGTGTGAGAGCCAATGAGCGATACAAAGGCCTGAATTAGGAGCCTGAACTGTCCTCCAGCAAAGCAGAACAAAATGAAGATTATAGGTTTGATTCAGCATTTTGAATGCAATCCAAGTCTGACAGACACCAGGGCAAGAGATCATTAACTGAAATGGGGATGGTATTTAACCTGCTCATTTTAACTTCAAGTTTTGAAGCTCTCAAGTTTGAAATGCTTGAATGAGAAATGCACTTTTTTATTACAACAGCTTTTTTCACAGAAACAAAAGAGAATTCTTTTCTATCTGTCTTAAATAATACCTTTGATAAGGACAGCTGAAATATTTAATGAATCTAAACGTGATTTTAAGAATTAGAAGTGGGGCTTCTTTTTAAAGAATGTAAAGTTGTTTTTACCTAATTATAGTCTTAATGTATTTTCCATTAGAAAATATCCTAAAATAATTTGAAAACACTTCTTTACAGCATTAACCACAATAATTTTTAGAAAAATACCAAGATGCAAGTACCATAATTCATTCTGGTATCACCTGGGCTAATTCTTCCTAAACAGTTTAATTATCAGTTTTCCACAGAGTTTGGTCCCACTCAAAACCACTCAATGCTCTGAGTATTTGGTTTGAAACTGTTGTTTGTATTACTAGTGACTGCTACAGCAGTCACAGTGTTGGATATGGTGGCAATAAATGCCTAATCAGCATCTACAAAAAATACACTCAAGCCCATGAGCTGTGTTGGTGTTTCAAGATGGCTTTAGTGCTGTATCCTCAGAGACACAATTCCAAAAGGTTTGGTTCTTTCATCCATCTTCATTAATCTACAGTCCCACTGGACCACCTCATATCTTCAGAGGAGGAAAAACTGCTTTGCAAAAAGAGTCAGCCAAAGCTCTCTGTGCCAAACTCCAGCAAAGATGTTTTTCTAAACCACAGCATTTCCACAAGGTGAGAAACCCAGGTCAAGACCAGAGGGAAATTAGAGTAAAAGCACCTCTAGCTGGTAAGAAAGATGCTCATAGACTAGTACTTAAAAGTGTTTTTCTAAATTGTTATGAAAATAAAGCCACTACAGGTGTATCACACATTTTTAGAAACTAATCAATTTGGACAGTTTAAGTGAAGAATTCATATTACACCAGTTTGGTATTTAGGAAGGTACTTGCTATTTCTATTTCATTCTGATAAGCTTTACTCTTCAAAGTTATGTACCCCAGTTAAAAATGTCACTAATTTACTATTTAGCACAAAATTGCGTATCACTATTAATTTCACATTTTGTTGCCACCAGGAATTAAAACCTGATGTTTTACAGTTTCTCTGTAAGTGCAGACACACAGACCCTTACAATACCCTGCTGACATAATAGTTTCATTGGTGTAGAGCCAGGATACATCAGTACAGCAATGGTGCCAGAACAAATCCTTTTCAGATGTGGAAATACACTCAGCAGTGTTACAATGGCATGTTAAAGCAGACCCTGCCCCTTCACACCAGGCTGTGTGCAGGTAACAGCAGTGGCAGAGTAACACTGTCCCACTGGTTCAACACTATTTTAAATGGAAAATTATCTGCTGGAGGAAGAAAGAAGCCAGAAATACGTTTTAGTTTAGAGCAAGTGACAGTAAGGAATTCCTACAGGCTGGGGCTCTTTATCACAGACATTTCTCTCTGTGCACAGATTACTCATCATGGTCTGAAAAAGTAAATTTAAATTTGGCCTTACAGTGTCTCTAAAGCTGTTGAGCATTCCTAAGCCATCTCAATGCCCAGTGTATCAGTGACAGGGCAATAAAACCTCTGTGGTGCCGTATTGGCACTAACACCTCTCTCACAACTGTCCCAGAAGCAGTACAGACCTGTCACTTGGGGATAAACCCCTCTCTGGCTGCATCTGCTGTGCATTTCCTATTGCATTCATCTAAGATCATGATGCTTCTTTTCATGTTTTTCTTCTGACACCTATTTAACCTTGAATTAATCTGAAAAAACACTCACATAGGTAATTCTGATCCACAGTTTTCACAACGGATAACTGAAATTTTTATGGATAGTTTGACTTCAATAGCTGGTGAATCTTGACTATTTGCTGTACCATTAGTAACTGAAAATCCATATGGAATTCAATGTTTTTAGCCCCTTAATCAATGGACCATAGTCAGTAGATTGGCCAAATAATTGGTCAGCCTGTCCTTTGCCCTACAATACTTTGGGGCATTGATGATGGTTGCAGCATGATGGACCCAAGTCACATGCTCCAAAGCCTGGTCCAGGTCAGATAAGCCCTCATGAGCAGATTGCAAGTCTCTTGTAACAACACACAACACAGTGAACAAATACATTGTGAAATATAACCAATTCTGAAACAGTATTGTCCAAGAAATAGTTTTAGTAATGACTCCAAGCTTTCGCAAGGGTGAATGTGGCAAGATAAGATGCTCTTTAGCTATGGGAGATAAAGACAAGAATACATCTGAATTTAGGGCAACCAAGTGGGGACTGCTGGTACTAAACACTTCTAAGAAACCCAGGCTGTTGAGAAGCAATAACATCACTTAGCAACATGAAAGCATTCAAAACTGCTCTGGTAGAGCAGCAATTTATAAATCCAAGAGGAACAAGGAAACAGAGGAGTAGAAGAGTATAAAGAAGTAGGGGAAAATGGGAATGTTGGAGCTGCAGAAGGACAGAGAACTAAGAGATTCAGTAGGAACATGCAATGACCTGGGACAGAGCAATGGAACCAAGGTGATGCGACAGAGCAGAACAGGACTGGGAAGAAAACAGGGTTAAGGCACTGCCTTTGGCTGCTCTGCTGTGGGAAAGCAGGGCCTTATCAAGTGAGATTGTCCCATGTAATCCAGAGTGACACTTCTTACAGTTGCTTTCTCCATCATTTTTATATGTGAAGTTGGTTGAAAACAGCTTTTCTGTTTTCTCTTAGCCAGAGGAGGTAACCAGAACATGGGAAAACAGGTGCGGTTCAGCTGGACCAGCTGGTAGATCTGCATTGGACTGACACTATTGCTCACACAAGGTAGAGATGGCAAAACAAACATGAGCAAGATAAAGTAACTGTGTCATGATTCCCACAGTGTCTCTATCCCCAGGGACCAGGAATTACTCCTGAAGAGTCTGAAAGGAAAAGGCAACCTTCTGCCAGACTCTGCTAGAAGTTATCAAAGCCCTACATTTTGAATATTCAACTTAAAAATCTATGTTTGTTGTGGAAAGAAAACTTTGTAGCTCAGGAACTACAGGAATATTTTCATGCACCAAAAAACTCACAAACCTATTTAAAAAGAGAAAAAGATTAAAAGGCCTGCATTAAAGTTCTACAGCCTTCAGCTGCAGGATCACTCCCTTTTCCCTTTGTTACCATGCGTATGAAGCAGGGCTGGACATCACAAAAGGAGATGGTACAGAAGGTTGGAAACTGAAGACTTTTGCTTTGATGGAAAATGCATGTGATCCCTCAAATTCCTTCATTTAATACTTGGTAAATTAAACAGTAATAGTAATCAGTGTAGTCAAAGAATCCACTTTTAAAATATTGAAATCCCATAATGTACCTTAAATTAGACATATACCATTTGAAGCAGCAATTCTGAGTCCACCAGAATTCTCTTCCACTGTTAGGACATGCCAATCACTTCAGGCTCTTTGGTGAGAAGTCAGATACGTGCTTGGCACCACATAAATTTCTAGGGAGTATGGGGAAGCAAAGCATCGTAGTTATGGACAATATTAAAAACTTCCTTGGTACTATGAGACCACGAGAGCAGTCAAAGACCAAATACTTCTGTTCAAACTAAAATAAATCAGCAAAAGCTTCATGAGAGCTCTACCCGGCAGTTCTTTGCGAGCAGCTCGAGGTCGCTCTCTAGAGGTGAAAAATACAGATTTCATTTCGGCAGATGATGCAACCAAGGCAATCTGTCAGGGAGACATGAGGGCACACACTCCTGTCTACCAGTTAGACAGGAGACATCCTTAATAAGCCTACAGAGAACAAAAGCTAAACCCACCACATTTTCAGAAAAGTGACACTGAGGCCAAAAACGAGCGATCAGCCCTAAGGTGGGTACATTGGTCTTTGTAACTCTTTAGTGTGAAAGCACTGCCATCTGTTCAAAGCTGGCTCTCCAGCACCTCCTTTTGCCTACAGGTTTCTCTGTAGTTTTCTCGTTGGCTCTGTCCAATGTAGGACTGTCCAAAAGTATCCACACAGCCACAGCTTCCCAGGTCCCAGCACCAGCACCACCATCTCGCCCAGCGTTTCAGGGAAATAGAGCATTGCAACAACCTGCTTACAGACTCAAAAGAGCCTCAGGAAAACCACAATCAACTCAGTGAAACTTCAGGAATACAAATATTACACTTGTTTTTCCCCAGACTACAAAATCTGAGCTTCTTGGTGAAACACAAACCCCAGAGCTCTGCAAGAGGAAACATTTGTGATCCTTGCCGTTAATGCCAGGGTACAGAGAGTGACGGAGTTCATTTGCTTACACTGAAGCACCATTAAACGATCCCAGGCATGGATCCTATCCCCACGAAGTGAAGCATCATACCATTTGCTTCTGACTCATCTCACCAATTGTGCTCTTAAAGATATTTAAGTCAGTGTAAGATAAACTACACACTGTCTGCCTGGAAACAAATACTAAGCTGCTGGCAAATATTAGTCTTTCACTCTAAGAATCCAGTCCTGGCTGGGCAGAAGACAAACACTGCAATTGTTGACGTAAGTGATGGAGCTCAATTCAAACATCCCTTCTGCAGTGGGAATTCTGCCAGAAAACCACAATTAAAGTACAAAGATATCTGGGAAGAAGTGACTTTCTAAACACTTCTCAGAAACCAGTCACTGCCTGCAATGTCTTTCTTTATCTAATAGTTCAGCAGATCATAGATATGTTTATCTTTCAGAAAGCTTTTTAAATCATCAATAATGAAAACTGAATTAATATAGAGGTATAAATGCAAAGCATTTCAAAATATTATGTACTAAAAAAGAAAGCAAAAAAAGATCCCACATCTGCTGGTTCCTGTGCATTGCCATATCCTTACAACAAAAACAGCCCCAGAAAACAAGTGCTTGAATACTGCAGAGGCCCTCACCACCCTCTGCTCAAGAAAATAATTAGTCTCAAGAGCACCTTATCAATGTTTATGAATAACTGATAGGAGGATGTAATGGAGCTTGACTTTTCAGTGGTGCCCAATGGGCACAAATGGAGACACATCTTGTCCTGTCTAAATATAAACACCTCTATTACTTGGGTGTTTGAACACCAGGGAAGATTGCACAGAGAGGGTTGTGGAGTATCCAGTCTTCGAGATTTTCAGCTCCTTACTGGACACAGTTCTGAGCAACCTGGTCTTCCTCACCTTGCTTGAGCAGGGAGGATTAGATGATGGTCTTCAGTGGTGCCTGCCAAGCTGTGGTGTGTCTCCTTAGTGCTGAGGTGAAGGAACTAATCGTCCTCCTCAACCCATTGGCAATGCTCTTCCCATGGTGTGCTGTTGGCACATTGCTGCCTTATGCTTGACTTTTCCAAAAGGAGTCCTGGGTCCTTTTTCTGCAAAAATGCTTCCTGGCCAGCTGGCTGCCAGTTTGTGCTGGTATGTGGCCAATCTGGTATTCTTCCCCAGATGTGGGACTTGACATTTCCTTCTGCTGGAACTTCAAAAAGTTCCCAAGTTCCTACTTCTGCAGTGTATTGAGGACCTCTGAACAGGGACCATTTGGCATACGAGCCTCTCCTCCCAGTTTTGTGTCACCAGCAAATTTGGTGAAGGTGCACTGTCCCATAATCCAGGTCATTAATAAAAATGTTTAAAAATACTGGCCCCCAGTATTGAACCCTGGGAAAGGCCAGTAGTAACTAGTGGCTTCTGCATGGACTTTATGCCACTGATCACAAGCCTTTGATCCCATAAATTTACCTGCTTTTCAGTCCCCCTCACCATGCATTTACCAAGTCTGTTCTCCATCAGTTTGCCTATATTGCTACATGAGACAGCATCAAGGGCCTCAGTGGACCCAACATAAACAAACATCTACTGCTCTCCTCTCATCCACTGATCTTGGCACAGTTTGCTCCTTCATCCTTCCCAGAGATCAAAGTCAGGCTGCCCAGACAGAAGTTTCCCAGATCCCCTTCTTGCCCTTCTTCAAGATAGTGATGCTTGTTGTCTTCCAACAAATTTGTGGTGGTTTATTTTCCTTAAAGTTCACTGAAATTCTCTCCTGCTCTCATCTCAGCTACGGTGATGCTTGCCTGTATCCCTCCCTGTTCAGTAATGAGTTCTAGGTCTGCTTAACTGCCCCTTCTACAAGCTCCTGGCTACCACATTCCCTTTGCCTCTCCCCAGTTCTCTGCTCATTCTTCTTCCCAGTCCTGGTAATCCTGGAACTCACTGCAGGTATTGTTTTCTCACATAATTTCATTACTAAATTTTATTTGTCAGCTCTCAAATGGCATCGATCAGCATTTCAAGATCTATATTAAATTTACTAAAAGACTAGTACATTGCTATTTTAGATACTTGTGCTGTGCAGCAGCTGTCTCCCCTTCTCAGGCTTTGATTACAGACATGTAAATTGTGACAATCCAGTTACGTCTGCTTTTCCTATTAGGACATAAATCATCTGTTTTTACCTAACTATAAGAAAAATAAATTTCCCATACTCCTCACATTCCAGAGTATACTACATTTTTCATTTCTTCCATAAATTACACTCTAACCTAATCACTTGGCATGCTTCTTGGAAACAAAATGAAAAATTTCCATTTCTACACAGTTTTAACCTTGTTTCATTTGCCAGAAATCTTTGAACCACAGAAATACAATCAACTGTAAAATGATGTGGGTTTGGTTCCAGCCTTTCCCTGTAAATCAAATCTAACACTGACTCCCAGCCCCTGTATCCAAAGTATCTCTCTTCACCACTGGAAAGGCCCAATGATATCCAGACACCAGCTATTCCATGGTTGGTCACTAACATTTAATACTCTGCAATGTTCCCCAGTTTTAAACAGCAATTCTGAGTCTACTCAGCCACAGGTAATGCCAGACTAGATACATCACTGAAAGGAAATGCACTGCAGATACTTATTTCCCTGTAGCCCACAGAGGGGACCACAGTGGAGCAGGAACTGTCCTGCAGCCCTATTAGAGGTCTGTGCCAGAGCACATATCCATACCGTGGCCTCTAGAGGACCCAAATCAGAGCAGGTGGACAAGCCCTGAAAGAAATGTGACTCACAGAGGATCTGTGCTAGACTAAGTTTACTCTGAAGGACTGCAGCTTGTGGAAGGAGCTGTGCTGGAGCAGAGGAAATGCGTGAGGAGAAAGGTAAAGCAGAGAGGAATTATTGTGAACATATGATCATAATCCCTATTCCCCATCCCCCTATGCTGCTGAACAGAAGGACAGAGGTTAGGAGTAAAGGAGTTAAGCTGAGCCTCAGGAAAAAAAAAAAAAAAAAAGGGATAATGTGTTTCACTTTTTTCTGATTCTCACAAACCAAGTCTTCTTGCACTAGCAATAAACTGCTGCAACTCCAACTTTCCCAAGTCGAGTCTGCTTTGCCTGTGACAGTAACTGGTAAGCAATATCTACATCTTTATCTCAACTCAGGAGCTTTTTCATCTTGTCTCCCCTGTCCCATTAAACAGAAGCAGTGAGAGAGAAGCTGATGGGTAACTGGCCACCGGCCAAGGTCAACCCACCACAGCCTCAGTGAGAATTTCCCACATTCAAACTTGCATCCTTTGCCTCTCCTTATTGGCATGTACCTCTGAGAAGCACTCAGGCACATCAGAAGGCTCCGTCTTCTCTCTATCCTCTGTTTAGGCAGTTGTAAATATTAGTAAAATCTGCTCTTTGCTTTCCCCATCTCTTCCCCAGCATGGAGAGACATGATTCTCCCAGTCACAGTGTCACATGCTCCACCTCCTTGACAAGCTTGGGTAGCTTCCACTGGACTTTCTCCATTGTGGTACTCCATTTATCATATTACAGTGCCCAGACATGACTTTACAAGTGCCAAATACTGGGGAAGGATGGCTACTCTTTTACTAACATCCAGGAGATGGCTGGCCACAAGTACAACTCATTTCCCACAAGCAATCCCACCTCCTTCTCCAGTATTGCTTCCTGGCTAGTCCACCCCCAGCCCATACTGGGGCATAAGCACTGGACTTGGCAATTCTCTTTGCTGAAGTTCCTGCAGTGCTTGTCAGCCCATTTCTCCAGCATTTCCATATCTCTCTCTTCTTCAGGATATCATCTGCTTCCCTCACTTTGTATGGTGGTGTTATTCTGTTGTCCACCTGCCCTTTGCTTCCATTCATTTCAGAAGGATCTAGGGCTGATTGAGCAGGCACCAGTATCTTGAACAGGGCCAAGCACACAGGAAAGCAGCTCCTACAGTGCTTACTGGAAACCTAAGCCTTTATCTGCACTTGTTTGTACAAAGGCTTTGAAAACAAAAATCAAAAGAGAACTAAGGTGAAGAATGGAGACAACAGTTTAGTCTGATTCCTCCTGTGATCAGAGAGGCAGGACAAAAAACCCTCTTCACCTTTAAGCAGGGTACATATTACAGTGGGCTCAGAACCAACACAATGACCTCTGTGTGCAGCAGTAACAAAAGCCAGTGGAGGAGGGAGAGCTGGCTGGTGAAAGGGAAAAACCCTTCCACTTGGGCATACACTTTAACAACCTGGCCACAGTAAACAGCTATTATCTTCCGTAAGGAAAGGAGAAGTGGGAGTGTGAGCACAACAGAACACCTGATCTCACTCTTTCCCTTTTTGTCCATAAAAATAGTAAGAAAATCAAACATAAATTTACATGCCAAATATTTTCATATTGACGGGACTTCAAACCCCATCAAAATCAGTAGCTAGATGCAACTCTTGCACTCAAAAGCTAGACTTCCCTTTTAATAATTAGAGATCTCAATGTAGACTTACAAAGTTAGCCAATTCCTCAAAGGTGCTGCTGATGTATGATTAGAGATCCCACAGCTGAAAGCTCTATAGTGCTTGGAGCCACAGCACTGGTATTTTCAGCTAGGGACTAAATGAAAAAAGAATACACTGGTTACAGTACTTCAAATGCTGATTTTGACAAACCAGCACTCCTCCAGTCTCACTCTTGATTCAAGCCAGTTTTGAACAGTACTGCAGCTTTTACTGCATATTTAGCTATTCAGACAGGTAGAATACTTGTAATAGCTGCTACTGAAATAAACAGCTCCTCTCTTTTCACATTAAAAGGAAGCTGTCATACTCAGTGGGGTAGAACAGATGTCGCCAAAAAAAGTGGTCACAGTATTCAAAGCCATAAAATAGTCTCAAGCTTCAACTTCTTGAAAAGGACAAAGGAATTATTAAAAAATCCCAGCTCAGCCTAGCTTGCTAGCATCCCAGCTTGCCACCATCTTCCCAATAATTGTCTTTTTTTCTTTAGAGTTACAAAGATATAAACATGAAAAACATTCATACATATGTGTGGTGGCCAAACAACATATTTGAGCATTTCTGCACAACGCAAAATTAATTCCTGCATCTCTTTAAAGTCCTTGTGCTGAATCCAATTGCATTTCTGTACCAGTGCAGGCATTGCTTCAATTTAGACACAGGTATCTGCAACTTTATATGGTACAAGAAAGTGACACATTTGCACAGGTATGTTTATTTTTCCCTGTGTTTACAGTGCATCAGTTGTAATTTTAAACCATTCAGAAAGCACGATTTCATACCAATTTTACATACTTTACATCACAGTTCAACAACGTTAACACAGTTGTATCTACTAAATCAAATGAACAAAATGGCCATGAACAATACACTAGTCTTCTGTAAACAAGTTTTTTTTTTATAAACAACGGTAAATGGAATTAACACAGACCACCATATGAAAGAGGGATAAATTTTCCTTAAATAAATCACTCTGTTTATAAATACTTCAATTCTCTCAATATACATTTACAGACATAGCTGATTAAAAGCTGGTTACCTACACTGTTCTTTAAAAAGAAAATGTCTAGAGATGGACCACGGTGTGTTCAATTCACCTAACATAAGAAGCAAGCATATGATTAGTAGAATGTTAAAAGTATTACTATACTTCAACCTCACTTCTGTTTGTTTACATCAACACTGAGAAGATTGTCATGTTAGGGAACTTTTACTTGAATTCCAGCAAGTTACAATCGATCTTGTAGTACACATATGGGTAGTACTCCTGCTGGCTGAGGTTTAAACCTGGAATATCCATAGTCGCCTGCAAATAAAGTTTTGAAACCAGTTATACTCTTATAATTCAGACTCCTATTAAGAAGTAGATGAAATATTCATATGTTTTAGAAGCAAATAGGCCAGGTAAGACCTTAAGCTTAAATTTTCATGTTCAAGTGACTATTTAAATAACAAATCAAGTCAGAACTTTGACAAATAACTAACAATATTTTTCAAAATTAAATACAAAGTGCTTTTCCAAAATCTAAGTAGTTCTGTATGAATAATTCACATCCACTGCTATAGTAAACACATCATCACTACTACATCTAAACACTGTCAGTTTAACATTCTGACAAGAATGTTATTGGGCGCTGAATGATCCAAGAAGTTACATGAAGTTCAGCATCTTTAATTTTCACCTAAATTGTCTCACATCCTCTTTCCACAAAAAGGCCTGGAAATACATTACGTTCAATATAATGTTAAGAATCTTTCTAAATTCAGCTAAACTCATGGTATCTGAAATTAACTTTCAACGGTGAAAAATCATTGTTTTTCTACGCAAAGCAAATTAGTAGAATAAGCCTCCCAATAAACCAGTTTTAAATATGAAAACGAGACCTCTACAGATGGAAAGGCTGATTCCATCTTGACAATGATTCAGCCTTCTTCAGCAGAGGACTGCTATGTTAACTTGCAGTCTGTATCTTTCCATCAGTAGTATGAAAGAATGCAGTAAGAAGAAATCCCATGTGACTTTGAAACCAGATAGTTCTTCAGATGTATTAGTTGCAACTTTAAATACCATCTGCCTTGCAAAAGCGTAAAATAGAAGCAGCATTTTTTTAAGGAGACAAAATTCTCTGTACTGTGAGAAAATGAAGACTATGGAGAGATATAGCTTTTGAATGATGCCAACAGACTTTTTGCTTTGTTTAAACATACTAGTGGCAGTTAAAAAATACTTACATCAATGATAGCTGCTGCACTGCTGTCAAGATGTTTGTACAATTCATACAGAACCTCCCTCAGTTTCTTCATTGTTTTTTTGTTAGGCTGAAGAAGCATTGCCTGGAAGTTAACTGGCAAACCATACCTGAAGAAATCAAGTAGAAAACCATGGAAATGCTGAAATAAACCTTCTTTCATAATTCAAAGCGGAATTTTATTTTAAGGAAGAATCCTATTGCTGAAAAGGAAATTCTGCTCATTTCCATTTTTGCAAAACCATTCTGTGTCTACAATTTATAAGGCATCAAAAAAGTAGAACTCCAGTTTAAAATAACAAACCAGATGCCTAAATATTTTTAAAACAATTTTAAATCCTTGAGTATTTAGCATAATTCTCAATGTTACCTGAACTCTCAGACTAAATTTTGAACACTCCATTAGTTTACTTTGCTTACAACACTTGGTGGACAATGTAGCCTCTATTTAATCCTCCTTTCTAAGAGTGTGGAAACAGCTACCAGCATTCCAATCAAGGTCAGCTTTCTTCTTTATTCAAATTCTGTCTTTCCAATAAGCCCATAGCAGCACAAATGCAAATCAATGTGATTTTTCTTTTTCTCCGCTGTTTTTCTCCTTTATGACAACTTATCAAAAAGGCTAAAACCACCTTTCCCTTTGCTGACCACAGGAGGAATGTCTTCAACTATAAAAAATAAAAGTCCTTCCTCTGTAAAACAACTACAGCTGTTCTTGACTAGTAACTACACTTGTGGATAGGTATGAAGAAGAAAAGCAGAGAAATTTTCTAGTTAGAGTATTGAGCAGTTTAATACTGAAAAGTTTAGACTACAAAAGTCTTAGGCATGTCTTAAAGAAAAAGCATACATTTAGTGATGCCAAACTATGCTACTGAAAGCCCAAATACTTTTTATTCTGAACTATTCAAGTTTCCCACTTAAACAGGAGATCTAGTTAGTTCTTGTTACAAGCAGCTCATAAAGTAAGCTAAAAATCAGCAAGTGTGTCTTCCTGCTACTTACCGAGTATCTGTAATTCCTAAAGCACTAGTGAAAAGACTACCCAAGGGGAAGATACACAATTACCTACCTCAAATATTTCACAATGGCAACAAGACAAACTGCCACCAGCTATTCTTATTGCCCTACTTTTTGCTTCTTCCTTCCCAGTTTGGGTAACCCAAACTAGATGTAAATTCTTACCAAGTCTAGGAAAAAAAATCACTATTCAAATCTGCCTCATTACCTTAAAACAGATTCAACAAAAACACGTAATGCTTTCACATGAATCCATGCAATGAAAGCTTCACTGAAATTAACTTTCAGCCACCGAACCAGAGGCCCCTGTGAAAGAGAAGAGGGAAAAAATAATTAGGCTATTCAAACATCAGAGAAAGACTCAGCCCATTACGCATGTTTGAGTAGCTACTCAAAATCTGTACCATGATAATAAAAACAAGTTAAAGACAGAGTTCACTATGGACATAATGGCTCAAGAGTGTTTTGATGGTAAGTAAAGAGAAATTTAATGAGACTTCTCATTGTTTCTTCAGTTCCCCATCTCAGTTGTCATGAGCTAACTATTGTAAAGATCATTTTAGTAATATCTGATTATGTAATTCAAACACTTGTCCATTTTCAAACTTCAAACACCATCAGCTGCAATACCAGCTCTTGGTTCAATGTAGTGAGGAGCACTTGTGCTGCAGGAAATTCAGTTATCACAGAGCAGATCAGCTGGGTGGCAGGCTGGCTACATCATGTCATCCTTACAATGTTTTCTCTGAATCACAACTCCATGAAATTTTTATGTAGCAATAACAAGTCTTAGATGTCTCACATTTCTATAATGACCAGTTTATTAAGACTTACAAACTGTTTCTTCTTGTCAGTTGACAGTCTGTTCATTTCTTCTTTATCAGCTTTCATCTCTTCTTCATTGTACTGGAAGTCACGGACCATAAATCTGCATTTGGAAGTGAATAAAATCAAAAGTGCCTATCTAGAGATCCGTCAAAGCATGAAAGACAGAACACACACAAAATAAGCCTTACTTATATTCTCTGGCTTTGTGCTTGAAGTCATCCACTGCCTTCCTGAACAAGGTGACATTACAAAGGTAACTGTCTTGGTCCTCAAAGAGTACACTACACAAGAAGAAAACAAACCAAGTGTCAGAATTAATATGGTTCATGTCAGCACAGATCAGTCACACAGTACCACAAGTTGTACTTTATTGCTACAAGGCAAGGACATAAATGTAGATAATTATACAGGATTTAGCTCCCAAATTAAGCACCTCACACAGAATGTAACTGACTGCTCTTAATTATTCCCTTCATAAATGATGGCAGCTTACAGTCCACATTCAGAGACTTCATCACTCAAAAACATTTCATACAGTATTTGTTCAAATTAAAAATTATTTAACAAAAAAAAGAACTGAAGCTGGCTTAGTACAGGAAAGTTTGGACTACAAAATTATTAGAAATGTATGTTTTAAAGAAAAATGAAATGGATTTAAAGTAGAAAAGTTTTTTTTTTATTTATTTAAAAATACAGGTTGGGAAAAGAAAATGTTTCTTAGGCTGTAAAGATGACCCCTAGATTTACTATAAATAAATATAATTAAATATTATATTGCTTATTTTGAGGCTTTACCTTAAGAAAAAAAGCTTTAACAGATTCATACTGTTTCTCAGTGTCATACTGTCTTCAACACAAACATAATGCAACAGTTTAACAAGTCACCTTTTCTTAAGGTAGCCCTAGGTCGTGGTTTCCCAATAATTAAATAAGAACTAGGAGATCTTCCTCTAGGTTCAAGCTGATACAACTCAAATGTGAAGCTATCCAAAGCAAGCTCAGATTTTTTTAACTGGCACAGAACTGGCAATATCAGATTTGTCTGATCAAAACCTCAGTGTGTTAGTTTAAATTAACCACAAACCAATGCTTTGTGCTACATGTAACCACATTGAAGATAAAGTCCACAAGATAGCTAAAGCGGTTTAAAGCCTTTAGTCTTGCCCATCACAGCAGCTAGCACCAGCTTGATACCAGGAACCCAAAGAGACAAGCTACCTTTCTTTGTACACAACAAAACCATTTACACTTCCAGTTCTCTACTCTTTAGAAGTTTGCAAAGAGTACATACAACTTGTTTCAAGATCTCTGAATACAGACCTAAAGCTTATAGGCCAGCAGCCAGTATTTGTTGCTGATCTCTACCACACCCCAGCTTAGAGCTGAATATACCTGACCAGAACCAGATTAATTTTTCAATTCTCTTACTCTTCTCACATAAGTTAAGTTTGATAACCGTGTTAACCCTAGAGTTCATTTCAATCTTTCCTCAATTATCTGACCAGATTTGATCAGATAAAGCTATAAAGCTAGACATTTTGACAAGTTTTTGACCAATCTGTAAAATTCAAAGTCAGTCTAGATAAAGAACACTCCTAAAACACAGCACATGCAAATATGAGATTTAGTGTTTAACAACTTACTTGCTGGAACGTGGTACAACCATCTCTGCTAGTGTTTCATACTGCTTAACCCAGTCATTATAATTTAACCTAGAGAATACAGAGGTTATGGTTAGACTTTTATTCTGAGATTAACGGATCAAGAGTTTTTTTAAAAAGGTAAAAATATTTAATTATCACATCTACCAACTCAGGTGTAGATTGTCAGAAATACTCAAGGAACACTCAGTTCTCCTCAAG
Source organism: Vireo altiloquus (assembly GCA_013396875.1). Taxonomy (NCBI): domain Eukaryota; kingdom Metazoa; phylum Chordata; class Aves; order Passeriformes; family Vireonidae; genus Vireo; species Vireo altiloquus. The sequence continues at coordinate 907,646 of VZRF01000545.1, forward strand.
CTGTTCTTAAAATTATTGATAAATAAACTATAGCAATAGCAAAAGTAACATTTTCAGTCTTCATGTCAGTTTACAAGTGCAACATTTTTTAAATCAAAGAATTATGAAATTAAATCATTCATCATTAAGTACAGATCTTAGGGGACCAAATGGATTTAACTGTCAAGGTTTATCAGAAACTCCTCGTGCAACTCTGCTTTTTTGAGCTACTTATAGGAATACTTTTTCCACAGTTATAAACAGGCTCCCTAGAGTCCTGCACTTGCCTGAAGGACAGAGAATTTTGGAAGCCCTGACTTTCTGTAGTTGGTTGTGAAGAGGTTCCATCCTTTCAACGGCAAGAACAAGTCAAAGGAAAAGAAAAATAACAGCTGACATATACTAACCACCTGCTTTCTGCTAAAGCCACTGCAAAACTGTTTTTCCTTCACCACAGTTTGACATGTGGCAGACTCTAATGGTTCCTGTGGTAAAGAGAGCCAGAGGGCTTTACATGAGTTAAAAGCTCTCTTTGCTCGCAGCCCCAAAAAGAGTCAAGGGCCATTTTCTCATTTTACAAGGGTTTTTAGGGCATCTGTATCACCACTTTTCTTGGCGAGGAAAGATGGGGTTTCTGTTGTTTAAACATTTCAAATAAGAATAGTCTGTTCCCCCAGCAAGCCTTTGACACGAGCAGAGTTCCAATGGCAAAGACTTAGGTAAGTAAAAAAAAGAAAAAAAAAAAAAATCAGTGTTCAGGCAAGCTAAAAATGCGCAGAGCGAAGCAGTAAAGAGTTCACTTCACTTACTAAGTGGTGAAAATTGGCATAGTCCTAACCAGGATAACATAATCATTAAGCCTGCTAATGTAAAACAAGTCATGTTTTTACTCAGCACTCATTTTCATAAGGATACCATCTGGAACATGGCTAGTCATAGCAAACACTGGATAAGAGACATAAATCTAATCTCCTGTTGTTTCAAGAAATTCAAGAGCACTCAGTAGTCCTTATGATGAGTTTTTGTGAACAAAGGAACACAGGCACAGAGGCTCACTTGTCTTTACTGAGCTTCTTAACAGTTCTGTTTGATCCAGAAAATTCAGATGTCACTCTTACAGTATTATACGGTTGTGAGATCTATTATTTGATTTATGTTTCTTACTGTATTCTGCTCTTAGGATGAATAAACTTACTTTGGTACAATCACTAATAATGTGACCAAATATTCTGAATCAAGTACAAAGTCCTCTTTCTTTACAATATCAGCAAGACTTCTGGTTAGCAAGCTTCCCCTGCAGAGAAACAAAGACAGCCAGAACAATTACATGTTTAAGAATTTAACTTGTCTGGATAACAGTTTCCAGTGCTTGATAATATAGTATTCTCAAAAAACCATTTTACCTACACAGTTGCAACTAGTAGAGCAAACAAAGTGTCCTTATATGCATTTTATATCTCACTGTCCAAAGTCACTGAAATTTTTATCAGTAGCTCCACTGCTGTGCGTCATTTCCGTATTCCAAATACGTCACACACTTATTTCTTTTTAAAAGCACAAGAACCATTAAAACCATGAAGTGTGGGTTCTAGTACATGGAGTCTCAGAGTTATAACTAACCGAGTACAGATCTACACACAGAACATCAATAAAAACTTAAAGCAGTGTATTTCCTCATAGTCATAAAAGACCAAGAACATACACAGATTTAACAGCATTCAGCTGACAAACTGCCATGGCTTAGCACAGAACTTATGGCTCACTCCTAAACCAGCTTGTCACGTACTGTCATTGGCATGACCCATGGCTCTGAATCAGCCAGCAGGCTTGTGCCATTCACTGTAATGGCAGGGTTCAGGCAAATTAATCAACCACATTTGTACAGAAGAACTACAGTACCTCAACTGTACTTCAGATAATCATCACACGTACGTGACAAGACAACACGCAGTCCTTGTTTAATTTATTATCTGCGTGTACACAACAGCTGTCTCTGCTGGTAAATTCTGAGGGAAGAAAACCAGTTAAGTTGGAGTGAATGAAAGACTTTCTTTAGACAAGACACCTACGTAGCAGCATTACAAACCACTAACAGCAAGCTCCTCTCAAACATTCCAGCAATTTATGCTATTTGTACATGCTTTTGTGATTTCTTAATTGTTTTTCAATCACAAGTCAGTTAACACCAACCAGTCAGCTGGTAATAAATGTTCTTTTATCACACCTACTCTTCAAGACTGAAAAACACTTCAAAAAGACATTAAGCTTAGAGCCTGTATCACTCCTCAGTTTATTAAGTTTTCGTGCTTAGATATCGTTCCCGCGCTACATTAGCAAAAAACAATACAACTCACGCATTCTTTCTTTCCAAATTCTGAAGATTCCCTTTCAGATTATTGTATGCAGAGGCTCTTGCTTTTAGATCATTGTCAATCTGGTTTACTCCCTTAAAAATGAAAAAAAAAGGAACTGTGTCTAAAGAACTAGAATAGAACTTATGTTCAGCTTGCCATTGCTGCTCAAGTAATCCTGGAGGATGGATTAGAGAAAGATACCTTAATTAGCATGATTACTGAAAATGATTAATTCCCAGCTAGATAACTTGGCAGTAAGTGGAAGAATACAAAACAAATGAAGCACTTTAGTATATCTTAAATTTCCAACCACACTCGTATCAGTGCATACCCTTTACAAGGAAGTGTTTTAAAACCAATGCACTCAGTAACAGCTGGGTAACTGGAAGAACGTGGCACAATGTTGGTCTGGCATTATACATTGCCCACTGCCTCCCCGCTCTAGTATGGAGGTACAAGCATGTAAAAGTTCCCAAGGACAAGTTCCTTAACACAGTTAAGAGACTCTCCCTTTCTTTAGATTTAGACCACTGACAAAACATTTTGTTTCCATAAAACACTTCAGCTTGGAGATCCAGATAAGATTTTGTTTCCACAAAATAAATCTCTCTTAAAAGCAAGGTCACTTAATTAAATAGTGACCTTGTTTATGGTAACACCTAAATTGGCTCAAGTAGCAGGAAGTCGTCAAAAGCCTGAACATTCTGTTAGTTTAGTGTGGCAACAAATTAACAGCTTGCACCTTTACAGATACAGCAACGCTTTAGACAAAATACTCTGAAAGTGTCAAAATTAAACAGATGAGTACTTAAGGGTATTTAAATTCTTTGATATAACCTTTAGCAAAGCATGCAGAACATTTCAGCAGGTGTTACACAAGGCATATACCTTCATGAAAACTTTTTTATACTACAAGAAGTAACCTTGTAGCACCTTTTTTTTACCTCTAGAAGACAGCATTAACGGGAAAATTAATTGGAAGATATTAAGCTAGTACCTTGTGCATTTCAGTTCTTTCCCAGACTGACAATCTTCCTCTCTACCTTTTCCAAGGATTAAGACTTTCAACAAGTCTAACTATGCATTATTTAATGACAAACTCCAAAAACTACCAATACCAAATACTGCCTTTATAAACCAGTTCCATGCACCATTTCCTAATTGACAATATTGTAATTGCTCTCATTTGTAGAGTCAGTAGTCTTTTAAAAGATGACTGCTTAGATAAAAACCTGTTACTGCTACACTGACTGAAGTTTACTGTAAAAAACAACCAGCTTTGCTTCCTACTGAATATGTTAGAGAATACAGAACCACAAATCTCAAGATTACAACAGAGCTCTTGAAAATAAATTTTTGTAAAATTACCAAATGAAGCAACAATACAAACTTCCTTTTGGGAGTAGAACTGGTGAATAACTCACAAAGGTCATTGCAAAAGGAGGCAGACTCATGGTATTGCTAAAGAAAGTGCCAATCTAACATAGTGAGCCTATTTCTACACAGAGCCATCCCAGATACTTAAACACCTTACACAGTCATTGGCAACACACGAGTGTCTTGTAGCCATACAACTGAGCTGTTGCACTTCAATGGATGCCTGGCTGGCTGAAAAGGTTGGACTAGGGCACTAAGAATATTGTCTCCTTGCATAAGTCTGATGACTAATTGCAAATTCAAAGAATGACTTGATTAAGTGACAGTTCTCACATAGCACAGATGCCATCTCCTAAGTCTTCTGTATTGACACTGGGGTTCACAAAACTTCTGAAAGCTAAAAGCTGAAAAAACTTGATGGATAGTTTCAGCAGATATTATTTTATTTTAAATGTTTCTAACACTGCTGTAATTTCTTCTCAACTGACAAACTCTCCACTGCAATTGCCATTACTCATTTTGACAGACGTCAGAATCTGCTGCCTAAGTGAGTGAAGATGATATAAAACCATACAGGAAAAGTAGTAATTCATTATTTGACAAGCTTTTCAAATTATTTAGCATCAACATGTCAAGAGACTTCACAGATTTTAATTAATGTAGCTCTATCAATTTTCCTATATCTTCACTTTGGCATGTGATTAACATGAAGATTTTATCTTTGTCAGTACTCCTTCTACCTTGGGACAAAATTGCTTCAAGTCCTCTGATATGATCTCCTAGGGGTCATTTCTATAAGAACATAAAGCACCTTCAGTCATTTTCCTTCTCTTCCCTACTTTAGGGACACACATCTATGGCTCACAGTTGAAAATAGATTTCAAATAAATTATTTGAAAACAGATTTATGACATAGGTGTCCTGAAGTTGTCCCTACAGAATACAAGCACAGCTAAACATGAAGAGAAATGGAAAGCCTAAACAGGAGGTCTCAGGCTGAACTCCATAGACCTGTTTCTCTGCCATTTACTATCCAACCTAATAGCTCAATGAGGGCCCTAAAGTTGATAAAGAATGCAAGACAGTTAAAGTTCAGGTTCTAGAGTACAACCTTGTTGAAGCAGATTATTTATCTAGCAAACTCCAGGACACAGAATAACATACACTGAATCCTTGATAATTTTCAGTGAAGGGCATATCTCTTCACGTCCTTCGTTTCTTTTTCAACAGATTTAATTTCTGCCAAAACAAGTGCTGTACTACAACTGTAAAAAGTTCAGTGCTTCATTTTGACACCTTCTTCTGAAGAAGCAAATATTATGTACTAGTGTCAGATATAATTATTTAGTATCTGTGAGATATTTTTAATGTGCAAATCTTCAGAGCAGTAAGACAGCCAGTGATCCTTCAACAAAAAACCACACTGCAGATGTTTTCCAGGAATACTCACTAAATGTAATTTGTGAAATAAATTCAAGATACAGTGATAGTCCCAAAGAAAATATCAAAAATGAAAGTCAGCTTTGTAGTATATATTAAGATTTTGTAATCTCTGCAAAAAAAAATTAATGTAATAGTTTCAGGAATCTGCAGTTATAGCAAAGCACAAGTCTGGAAGCACTTACCCCCATCCCAACCCCATTATAGTCCCTACATATCCATCACCAAAGACTATTCCTGTAGGTACCCAGAACAGCCACGTCTTTTGCCCAAGTTATGTATTTCCAGTTAGTAACACAGGCAGTTCCAAGAGCCAGTCTGAAGATTACAGAAAACAGGGAAGGGGAAAAAAAAAACCTGAAAAGGCAGTGAAGATCTTAAAGCATGGGTTGTTCACAGAGAACTCTCTCACTATCTGAATCAGTCAGTCACTGCTGAGGACCCTGTCCAGGCTCATGAGCAAGTACAAAGCAAATTAAATCCTCCACATATGAAACACTTTACCAAAGTAAAGATGAGGAAACGCATGACAACTCTCAAATGACTTTCTTTACATCTAACAATGAAGGCTTATTTCTCCCCTCCTGAGTGCCACAGCTTTCAGTATGCAAATAAGTTCCCTGGTTCATTGCTAACAGCCCACAAGGTTTGAGAACATCAGACAAATAATATGCTAGTACAGCAAAACTTAAATGTAAACATTATTTGCTGGGTTTATTTGTTAACTCAGTGATCCTAGGAAACAAAACACAGCAAAGACAGCATGATGGCCTACAGGAAGCACTCTCCAAATCCTAACCACATCCTAATGTACTTCCTTGGTTACTAACTGCTACAAAGTTCACTACTATTGTTAGCTGCCTAAAACAGACAAATAGCTTTGAGAGCAAGTTTTGTGCATAAATATCTCAAGGTCAAATAGGGAAGTTTTATAAAACAAATTACCTTACCTTTGCAATAATTTCTGAAATATTCTTCAGGGATTGCTTGATTGGGTATTTGGCCATATCCCACTGGAACCTTGTTATATAGGTGACCAAGTCAACTAAAATTTTAAAGAACTTTGTTAAGATAGACAATAAAAAGATTAATGTATTATATTCCATGTAGAACTGACGTAACAGAAGAGAACTGTGACGGAGTGGACCTTCTGATGTGTGGACCCTATTGCTTAAGAAATTTTAAAATAAACAAGTTTTAAGTTATCCATGACCTCTGTCTTCAGATATTGGTTTCTCCACCTCTGTAGACCCCAAATGATATTTACTATCCAAGTCAAGGATGGTTGGAGAACACAGATAAGAGCAACTATTTCTTGCTCTGTGTGAAAAATGGGTTGGAGAAGGGAGAGTTATGATGGTAAAAAAGGCAGCAATGACCATGTGGCTCATTGGAAGTGACTGTTTTGTAAAGCTATCTATGAAAGACACTATTCCAAGCCCATATCCACTTATATTAGCCTCTCTTGCATCAATACAAGCTCTTTTAAATTCTATTAAATGGCTTTGAAAATAAAATATTGATTCAGAGAAAAGTGCAGCTCTTTACTGAAATAACATGCACACTGGCACCAAGTCCTTCTTGGCAGGGCTGCTCTTGATCCTTTCATCCCCCACCTGCACTGACACTGATCCAGGTGCAGCCCCTTGCACTTGGCTTCCTTGTACCTCAGTAAGTTTCAGGATCACTGCCTTCCCCTCTACAGTCTTAGGATACATTAGGATATCATGGTTAACACTTTACCTCCATTAGCCAGAAGATTCTCCTGAACTTTATCTTTACTGTCTTCTAGAACGTCAGCCATATACTGGGCCACCTTCTTTACAACACTGAAAAATGAAAGATAAAGATATATCCCAAACCTGCTATTTGAGAAATACCATTCATAAAACTGGTATTAAATTGCTTGAGATTGGATCAAAAGTGACTGGATCAAACAAGGATGATGATTGCTCCAATCCAAGCTTTCTGAGAGCCCAAGCTGAGTTCAGTATCTGAAGAAGACCAACTTCTGAGAAGTATTCCACAACTTTATTTAAAATCTTCTCTAGTGTTGCTACTCATCAGTTCTCAACAAGGTGAGGCTAGGTCCCTCATGTTGGTGTTGAGTTCAAGTGTAATGCCACTACACTGCAAAACTTTCTTTAAAGTCTGTTCTACTTCCAAAATTTTAACTCCCTTCTAGAAATAGACAGTGAGGTAGAAATCATCAGTAATCCAAACTAAACACAAGGCAACCGTGACAATGCACTCTGACACTCAAGACCTGCCTTCCTAACTAGAAAAGTCATGCATAATATTATTCACACATGCCAGGCCAAACAGTTTCCTTTTCTATTTAAAAAAATCTACTTAAGATCTCTCTTCTTGAAACAGAAGATGGCTCCATGAGTTCTGGTTATGTGAAATTTTGCTACTTCTGCTCAAAATCACTTTCAAAAGGCCATTAGTTTCTTCATAATTAATAGGTTTTGCATTTTTATATTAATACTGTTTAAGCATTTCTACAGATTAGGAAATGATATGGTTACTTTCTCAAAGTGTGTAAGCAGTACTCCTGCTAAAAGGACAAGCTTTTACTTCATTTCATCACCACTTCCTGCAGGCTCAATTGTTAACAATTCTCCAGGACCCAGCAGCATGCAGCACTACTATAGGGAGAACCATCCTTCACCAAGGCACAATGTCCCACTATTCTATAAGAAGTTCAGATTATTTTTCTTTTTTTCAAGAACAGATACTGTGAAAACCAGCATCTTAGCATTCTTAAATCTTAGCTTGCTGACCGCCTCCAGAGGATCACCATGATACAAAAAATGCTGAAAATAACCTGTGAATTATTAGGACTCAGCAAGCCATCACATCATTATTCTAATACTTTGCATCCTAGTAAAAATAAACTGTTACCTCTCCACAAATGCATCCAGTTTAGCCAGCTCATCTGACAAACCAACCAAAACATCCAGTGTACCAACCTAGAAGCAAAGATCAAAATGCATAAGCAGATGTATATAAACACAGAAAGATAAAACCAACTAACAGTAAGGGCTACATCTGCCCAATAACTAGCTCTGCAGAACTACATAAAATGCTGGACTCTAAGATTCCAGACATCTTGATTTACCAAAGTCACTGTGGTACTTTGAGGGGGGTGTCTTTAACAAATGAAACACAAAGTGTTTCATTTGTTAAAGACACCCCCCTCAAAGTTCCACAGGATGAGATCTAACTCACTAGTTTGGTGCTCTCAGTTCTGCAATCCAGCCATCCAAACATGTTAAAACAATGTCTACACTATGAATTGGTGTATTTTTCACAAGGCAGTTGTTTCAGCATTTAATTTACTACTTTAGATAAAATGTGAAATTTCACTGATCAGGAATCTCAGCACTTGTGGCAATCTGGACATGGAAAACTTTGATGATACAAGAGTACTGCAGTAGTCAGACCAACATGAGTCTGGACTTTTTGCATCTTGGGTAACAGAATATCTAACAGAGCAGCTGTCTGATTAACTGATGTATTTTAATTTGAGTCTTTTCACTGCACCTCAGACAGAAAAGAAGCAGACAATTCAGAAGGAAAAAAAAAAATTCTAAAAAAAGCCAAAACAAAAAAGGAAAAGGAAACTCTCAATAATCAGATCTCAAGTTCACATTTTTCTTCTCCAAGTAACTGCTACCACTATGAGATCAAGACTACCATTCTTGAAAAAACTGCTTTATTAGCTGAAAGAACACAGGTTACTGAATCTTGAAAACTCACAGAGTGAGCAACTAACTTAGAAGTTCAGAAAAGAAAGATAACTGTTGCCTGAATTATTTCTTCTATCCACACATAAACATCAAGAGAAGTCATCTGTTCTCTCTGAAAGGTCTGCAAGTTTTAATCTAGAGAAACAAAGATGATGCAAAACCAACACACTTCTTAGGACACGACATGGGGTTTACATACCTTCAAGTCCGGAATATTGAACTTTGAATTAGTAGAAAGATTGTTATGTTTTGTAGTTGCTGCATGTAGCTTCTCCCATGTCTGTTGGCAGGTTTTTTCCCCAGGAGCAGAAATCAGCCAAAACTCGGTCATTTTTGGGCCTTTATCTTGATTTTTGTTGATTCTGAAGATAAAGGCAAGATGCTAGCAGAAGGGAAGCAACAGAAAGAAGAAAAAATATCTGCCATTAGTAGGGCAGTCAAAGCTTTGCCTGAAGAAAAACATCTCATTCCACATTACTAAAGTCCAGTTCCAGTCACTGTAAGAGATTTTACCAGGAATATCATGTGGTTTCAAATTCACTTTTTCCTATCTTCCAAATCACATTTTCACAGTTGGAAAATCTTTTTAAACTGCCCATCCTGTATGTTAAAGTGGGCTGAGTTCGCAACATTAGCACCTTTCAACTGTTATTTCACAGAAAGATAACAGGCAAACCATCTAACCGAAAATAAATCAAATAAAACAGGACCCAAATTATATTTTCACAGCTATATACATTTTCCACTGTCTGTAAAACAGACAACTTTTTCTGAACACATCAGAGAAAAAAACAAGAAAAACCAAACAAATTTCAACTCTGACTTATCTTTTCCAATAATTTTTCATATTAGGACTGTTTTAAAGTAAGTAAATGCCTGAAATTATTTAAATGCAATAAAATCTAGTTTTTTCTTTCAAGTAAAGAAGGTTCTCCTGGCAGCTAAAAATTTCAACAGAAAGGAGGACACTTACTAGTCTTGATAGCTGTGTTATCACAGCAGACTATCAATAAGATTACACATACTGGCATTAGTCAAGAAAGTGTTGGTACTAAACACAAACAATGTTGGTTTACTTTGCAGTCAAGCTCAGGAAGTTAAGAGTATTTATGTTCTTTTGTCACTAAGAAGCAGAAGCAGCTGGCGGAGAGTTACTGGATTTTTTTAATAAGGGAGTGGAGAAGGAAATCAAAGAGTACCTTGACAGAATCTAAATGTCAAATTCTGATACCCGCAATGTCTTCCTTACTTTGAATGAGTAGAGACTAACCTACATTTCATGAGCACAGGCTACAGCACTCAATTTTTTTGAGGGAGAACAAACCAAATGCTATATTTGTTAAAACTAGTGCGTGGCAGCAAACTTTGCCCAAAACAAGACACATAGGTCCTTCATCTGTGTATTCATTCTATGGGTAGTAGCAAGTTATCAAGGGTGCTGAAATTCCAGATGAGATAAAGAAAGGCCTGGCTGCTGATTCCTTTGCTCAGCTACTCAGGAAGCCTAAAGCTGAAGTCTACCAGCTGTTAAATTACTATCATGACGGACAGCCTGGCATAGCAGCCATCTCCCTTGGACTTAAGGGGCCTTGCTTACAGCAGGAGATGATGACACCCAGTTACTGAGGCCCTTCATACCACACATTCCGTGACGTCTGATAGTGCACCACCAGGCACAGCACAGCAGTGCCACAAACCCAAACGTAGACAATGCCAAGGCGGGTACAGGTAATCTAGAAATCAGAATATTTACAAGACCAGATGCACAACATCAGTTATCAACATGCTACAGGGCTTCTTTTTTTAGCACCAACTGGATTATCTCACATAACAGGTCTCCACAGGAGGTCTACTAATTATCGATGATTTGGAACAAAACAAAATTTCCTCTTATTCAGACTGCTATGATGCATTATCTTCCTTAATACAAGTCATGTCAGACTTGGGGCATGAGAGGTTTTCCTATACTCCGCTGAACTCTGCCTCTATAAAAGGCACAGCCAAGTTTACAGCAAACTTCACCTACTCAGGGAGACACCACACTACAGCTGGCACACAGCTGTAAACACACTCAAAGTGTTTAAGCTTTAAATTGTTTTTGCCTGGAATTGACTAGACTAGGACTAGAAAAAGCTGTGGAATAAATGTTGGATAAACAAACTAGGTGGTGGCAGCAGCAATTCACAAATATCCAAGTAAAAGACAAAAGAGCCATAAAACAGAAATCCAGAATCCTACTCAATAAGACACAGGGAACATTGCATTCTCATGTTTTCCACAAACATCTATACTCTCTAAAGAATATTTATAAAGTTTCCAGAAGTGGCACACACGGAACAGTTGTAGCTCCCAGCAATCATTAAGTCACCGGACTTCCCTTCCTCCCTCACCATCTTTTGTCTGTGTGGTCGATTCTCCTGAAGCTCTGTTCCATTTCTAATAGCCATGGGAAGGAAGATGATTTCCCATTTCAGGTAAAATGGAGGTATTATCAAATGCACACAAGGGAACAAAAAGCTTGAGAAGAGAAGAGTTTTAAGCATTTTACATGAGGGCACTTGAAATCAGAACAATAGAGAATACCAAACAAGAAGTGAAGAAAGGAGAAGTGCTACAGAATGGTTAGAAAAACACAAACAAATGCTGGTCAGACAAAAAATACATACAGAGCCATGGTAAAATGAAAGCCAAGCAATTTAAAGAAAAGCACCACAGAATAAAGCAGGAAATACCAAGTGTTCAAAATAAAACCTAGAATAAGCAATAAGAATGGATAACTGTTGTTCACACCATGTACCTCTATGACCAAGACTTTCTTGTACACTGTTTCATCCCTATGTTATTAGGAAAATGGATTTCCAAAGAAATATCTTACATGCAGTGTACTACAATCGAAAATAAAACCTATGAACAACTGTTTTCAGTGCTGTACCTGGAAAAACATACAGTGATGTCAAAACAGAATCTCAACCACGGCACTGCATTTTTCAAAATAAAAGAGGGCAAGGGGCAGGAGACAATTGCTTCTATTTAGCTCAATAGGAAAGCTCAGTTTACTGATGTGACTTAGCACTAAGTCCCCAAGGTGTTACTTCTTCAAGTCCGCTTTCAGAAATCACTTCTGGCTCTTGGCCTCCACGTTTCATAAACAGAAGAGGCCACAACGAGGAAGCCGAGCAGATTGCGCCATGGGGAGTCCCCACACTTGTGCAGAGCCGATCTGGGGCTGGCACCGGGAGCGGGGGCGCTGCCCTCGCTCCCCACGGAGCCGCTGACCTGGACCACAGGGATTAGATGTCAGAGCCCAAAGCCCGGCAGCCGCCAACTCGGGCTCCCCGGGCCGCGCTGTCACTTCGCCCTCCCCCAGGTAAACACCCCCGCAGCGGCAGAGCGGTGGCCTGACGGCCCTGAGGCTCGGCAGAGCCATGGGAGCCGCGGTACCGCCGGGCCCGGCCGGCGCTGCCCTTCATGCCAGGCCCTGCGCGCCCCGCGTCGGGGGAGGCCGTGCGCCGGGGGAGGCCGGGGCGCTGCGGTAGCCGCGCGGGGTAGCCCAGACACTCGTTCGTCCGTCCGAACGCCGTTCCTTCCTTCTTTCCTTCCCTCCCTCCTTCCCTTCCCCGGTCCGCCCCCCGGCCCCGGCGTTACCGTCACTGCTCCATCCCCGGCGCCGCCACCCGCTCACCCGCCGGCGGGTCACGTGACCCGCAGTCAGCTGACGCCGCCGCAGCGCCGGGCGCGAGGGGCGGGAGGAGGCGCTGTGACGCAGCGGCGCAGTGACTGACGCGTCCGGCGAGGCCGCGGGTTCGAGACCCGCCGTGGCGCCACCGCTGCTTTCCTCTTAAGTTCCCCGCAGTCGGGGCTCGCCCGGGCACCGCCGTCCCCACGGACACCTCAGGGCACCGACTGCTTCAGGGCCCGGCCACTTCTGATTAATCTGGGCTTGATTAGGGAATTAGTGTGAAAACCACAAATGGCTGAGGGCGGCCCCGTGTCAAGAAGGCTTTGTACTAATCTGCCCTTAGGGCAGAGAAGTATGGATGGGTTTGAAAGCCTTTGTGTTTGTTCTTGCTGCGGCCAGTAGATTTTCCTCAGGTCACAGAATCACAGAGTCAAGGAAAACATTTAGATTGGAAAAGACCTCTAGGGTCATCGAGTCCAACCAGTGTTGAACACCACTGTGTAAACCAGACCTTGGCACTAAGTGCCACATGCAGTCTTTCCTTAAGCACCTCTAGGGACGGTGACTCCACCACGTCCCCGGGCATGGGCAATCCATTCCGGTGTTTAATCACCGGCCCAGTGAAGAAATTTCTGCTAATGCCCAACCCAAACCTCCCCTGGCACAGTTTGAGGCCATGTCCTCTTGTTCTACCGCCTGTTTCCTAGGAGAAGAGCCCGACCCCCACCTGGCTACAACTCCTTTCGGGGAATTGTAGAGAGCTATAAGGTCACTTCTGAGCCTCCTTTGCTCCAGGCTAAACACCCCCAGCTCCCTTAGCTGCTCCGTATGGGACTTCTGCTCCAGACCCTTCCCCAGCTCCGTTGCCCTCCTCTGGACACGCTGCAGCACCTCAATGTCCTCCCTGAACCAAGGGGCTCAGAACAGGACACAGCACTCGAGGTGTGGCCTCACCAGTGCCCAGTACAGGGGAAAAGATCAGCTCTTGGAAAACACACAGTGTTGGAAAACAAAACGGTGCTTCAGGGATCACAACGATGGGAACGTATGCTGAAATGCTTTACTGCTGTCAGTCTGCAATGAAGGGCTTGGGAAAAGAGGAAGTTTGCATGCAGGTCACAGTGGGAAAATACAGACTTGAGAAGAAACTGTTGCTGCTTTATTTTGGCACCAAACCCCGTTTGTCTTAGCTCAGAGCAGAAATGCTGAGTGAAAAAGAGCAGGTTGTAAATTGCTCTGTTGCTAGCTAAGTTGTCTGATACTCCCTGTCACCTTAATTCACAACATTATCTGAAGAAATCAGAATACAAAAGGCAAACTATTCTGATTTGCTGGTTTTAGGGAACCAAATGGTTTGTTCCTGCTTTTCTTAGGTTTGTTGGTTTTTTTTTTCCCAAATAGGCAAGAGTTGGAGCCCTTATATAGCTGTGGATGTCTTGTGGGGAGATGCAGCAGAGAGAAGGCACAAATATGATCAGAGATACCAGAAAGGTGACTTCACATAGTTCCAACCCAGCAAAGGATAGGGTTTTGCATCTCTGGGAGCGACTTCAGGCCTCTAGTCCAGGGCCCTTACCCCCTTTAAGTAATTATAGATCCAGAAACTCCAAACTCTGCTTAGTCAAAGTGTAAATGTTGTTAAACGACCCCTGATGTGACAGATCAGAGTTCCTTCAGCCATTTATGTTGTCCTTCAACCACCAGAGGCTGCTGAAAACGTTACCATTGCCGAACTGCCCACAGCCATTTGTAATGCTCTTACATGCTCCTACTGGTACAATTTTGTTAGAGCGGCTTTTCTCCTATCCTAGTATAAAAAGACTTACCCTAAACTAACACAGTAAAACGAAAACTTGCCTACCTTTAAAGTGGGCAAACATTTTAAAATCCCAAATTAACAACTGCAGCAAGAATAATTTCTTAATGGATGAATTATTAAGTAAGTTTTCAATGAAAAATCTTATAAAATTTCACAATAGGTACATTTTCTCAGTATTTTTGCAAGCCATTTTCTCAAAATGTGGCAATATATGCCATGTACAAACACTAACCAGCAAATGCAAGACATTATCTGCGTTATTTTGGGAACAAGATAAGATTTTTTTGAGTGATCCATAGCTGCAAGCTATCAGATGGAAACTTGGCATCAACCTCTATAAATAAACAGAGTGGTTAGTAAATGGTACTCTAAAAGCAGTGCTTAAGAGACGAACAGCAAGCATTTCTAAGCTGCAAAATGATAACATGCTTGTAAAACTGTGGGAGGGGATTCTGAGAACAAGGATCTATGATCTGCTACTTAAAGTCCACTGCCTGATGTGGTTGGTTTTATAATGACATTTGCCATTTGGTTAACTGATATCAATGAGGTACAAAGCAAGCCTGTAGGCAATCTATAACTCTTCACTAGAAAACAAAAAACAAAAAAAAANCAAAAAAAAACAAAAAAAAAAAAGGAAAAAGTGATTAGCACAAATCAAACATACAGGATATTAGCACCCTTGGAATAAATGCGCAGTAAATGGGAGCTGCACCATGGCCTTTAAGTGAGCTATTGGTGAGAAACCCAAGCCAGATGTGCAGTCATTGTAAATACTGTTAGGGAGAAATCTGTAAATAGTAGCATTTAAAACCACAGCTGCTACAATAGGAGTGGATATATGGTAGATTAAACAGAAAGGTTCACAAATATTTTTATAATAATACTTCCATGTACCATTGCTCCGTCTGGCCGGGGATATATTCATGAAGACTCTGAAGCCTGGAAAAAAAAAATAGTACACACATCTCTTTTTTTAGGTCTTGAGAAATCTATTTGTTGCAATTTCATTCAGGGAGGAGGGAACTGTTATGTGTCTTTTTGACCTCAATTATTTTCTGTTGTAATTTTTGAAAAATAATTATCTCTTTAAATCGTTGCATAGAAGTCTCATTCTATAGTAAAAATATATGTCAAAAATTACTTTGGGTCAGGTCTCTGTGTAGGCCTGTATTCAGCTTTGAATATCTGAATTACTAATTTTTGTTGAATACTCTTACTGTGCACAGGCTAAACGCAGATGGACTTGAGTGTGCACTGTGCTGTGCAGAGGCATTTTGCGATAAAACTACTTAGGATTGAGAAAGCATACCTGGGAGCTAGCAAGAAGTGACAGGGGCAGGGTTGTTCTTAGACATGATCTCTTTCCAGCTGCATGAATGGCTACTCTTTTAGATCTCTAGAGTGAAAATTAGAACACATGAGATGGGTTATGAAAGTAGCTGCTGCTGTTTGAAAGTCCTGGTGATGAAAGTAACCCTACCCGGGATTTATATGACCCCAGGCATGTGTGCTGCACCAGGCAGGGTTGGGGAGTCCCCAGTGAGGAAATCCACACCGGCTGTGCAGGAGCCTCAGCCAAAAAGCCCATTGCAGGCTGCTGCCAGAAGCTGTCCAAGGACTCAGTCCCGCAGACGCTCTCTCAGCTATGAGTCAAGACTGACATTCCACATTCCCTCATAGCAATGGATGGCTCCAAAAGGAACATGGTAAAAGGATTTTAGCTTTTCATTCTAATATGATGGCTCTTGTAATTTTTGCTCTGGTAATTTTTGAGGGAAATACAGATTTTTTTGAATTCTGATTATTCACACATGCTATATTTATTTATTTGGTTTGTAGCCAAATTTTCTCCAATGATTTTTGCAGAGCTATGTGTTCCTCTTTGATATGTGGATGACATATGCAACAGAGATCATCAGAGATGGTACAGATTTCCCTTGCTTTTTGGCATCCTCTGAGACCGGGCTTCTCCGATATTATATCAAGAAAAACTGACAAACTTACTTGCTGAAGACAATGGGAATATTATCATTGGGTTCAACATGATCATAATTTTACTCACAGTTTTAATAATATGTCAGTGGGACTTTCTGGTAATAAAGGTAGTAAAATAAGGATTCTATACAATTTGCAGGACTAAAGCCCTAAAAAAGAAAAGTTATACTTTTAAAGCTGAAAAATATCTGTAGATCAAAAGATAGGGAAGAATAATATTGCTATACTTATATCCCAGTATCATGTTGTGCAGTGATGGAGTCCAAGATATTTGGAAAACCCCTCAAATTGCCCTGGGGGGCCTGGGACCCTCGCTGGGACCCCAAGAGGACACAGTCTTTGATTTGTGCCCATGGGAAAAGCTTCCAACACTTATGGATGAATTAAGAATATTAAAAATATAAGATAGATTATAGTTTAATTTATCACAGGGTGAAAATTTGTAGTTTTGGGTTTTGTGGTATGGAGGTAAAAGGGAGGCAAGATGGAGATTTTTGAGTGGTGTTCAGAGTTCTTCTTTTACTCCATTTTCTGCTGTGACGGTGGCACAAAGACATTGGTAGAATAGATTTGAGGTAGGGAAAACGTATTAAAAATAGGTGATAGTTATTGCTACAGAATTATAAATATAGTACGTTTTAACAGTTAATTGGGTGAAAAGTTTTTAAAACAGCACTGCATTGTCAGTCTTGTGGGCTTGCAGCAGGAAATTTAGAGAGCTAAGTCCAGGTGCAGGACGGTTCTCTGAGATAAGAACTTGAATAAACAACAAGAAAAACTAAAGACTGCAGGTCCGACTCCTTTTATCTGGTATGAGACTTTGACAGAAGAAGGAAAACCCCTGTTTCAGGGATGCGGCTGCATCAGTGCAGTATTCAAATATCTGAAAAATAAATACAATTAGGTAAGATCGTAATATTCTGTGTAACATGTGTAAACTGCAGTATAGGATCCCATTCTGCAGCTTCCATCAGTTTGGCTGATAGGAGAATGAGAGAAAAAATACTATTGTTTTCCCAAAATTATTCAAAGAAAGGGGAGAAAAGAAATTACATTACTTTGTTATTTATCTTTATTTTTCCTGGAGGTGCTTTTTGGAAGCATTTTAATAAAAAATACCTATTAAAGCATATTGCACTTTAATCTTTCCTGATGTTGCCTGGGAGACACAAGCCCTAAGATTGAAATGTAAGTCTTTGAAAAAAATGTTTGCAAACTGTAGCAAAATTTTTTTTCTTCAGCTAAGCTTTGTGCCAGAGACAGAATGTCTCTTCCCTAGCTGCTTCTCTGTTTTAAAACTTCATCCCTGACTTTCACCTTCACTTCAAGGACTTGAGGCAAATAGTAAATCTGAATTTTACCAAGTTTTTTAAATTCCTTAATTACCACAATTGACATTGAAGTCCCCATTTATATGTATTTATGCATATGAGCATTTAATTACTCTATACAAAATGGGCAGCATGTTCAGGACAGGTGCAGAAAGATTTAAACCATCATGCCTGAAAAGCTTTGGGGCAGGCTGTACTCTGACAGAGTTGAAATCCATGTCCAAGGCCTCGTTCCAAAACAAGCTGAGAGAAGTTATGAATTTGTGATCCCAGTTGCACATTCCACATGGACAGCATTGACCACTACCTCCTTCGTTCCAAACAGGAAAGAGTTCTCAACTGCTCTACTGTTACTTGGGAGAGCACCTGATTTATGGAAGGGGGCACTGGGAAGCTCAGTATTGTAGTGGATCTATGTTTCAGAGCCCCTCATTTAGAGTTCTGGTGTAGAGACAAGCTGATGGGAGCTTCTTGTGGGACTCTTAACTCTAGGCTTGCACTGATCAGACGGGGCTGGGAAGGCTGTAGCCCTGTGCAGCGTGCAACACCTGGGGAGACGTTCAGCCCTGCGGCTGCGCTGCACTTCCATCCACACACTGCTGCATCCAGACCTCATGTTAGTCCCATTCCCAAATAATGCAAAGTCAGACAGTACCTTCCTTGTCCAGCACGCCTGTATCTACAGCAGAGCCCAGATGGCCTGGCTCAGGCAGCAGAACTTTGCAGGGTGCACAGCAAAGCAGTGCACAGTTACAAATCTGTACAGTGGAAGAAATCTCTAAGTCCAGAGGGGTCTGTCAACAGAATGGTTGGTTGCTTTAGGAGCTGTGGGAGAAGCCGTGGATAAGATGTCAGGACGCCAGTGATGCCAGATGTCACTTCACTGGAGTTAAATGCCTGAACCCCACTGTGAACCTAAGCTGAATTAAAATTCCATTCAGGTAATTTCATTATCATATAGTAGTATTTAAATGAGTTGTATGGCTATGTATGCTGAAAAATGGAAACCATATATAATCACATCAGTAATAGCAATAATGGATTGGCAACTTACATTTTATGACAGATTAAGAAGGTATGAGTGACAGTCAAGTACCAGCTGTTATAACTTGGCACCCAGCTCTGGAAACACTCATTCAGCCTAGCAGGATGTCCCTTGTGCCTTTGTAGATGGCACCTTGGAACACAGAAGTTGCTGACTAAAGAAGACATAATACAGACTATCACCACAGTAGTTTTGACAAGAAGAGCAAAATCCTTGTCTCACTACTGTATAACTGTCCTACACAGTTTTCCTTTAAAATGACTTTTTAAAAACCAGTTTGAGTAATTCACTATATTCTCCTAAATTCTCAGTTTCCTCACATTTGAGTCCTTTGGTTATAATCCTGGCCAAATATTTTCCTCATCATAATATTATATTAGAAAAGGTTGTAGGGTATATTTTGATAATAAACTACTTGACATCAGATTGCAAAGGCAGCTTATAATGTCGTCATCTCCCTTCTGTGTCCTTGCTTGCCTGTCCTGCCCCACATTACCTCCCCTTTTGCCCAGTATGAGCAGTCTGCAACCACACAGTGGACCCATGTGGCTGGAAAACAACCTTTTTCCATCCCCTCTGTTATTTTTCAGTTGAATCAGTTCTTTAACCTAATCTACTCGGTAGTTGTAAGTGTGTCAGCACTTGAAGGAGAGAGCTGGTGGAAGAGCAAGAGGCCCAGAAGGTACACAAGCACTGAGCTGTACAGCTGATTCGTGCAGCACTTCCACTAAATCCTGTCATCACATAAATAAAATTATGTGTGTGTTTATGGTATATATGATGTTATATGTTCCTTTGCTAACTATGACAATAACATCTGCTACATACAAAATCCATAAATCATGTAAATTTTGTCTTTACTTCAAATTTCTGATAGAGGGCAATGTTAGAACAGCTTATCTTCTGTTGTTGTTTTTCAGAGTCTATAAACGATGGTATGTCTGGCTCTTCACAGACGTGCAGCAAAGCTCATAATTCACTTGAGGTTCCCAGGAGCCGAAGTCTCATTTTGTCACACGTACCTCCAAGGCGACCATGTGGACTATGTGACACATATCACTGACAGTTTATTTTTAATTTGCCAAAAGGGCAGTGATTTACCTGGTGGTAAATTTAGATCTTTGAGTATATTCCCCATTTCTTTACCAGAATGAAATGATCTCACAGGAGGCAGTGAAGTTTATGGTAGCACTTACTCCTTATTTATGAAGATAAGTGATCACCTAGTAGTGGCATTTTGGATATTTTATCTTTGAGTCCATTCTACAAGTGTATTCCAAAGTTCAGACGAGGAGTACATTTTATTTTCTCTGACACCTGGAATGCAGAAACACAATAAACATTTTCCAGTTAAATCCATCACCATCCCTTGCATCTTTTTGCCTTTTTTTTAATTCTGGAGCTAAAAATGTTTAAGGTCTCTTTTTTAACATGCTCTTCTGGACTTGGGCTAAATAACATTCTAGATTCTTCCACGTCAAATTCCTTTGAATCACATTTGTTCTGCTTTGGTGAATTAGTAATGAGATCAACAGTGTTTTGATTAAACAATGAAAATAGACATGAACTTGCACTGAATTCCCTGGATTTGGAAAATACAGTGTGAAACAGCACCTTCTTTAGATAAGGCATGCATTGGGAATAAGAGGGATAGATGGAAGACCTGTTGGCATTTGTTACATGTATTTGAGGCAGCAGTAAGATATGGAGGCACCTTTTCTTGCCTAAAGCACAACTTGGACGGCAAATGACCAAATTTGGTAGATGCAGTTCCAAGTTTCAGGTAAGGTAATGCTTAACACATTGCAGGTGAGAAAGGAGATGTAAAAGTGTGAATAATAATAAATTATAACAACAGCAACAATATCTCTTTAACTCTATTTTCACTCTTAAATCTCAAATATATGTCACTCATGTATGTTTATTTTATGAATGAGGAGGATGAAGCATTGGGAAGGGATCTGTCTTGCTCCCATTCAAGCAACTCAAGTGTTTGAGTGAAGATTGAACCCAGGCTTCCAGCCCCAAGCCCATGGTCAGAATGGCTCCACTGTGGGAATTGCTGCCTTCTCCAGGCAGTCTTTTCTCATCAACAGCAGAAATCTAGATTTGTATTTGAGAATACTCCTCTACTAGTAGGACTGCTGGTTTTTACCATGCAAAGGCTGGCTGAAAGGATGCACTTCCCAGTAAAGAAAATGAGCACAGAAGAGCTCCAAAAAGAACAGAAATGGTACAGTTCAACTTGGGATCATTATATTTGAAATCAGCTGTCTAAATGCTGTATTTTACCCATGTTCAGGTAAAAAATGTGTTTAGGGAGGACATAATTGCCAATAGGAAAGAAATGGCCTTCTCTGGCCATGGTGGAGGGGAAGGTCATGTAGCTGGACAGTAATTCACGGAAAACCTTATTTATTCACATTATATATGTATAAAGAGACATTTTGGCAGACAGTGCTTCTGGCAATGCAGAGCACACCTTGCTCAGAAGTGCTTGGTGGATCACTTCCTTCCTCTGCAACTGAATAAGATCCCTATGCTAACTTCAGCAACTGCTTTGCTTTGTAACTACTATTGCGATAGTAACTACTTTTTTTTCTTTCTGTAAGGGTGTTTTGCATGTTTTATTTCTTATTTGAGTGAGTTAATTGATCTCGATTTCTTCACTCTTATCTGCTTTTCTTCTTCTTAGTGTGTTTTCCCTATATGCCCATTCTTCCTCATGTGTTGCACACTGCTCTGCCCCTCCCCTCCACAAGCCCTCCAGGGAAATTATGTCCTGCAAGTGAGGGACCATTATGATTGCTGTGATGTGGGAGCCCTGATTTGGAGATAGCTCTGAGCTTCTGTCACCCCTCTTCTTTAATGACAACTCCTGGGATCTTTTGGCCCAGAGGCTCATGGGTTTCCAGGCTACCATGAGCAAGAACTTATTCTGGTCTCATCTTCTAGTTGCACCACTGGGTTTTGAGGAGTTATTACCTGTTAATACCTGGAATTATGTTGTACAGTAGCTTGGTAGGAGCTACTGTGTGCTGCGGCCTTGAGGACAGAGTGCATTGGGAAAGCCTGGATGTGCCTATAACACATGCCCAGATGAGATGTCACAGCTGTGGGACCCATACACAACAGCTCAGCGCTGCAGGATGGAGCAGGTTGCCCAGGGAGGTTGTGGATGCTCTCTTCCTGAAACTGTTTAAGGCCTGGCTGGATGGGGCTTTGAACAACCTGGTTGAGTGAAAGGTGTCTGCCAATGGGCAGGGGCTTGGAACTAGGTGATCATTAAGGTCCCTTCTAAACCAAATTATCCTGTGATTCTCTGATTCCATTTTTATCTCTGTGGTGAAGTAGATCTCGTGTCTGTGTGAAGGATACACAGCCGAGCAAGGGCTGGTCAGGCAGAAAGAGTAGGTGCCATTTCTGTGCTTCATTGCTCAGCACCAAAATACTGATAGTAATGTACAATCTGCAGCATGTTAGGTACAAAAACTACAAAATAAGTAATTTTTTAAACACCCTTATGATTACACGTTATTGATATTTACTCCTTTCTTATGCCACTAACGACCCCCACCTGTGAGTTTTTCTACACAACCCATGAATTTTTTCTTTTAATGAACATGCAGCAATTGGGCAGAAACTGATGTAATGTCGTGGGCTCTTCCAATCCCTGTTGCACGTGTTGCGACACTGCCTCTGTCTCACTACATCTGCAGAGAGACCTTTTGCCTCGGTAGCTCGCACATCCTGCTGGTCTTAATGGCACACAGCCAGTCTGATGGATTAATCCAGACTGTGGCAACTGATAAGAGCTGGTGCTTGCAGGGAACCTGGGGTATTGGAGAGAGATCTAATACTTGATATGTCCTTTGCTGAGTTGGAGGTGTGCACAGACTGCTGAATATTTCTTCTAGTGTGATTATATTTTAAATTTGACTTCTAAGTACTCAAATTAGGCTATTTTTACATAGTTATATATATTTAAATAGGTTTCTTTAAAGTACCCCTTTGTGGAAAGGAAGTGTGCAGGGCTAATTATGGTTGAGCACTAGCATATATCTAAGGCCATAACATAACTGTAATCTAACACAGGTATCTGATTTTTAAGGGCAGTGAACACACACTCCTGGGAGCCTCCACCTCCCATCCAGTCACTAGGTAGTTAATCTTCTAGATTTGACATTTTTGTCATTTTCATTTTCAAGTTTTCAATGAATTTATACAAGAAGTAGAATACACAAATGGGTGAGATACTCCTTAAAAGGAAAGCCACTGTCACCAAGGCCTCTAACTATTACAAAGTCACGCTGTTTTTAATGCAACATTCATGTGTATGTCACCCCAGCTGTTTTGCTGGATTAGCCACATGACTCACATAGTCCTGTATCCTTTCGCTGACAGTATTCAGCAGAGGAAGGGGCAAGAAATGTCCTAATTATGTTTAGCTGAGAATTGGGGTAAACCCCAGCTGATTTCAAAATTTTAACATGTTGCAATTCTGAAAACTGGTATTAGTGTTCATGCCCTTACAGACTCTGACAGGGTTCTAGGCATCGGTAATATCAGCTGGGAGTCCTACAGTTGAACTGTCCATCATGAGAAAGAACCTAACTTCATATCACTCCTGAGTGGGTCACATTTTAATTTCTTCAACTCTCCATTCCTCCTTGCATTAGGAGACAAAATGGAAATTCACACTACACATTTTCTGTATTATCATTATCTGACAATTTTATGTTACCCGTGTTTCTGTGCTTAAGCAGACTTTTCCATCTTCAGGCTTTTCTACTCTGGAAATAAGCTGTTGTTAAGGAAGTTAAGAGTGTGGAATCTAGGGTCAATATTATTTTGCACAGGCTTTTTGTGCGGCCACCCCTGCTCTGCACTTGGAGGGCTTTTTAAAATGTGTTCCAGATTGCTTCTACTGCACACTGAGAGCGTGTTGAGAATGTGCCAGCTTACTCCCCACAAGTCAGATTCTTTCCCACTATACCTCAACACGCAGGGCAGATGTGCTGAGCAAGGTGCAATGCACAGCAATACCATCTGGGCAGGACAACCATGTTCCCTGGCAAGCTCCACTGCCACCCTTGTGCAAGCAGCTTCTCTGGGAGGTTGTTGATGACCTCCCCCAAAGCCTCCTCTAAGCCCCTCTGACTCTATAGTTCCTGAAATAGGGTGAAATGCTGTCACTGTGTGCGTAGGCATGGCTCGGAACAGTGCCAAAGAAAGGGCAGAGAGGGTTGTAGGTAAATAACTTGGCTGCAATTTCACAAATTCTGCATAATATGGAAGATTAGATTTAAGTGATAAAAAAAGAAGAAGGTAGGACAGAAATGTCTCTCCATTTTTCATGTCTGCATTTGCTGTGCAGTCACAAATGCTTTGGTGTTCTGATTCAAGGAGAATTTTGTCATATGAGTGAGTTTGGAGATAATCTTGGTATAATTCCTTAACTTTTAGAGCAATGGAATGTACAGGTGGGACTCTGTTGGGATTTTTTTAAATTTACAGATTATGTGAACATTTGAGCTACAAGAGCTATGTAGAAATCATTTATTCTGTAAGGACTTTTCCCTTAAAGGCAAGCTCACAGCGTAAAAGGTCTCCCAGGCTCTGTGGAGGGCTGGCAGGAGTTTCTGAGTGAAGGCCAAAAATATGTTCTTGCAGCAGTGTTTCCAAATTGATGGCACTACAACAGAGGCAGCTCCACTAGAGACGAAGCAAGCAAACCCACGCTTTGGCAGGATGGGGAGTTCTGCCTGCCTAGATGTAAGGGTAGCTGTCATCTTTGCAGTTTTATTTGTCTTTGCCTAAGGCACTGAGAGGAATTATGTTCATATGGTAAATAAATATAGTCCAAGTAAAAATATCCTGTGTCTTTATCCTCTCACTTTTATCTTACCCACAAGTTATCTGCATCGCTTGGGAAAGCTGATACTCTCTGAACACAGCACAAGCCCTATATAGTGTTGGGTGCTGCAACTAATTACTGGGTAGTTACAAGTGCTGAAAAGAGCGAAGAAGAAGACAAACCCCCTGAACTTTCACTGGCTTTAGTCTTGTTTTAGCTGCCATGGGTTTAGCACTCCTTTCAGCTGGGGCCAAGAAGAGGTTTCAAATGTCTGGTGCAAATGGACTAAACTTTCAGAGTAGCATATGCCTGGGAGGACATTCTCTTCTACCTAGCTAATTCCCAAAATATAATCAGCAGGCACCGGCTGAGGGAGCCTCTCACATGTACAGTGCTTTACCCTGCTGGTTGACCTAGTTGCTGATGCAGGGAGTCATACACAATGCCAAGCCTGTTAAGTGACTGCAGATTTCTTTGCACAAACAAGCAAACAAGAAATTAAAGAAAAGCTTCAGCAATGCTGATAAGCTTGTAGGGGTGTTTAAGGCTTGTTTGTTTGGTTTGGGATTCAGTTTGGCCTTTCTTTGAACCCAACTAAGAGGGAAAGCTGTAGTAAGCTTCAGTGCAGCACACAAGGCCAGAGGAGGCCAGAGGTGGCTGCAGCTCCCTGGCCATTTGGGGCTTGCAAGAGCATACACAGCATCAGTCCTGCTCCATATGTCACGTTCCCCAACGCTCTGGAAGTGTTTGCTCTGTCATGCTGGTGTCAGAGAGATAAAAGGAAAGATTGAAACCATCTGTGCTGCAACACACCCTAGTCAAAGGTGTCACAGGGTTTCTGCGAGACGAGCAGCATCAGTGACGTTTCCATGCCTGCTTACCCATGATTGTCATATCACTGAACATTAATGAGACTCTGAGGAACTTCGAAGGGACCTGAATTGCAGTGGAAAAGTGCGTTGCAGTTTATGAACAGTTTCTCTGTAAGGACTGCATCATCCTTAAAGGATCACAACTGCTGGTCTAAATCCTTTTCATTCCTAAAAGCACACAAATACGGAAATGCAAATACAGTTTGTACTAGCTACATGTTTTTTAGGACTATATTTAAATGCCATGTAAGTGGTTTTGGGTAGCATTTTAAAAAATTTCAGTAATTTTAGAATTCTTTTTCAGTAATAAAACTTTGTTTTTAGTACCAGGCATTTAGTACCATGAAGTGTAGGAGATTATAGTAATAGATGATGATGGTGGAGAAGTGAGGCTTACTCCTGTAGGAAGCCCTTATCCCTGTAACACAGATATGCAGGAACTGGCTTTATATTCTATTTTGAAAGATTATTTGCAAACACTTTAACAACTGGGGACAGGATTTATGATGCAGAGTAAGAAGACAGTTCTTTGCTCAGCAGTATTGCTGCTCGGAGAGCCATGCACTTTACTGGGCCATTTGTTGCTCTGACCTTTTTCAGAATATTTTCATAAGGTGTTTTTCTTATTTTTAATATATCTTCAGGCAGGAAGAAGTGAGCTCATAATTTTATTATATTAAACAGAAGGACTGTAAGTTTTCCTTCTCCTATACCTTTGAGGTTAGTGATGTGTATGCGCTGTGGTAATGGGTGGAAGACTACAACTCATGGATAACATTCAGGGCTGTGATGTTTTAAAACTGCAATAAGCTGGAGGCAAACGAGGCTGATCTGCATATAAAATATTCTCTTAATGAAAAAGTGGATGAAGGAATGCAGATCTTGCTGTTACAACTGCATTTTTAGGATCCTAATGAAGATTGCCGGCTCTTTCAGCAACATTTTTGTGAGACGTGAATGGTCTAGAGACCACTCTTCCTATTAAAGATGCTAGCATGGATGAAACTGTGGAAGGAATCTCCTCCTCCCCAGCAGTACAAAGGATCCCCCCAGAACTGCTTTTCATTTATAATATATTACACTGCATAAACATTAATGAGCCATAGGTGCTAGAGCCAAACCTTCTGAACCAGATCCAACAACCGCAGGCATTACCACGGTAGTGTCTCTACCAGCTTCTAAGCAGTCTTCTTGAGCAGCTCCACCATGCTGGCTCATGTTCCGAGCCTGAGGCCTAAACTCAGTCCCACAGACTTTCTTTTCCTGCCCAGCTAGTTACTATCCTCTCATACCCTTGCAACACAATTGCACAACCACAGCTAAGGTTTGTGCTCTCCATGACAGCGCTGTCAACAAAAGGTCTCTTTGCATGGTTTTTGGGCTGAATGCTCAGAGATCTGTACTGCAGCAAGGTCCCCAGGGATGTGGTCAAGGCCCCAGGTCTGCCAGTGGTTAAAAAGACTTTGTACAATGCTTTTAGATATATGGTTTACCTTTTAGCTTGCCCTGTGGCAGGAGTTGGATTTAATGATTTTCCTGACTTCCTCCCAACTCAGAATACTGTGTGATTCTATGTTTCTAGTGTTTTCTACTTTTCCCACTTCTTGATATGTGACTACAAGAATATTAGCACAACTGTTTAATGAAAACTTTTGAGATCACTGGCTGCAAGAAATAAGAATAGAAGAGGACTTAGCCTTTTTTTCTTGGCTTTTAATTAAACACAAAAACCAAATAATGTTGCTTACTTACTATGCAATAGAAGTATCGTCTGTTGGAGAAGGACAAACAAGCTAATATGCAAACTCAAACTGTTCTCCAGGGTGTGTTACTATGGCTGGTCAGATTTTTACAATCAGCCTCCCCTGCTATTGTCTCTTTATCCTGCCGTGGAAGTCTCTACTCAACTGAAAGTGTTAGTTACTGATCAATGGCCTGCTAGAGCCTGGATGTGAGCTGCTTGCTGGATGAGCACAAAGTGCCATGAGTGAGCGGCTGGCTGAGGGCTGGCAGTATGAAGTGGTGTTCCTCCATCTGTAAAGAAGATCTTAAGTCATAAATGAATCAAACCAGAACTATTACACTGTCTTATGCAATGTTTTTAGAACAGGATTTTTTCTAATAATTTGTGAACCTGGAAATCTCTTTTTCTCTCCCCCCACTCCCCTGAAGATATGTATTAAAACGTTAAAAAATTGTGGTTGCTTGTACTTTTTTATTTGCAGAGTTAATTTCTAAAGCAGAGTGATTCTCTTCACTACAAGATCTAACTAAAGGGTACTTAATTCTGCACTTCCAGTGATGAAACAGGCACTGTTTGATTTATGGAAGGAGGCAATTACAAGGTTTAGATTTCCTCATAACAGCTCAGTAGCTGCATTACAAAAGACCATCACTAATGATGGTTGATATTTTCATAGTCTAAGTATCACCAAAGCATGTAGCCTGCAAGAATCTGGGCCTAACAGTGTCAGAGAAGCTCCTTTATCTCACTTTTGGCAATGCATAAGAAAAGCCCAGTCATGGTAAAATGCTCATTTCTGCAAATTACATTTTAAGTACAATTGATATTCCTGGCTCAAATCTGGAAAATCAAGAAAGGATTCCTATTCAGGGGTTGTTTGAATTAATTCTTTGTGCATCATTGTAACCATTAAGTCCTTAGTATTGGTCTTGTATATATATGAAATTATGATTACCCCATTGTGAACCAAAGCACTGTTTTCACACAACATAGAGTATTGAGATGATATTCATTATGACATTGGTACTAACTGTGGATAACACTGAAATAGCTTTTATTAAATTAACCACTTCAGGAAGCAGGTAATAATTGGACTTACCAAAATGAGTTATTTCTTCAGGATCTACTTGAAACCCGATGGCTTGCAAGAGATGAAGCTGAAAAATATAACAAAGATATCTGCAACTAACATCACATATCTGAAGTATAGTTTGACCTTGGGCTTCTATTATATCTGGAGCTGTTATGACAAGTTTCAGGGATGTGTGGCCTTCTGGGCCACATCCTATTTTAATAATGCTGATGTATCTGAAGCTTCTGTAAAATTACTCTTCTGAATTTGGGCAGCTAGGATCACCTATGCTTGAGTATGGTCTTTTAAAAATATTTCTCTTGTTTTAGGAGCACAAATATTCCCACAAAATCTATCTGCAAACTTTCCTGGCTGATATTTTCCTCCCAATGAGCTGTAACTCTCACCTAACTGAAGGAACAGATCTATGTTTTCAGAGGTCTGGACAGCTTATATGCCATGTTTAGGACTTCCTAATTTAAATCATTGCAGAAGAGAAATGTAAATATTTCTAGTGTCATCACATCCAACTGTAATTTTAGGCTGACTTTGATCTTTCCCAGCCTCCCAAAATACAATGCAGTGGCTTGAAACTTGGTGTGCTTCTTTCCAAAGAGCCTCCCTGGTGATGAGAGGATATCAATGACTGCTAATGCATTGTCTGCTACATATTTTATCTCCTAAAAGACTGCATATAATTTGGTTGATTTTTGCAATTACTGCAGTGGATACTAAACACTGAGGGATGGGGGTGTATTATAATTTAAATCATGTTATTTTTAATAGTGTACCAAGGTATCAAATTTCAAGCATATTCCTGACAAGGAGCCTCTGTAGCTAGTAGCTCCTCCTCTCATAGCTTAGTTGCTTCAGTTGATGCTGTGACTGCCAAGCACATTAATGCGGCTTTAATTACTGATACAGTTACTCTACCAACATACAATCCTCACTGTACCAACCAGATAACTCTTTGGCGGTATTTATGTTTACGTATTCACCCACAGCCCAAAATCACTTATGCTTTAATAAAGTTTGTTGCTTTGTCTCTCGGTATCATGCTCTATGCAGTTCTTTCGAAATTTATTCCCCACAGGTTTAGAAGCCATCACTTCCACTGTCCTATTAAGAAAACCTGAACTTCTTATCTGGGGTTTGGGTTGAATTTTTCATTTTTATTTTCCTCTGTGGCTTCTTGGGAATATCAGGACTCTGATCTGCCTGCAAACCCCAAGCAGTTAAATACAACTTTGGGAAGATTTTCTACTTAAGGGTGTGATTTTAGATTGCTTGTTGTGACAACCTTGCAGTACCAGTTGTTATCTGGCATGGGTAGGCATTTAACCTTGTATTTTCATTGGAATCACACTCATTTATTCTCTGTTCAATGAGTACTGGAAGTTTAACGTGTTATTTGTATTCTCTGTGGTATTTTGAAAAATATCAGCTGAATCATTATAGCACAAGGAAAATGGGTGCCTCCCAAATTTGTCTTCAGTATTCCTCCTCTTAGGGCATGCAAACTATGTGAAAACTTCATTTTTGGCTTGAGCAAAAAGCAGTTTCACATAGAGCTGAAATTAGTGAAAACTAATTACACCATCCTCGGCTTCCCAGCAGTGGAAGAAAAGAGGAGTTATCAGAGGAGGATGAGCCAAGAGAATGACCTGGTTTTCCAACGCTGTGCACAGAGAGACATAAGCCGTGGCTGATGAGGAATGCTAATGGTATCATGCAGCTGGCATCCTGCGCTAAAGTAAGCAGCCGCAGTGACAGCTTGGTACTGCCATCAGAGGAAATCAGTGCCTGTCTTGCAGGAAGCAGAGCTGCCTGCCTTCTTATCAGTGTCCTAAGGGATTTCACTGCAGCTCTTTATTATTACCTTTATTTTATACTTCACTCATGGAGTCATTAAGCATGCCATGTGAATGCGTGATTTAGATCTCCCCTGTGGGGCTCTGGCAAATGGTAATGGTACATGGACTGCATGGCTTTGTGGTGTCATTGTCCCATAGAAGCTCATCTAAGGTGTGATAGGAGGAGGCAATTTGCCCCATGGTCAGCAGCAGAAACCGTGTCTGCTTCTCATGATTTGTGCAGAAATCCTATCTCACCTTATCCCATCCTTGTCTCCCTCCTCCTCCACAGTCCCAGGTTCCCTCCATGTCTCTTAACACCCTGTGCCCGCAGTAGCCTGTCAAGGACTGGCCAGAGAGAAGACAGTGTGTGCTGAGGCTGGTCCAAGCCATTGCTGTTTGGCTAAACAGAGCAGATGATCACGGAGCTCCTGCTGACTCCTCATCTCAGTGCAAGCAGCCACTCTGCTGCAGAAAAATATGATGAGCAGAATGTGAGTTCTACCCAGTGCCCTGCCCCAGAAGAAGAGGACTCTATTTGCTAAATAAATCCTTCTTACTTGGAAGAAATAGCTGAAGACAAAACCTCCTGCAGGTGGGTCACTTTAACATGACTCCCTAGAAAAAGATAAGTGCTACCCTGGAGAAATGCAGAGACTTTGAAGTGCTAAAATCACAGAGCTGTATGCAACTGGAGCTGAGTGGAAGCTGTAGCAAGTATGATGGACTGCTTTTGTTGCAGTGATAGACTGCTACTGTTGGTGTCTGCAGCCTTTCCTCACACTGAAAAAGAAGCAGCTCTATGCCACTTTCTGGTATTTCTGTTGGAAAACCAAAATTTAGAAATTATGTATCATCTGTCAAAAATCTTTATGAATGTTGTTAAGATAAATGCAGGGACAATGAATACATACTATGGAGTGTTGTGACAAAGTTAAGCAGAGCTTGCAGCTTCAGGCAGCCCTAGGCCAGTCATGCAGAATTTGTTGAGGTCTCTTTTATCTAGACGGAGAATCTCAAGGGAATATTATCCCAGCCAAAATATTGGCAGGAGACAGGATGTCATCTGGATGATGGGAATATAATTCTGATCAGAATTTAGAGACCAGACAGTTTACAGAGACAATAATGAGGCAGAGCCTTAAAGGCTACCAAACACAGCAGTGTATTAGCTGTGGTTCTGCAAGTGGAATTTCCCAAGTTAAATCTTCCTGTTGCAGCTGTTTTTATTCAAGATTAACAGATTTATGAAGGCATTGTATGGACAGCAAAATTGGAAGGATGATTTGAATGTCTAGAGCATTTCTTTTTCTCCTGACGAAAAATGCTAAGATGCCCTTTTCATTTCTACATGGTCCTTGGCAGAAGAGGCAATTCATGGTTTCTAATTTTTAAGATTCTACTGAGACCAGTATGATATTTGTGATGTTTTTAAGTGTTCATCGTGAAACAGTGGTGTTTTTTTAAAATTTTGCCTCCATTCCTAGTGTCAGCTCTTCCTATCATGTTCAGAGGAATTGAACTGTTGAGAAGAATAACCCCTGCACACAAGGAGCAAGAAATCATGGAGCTCAGAAAATGGAGAAGTACTAGAATGAGAAAAAATCTCAGAGGAATTAGATGAATAGAAGGAAGAAGAAACATTAGGGAAATGGCAAAAGAGTGTAAGATTTAGAGATGTGCCTCTAGGGGCTGCAGCCAGATGTGGGCGGAAAGAAGGGAGGAAGAACAGGGAGGCAGGAGGTGTTTGGGAGGGGGCAGACAAATGTGTGTGGCGTGACTAGGGCAGAGCAACCTGCTGTAGGCCTTTCTTCCCGTTGTTAAGGTAACCACGGAACGAGAAATTAATTGCCCATTTCTGTAACTCCTCATGTTGTGAAAGAATTTTCTCTAACAACAACAAGAATTTGCTGCCTGCATTATTTTGAAACTTGGAATAAAATAAATAAGATGGGACAGACCTGCCTTTTGACAATAGGAGGAAATTTGAATATAACTGTGTTGTGGTTTGACTCTGGCCAAACACCAGGCACCCACAAAAGCTACTCACTCACCCTCCGCTGCTACAATTGGACAGAGGAGAGGAAAATTTAATGAAGGGCTCATGAATTGAGATAAGGACTGGGAGAAAACACTCCAAGGGCAAAACAGGGTCAACTTATAGATACAAAGGGAGTTTATTACTAACAAAATCAGAGGAGGATAATGAGAAGTAAAATAAGCCCTACAAACACCTTTTGTTCCCCCAACCTCTCCCTCTTTCCCACCAGCAGTGCAGGGGGACGGGGGGGGAGTTTTGGTCAGTTTGTCACCTGAGGTTTTATTTCGCTGCCCATGGAGAGAAGTTGTTCCCCTGTTGAGACTGTGAGGCCCTTTCCCACAGGAGACAGTTCTCCATGAACCTCTCTGACGTGGGTCCAATCTCATGAGCAGGAGTCCTACTGCACCTGCTGCAGTGTGAATTCCCCCCACAGGCAAACAGTGCACTCAAAAGTGCTGCACTGTGGCTCTCTTTCCACAGGGTGCGTTCCTCCAAGTTCAGGCTGCTCCAGCCTGGAAGCAGGGCCCTCTCTCTCCACCGAGTCTCCCACTGGATCACAGCCTCCTCCAGACATCCACCCGCTCCAGCACGGGCACCTCCCCATGGGCTGTGGGTGGATCTCTGCATTCCCTATGGATCCCCATGGGCTGCAGGGGCACAGCTGCTTCACCATGGTCTGCACCATGGCTGCAGAGGCATCTCAGCTCCGGCGCCTGCAGCACCTCCTCCCCCTCCTTCTCCACTGACCTTGGTGTTGCCTTGTTGCTTTCCCTCACATGTTCTCACCTCCTCTTCTTCTCTAGCTGGAATTAGAACTGCAGCCTCCACCTTTGTTTTGGTTTCTTTTTAAATCTGTTATCACAGAGGCATTACCATAATTTCTAATTGGCCCAGCTTTGGCCAGCAGCATGTCCATCTTCGGAGCCATCAGGGATTGGCTCTGCCAGACATGGTGAAAGCTTCCAGCGGCTTTTCACAGAAGCCATCTCTGTGCCCCTCCCCGCTACCAAAAACCAGGCCATGCAAAACCAACACAAAGTGAAAAATTAGGAAATTACTTTTGTCTTCTCAAGTACAACACTCTCTCTGTTGATTTTTCAATTATTATGGTAAGCTCATAATAAATTTCTGGAGGGAAAAAAAGGTAATAATTGTGTTGTTAACAATTAGAAGATGCATTATGTTAAAAATGCCATAAAAACATTTAAATTTGAACATTTTCCTTAAGATTAAATATCCATTAAGTGACTACAAATCATTATCAGGCAGCATAATTATTTTTTTATTTGTGCAATTATGAGAAACATATACAAAATTCTTCCAATTTAAGACTTTATGACTTGAGTATTGACAAGGATTTATTAGATGAAACTCATTCATAGAATCACTTTTTTCTAGGCCTTAGTATCTAATTTTGAAACTTATCAGTTTGCCACGGTTTAAGATACATTAGCCTTGTTAAATGCAAGAGTATATCCATTAGCTTTGGATAATAAATGATCTGTTGTAAGAAATAATTTAGCATATCATCAAAGCAAATAGTAGAACTAATTGCATTCCATTTATCATTGACCGTGTCAAATTTGGTGTCATATTTAAAAGCAAACTTTGTTTGAGAATTAAATGGAAGTCATTGACATTGATTACACTTATGATTGTGTTTACATGTAGTAAAATCTCAGAAACACACTCCCTAGTTATTATTATAATCATTCATTTCAACTCCGCTGCTATTACAGAAAATGGTAAGCACGCCTTTGGTTTCTCACAATAAACCTAAGCCCAAAGCCCTGCTCCATAACCAACAATATATTGGGATGTTCTGAGCAAAGTACCATCTGGGGATGCTGACTTTAAATATGCACTGCTTTAGGCATTTTTTTCCCATGATGGATGACACAGGGGCAGCTATCTCTCTTTCCAGCTCCAGTGGCATCTGAGCTGATGAACCAGCTCAGGCATGGGACTATAGCAGCTTCCCAGATCCTGTGTTGGGTCCCTGCCCCACATTTCCCAGCAGCAGAGAAGAGAGGAAACAAATTCTAAATCATGCAAGAAAATTATACAGAACAAGAAATTTGACTGTGGCTTGTTTGTTTGTTTTAATTTCAAGATGGAACAGCAATTATCTGCCCCTTTGGAAAACTGTATCTAATAAAAAGAAACAAATCCCAATCTAAGAGCACCAAGGCCCAAGTCTAATTTAGGTGGTATTTTTCATGAGCCGATGCAGGCTAAACACGCAGGAAGCGGCCACTGCCATGTGCTTACTGGTACCAGTAATAGCTCCTTAAATAAGACCATCTCCCTGCTCCTTGCAGAGATTGAACTTGGAGGGGCTGGGCAGTTTGCTGTTCCCTGGTCTGGAAGCTCTCTACAGGGAGGTAAACAGCAGAAGCACAGACATGGCAGACCACCATGGCAGGGAGAAGGCCAAGATCCCTGAGGACTGCCTGTGGCTAAAGGCTCGGCTCAGCTCAGCTCAGCAGCTCTTTGCTTTTTGGTTTTCCTGCTCTGCAGCCACCCAGCGGGGCCCTGGCTACAGCCTCCGCTGTCCTGGGGCTTCCTGGCTGGCATGACCCCATTGTCCTGCATAATGTCTTCCTTGGGGCCTTGCCCTGGGGTTTGGGAGATGTTGAAAATAGGTGACATCTTCTGGTTTTGCACCTTCCAGTTTCAGTGTGCCCAAAAGTCTGTTCATTCTTGCTCATGAAACAGAGCAGGACAAAGGGGATCAGGTAGGATCAGGTACTGAACACAAGACACTGCTCCAGACTTGTCTGGTGCTCACTTCAAGTTCAGTTTTCACTTGCATTTCTATCTGGTCAGAT
The DNA here is from genome assembly GCA_013396875.1 of Vireo altiloquus. Taxonomy (NCBI): domain Eukaryota; kingdom Metazoa; phylum Chordata; class Aves; order Passeriformes; family Vireonidae; genus Vireo; species Vireo altiloquus. The sequence goes on from VZRF01000545.1 coordinate 942,693, forward strand.
TTGGAAGGTGCTGAGTATTTTAACCAGCTGCAAGGAAATGGAATGTAACAAAAATAACCCAGCCCTGTTTGCCTTGGTTTGCTAACTTTCCTGTTGCTTCTGCGAATCTGGCTGGAAATAGCAAAGCCAGGGGATAGCACTGACACAGTACCCTGAGCAGATGATACCCGTAGCTACTGTTTCACCTCCAACAATGTATCTGATCCGGACTTTGCTCTGCATTCTTGAGCCAATGACATCTCAAGTCCTGAACAAGATCAGGGATCTTAATAGTAACAAAATTAAAAAGGGGTTTCCTTACCCATTTTTGAAAGACTAAGGTTGGGAAAACAAAGTACAAGCTACAAATCTTAGCATTAAGGCCCAGGCCTTAGAAAGAAAGAGTAGAAGGTTTCTAGACACGGTTTCTCGAGGTGAAGGTCAAATTTGGTTGAGTGCAATTAGGGACTCAAAAGCATGTTGACAAAAAACTTCTTTGAAGGCCCTGAGTACCAGCAGCATCACTATTGCAGTAGTTTGACAACCAAATGCACATGCAAAGCCTGTTCCTGCCTGTATGTAGGTGGCACAGATGTAACAGTTCCTTCTATATCTCTTAACTGTGTTAAAGAGGTGATTATTCCATGCTATTCACTATTGCCAACCTGTCATCTGTGGGTTTTCTGGTTTTTTATGTGGAAGAAAAAGAAATATTTTTTTAAAAAAAGCCTTCGATTTCTAAGGGAAAAATGTATGCATTACAAAATTCAAATGCAGGGGGAATTGAATAGTGCTCATGCTAACATTAGCAACTCTAATCATGCAAGCAAAGTAAACAGGATTTACAGGATTTATATTAAATGTATCAATTTTACTTTTCAAATGTCTTGTTACTTGCTTTAAAGTAGCGAGAGAGTTTGCTGGCATTTAGTCGAAGAGTCCTACTCCTTTCGTGTTAGTGGGAAAGGCTTCTGCCTTGATTTGTGGTTCTCTCAACCCCAAAATGTGTGAGACAACATTGTCAGTGAGAGAAAAAATGCAGGCACATATTTGAAGGCATCTCCAATGGCACTGGAGTGCAATCTCAAGAGATCCCTTCTTCCTGCTCTTGGATAACAAGGGAGAGATCATCACCACCTCTCAGAGCTGGGAGGGTGATGAAAGACATTGACAAGTAGAAAGTGCTTCTCCAGAGGTTAGCTGGAATTCTTTCTTTTGAAGACTGTGAGTCTTCTCCCTTGTCAAAGTGCCCTAGCAGCCTGGGGAAGCTCAGCAAAACTGGAGGCTATCAGGGGATGCTGTTACTAGAAATCACGAGAGGAACATGTGCATGTTCAGAAAGCTGAAACGTGACTGTCAAGAACAACTAGCAAGCCAAGAAGCCTGAAAAAACTCCTGATCATTGCATAAAGCTAGGATTACATTTGAGGAAGACTACTTACACAAGAACTACAAGGCTGAGAATAAGCATCTGGAAACAAAAACTTCTTGCAAATGCAAACAATGACAACATGACAGAGTATTTATTCCAAAAATGATAATAAAAAAGAATCTCCCGATTTAGTAACCATCAGTCACAGCACTTGATATGCATATTTTTAACCTCCTTGCATGGTACACAGACCACTTCATCCTGCTTTAGTGTTTGGACTGCTGTGCTTTAAAGTTGATTTATTGCTGCTGACCAGTTCACTCTTCTGGGAACAAGTGTCTCCTGTTTATCCACACAGGGGAACTCAGTGCCTCTTCTCCAATCCAGAGATATTTGTAATGAGAAATGATAAATTCCACAGAGGCATAACCTTTGGTCTCCAGCTGACCCTTCAGGTATTACGGATGATCCACTACACCTGGATAACAGGAACTAGAATGGGCGTGATTAATACACAGCTCAATATCTATCACTCAATGACCCCAAGTAGTTTCTAACCTGATCTTGACTTGGGCACACTTCCTAACAGTAAAAAGTCCATATCATGTTGCGGATACTTCAAACTTTTTAGTTCTCTTTACCAGTTAATGTGGAGTAGGCATATAGGTGGGTAGACTCTCAAGTAATGCTCATAGCTAAATTTTCTCTTAAAGAGTCCTTTTTTAGTAGCTTGGATTGTGCTGGTTTTGGCTAGGGTAGAGTTAGTTTTCTTCACAGTGGGTAATACGTGGCTATGATTCGGATTTCTATTGAACACAGGGCTGCTAATATAATGATGTTTTTGTTATTGCTGAGCAGGGCTTACACAGAGCCAAGGGGTTTTCTGCTTTTCGTGCTGCCACACTGGCAGAGAGGCTGGGAGTGCATGGGAGATTGAGAGAAGAAACAGCCAGGACAGGTGACCCAAACTGACCAAAGGGATAGTCCAGACCACATGACATCATGCTCAGTAAAAAAAGTGGGGGGAAGAAAGAGGGAAGGGGGAACATTTAGAGTGACAGCATTTGTCTTCCCAAGTAACTGTTACATCTGATGGGGCCTTGCTGTCCCAGAGATGACTGAACTCCTGCATGCTCCTGGGAAGCAATGATTCATTCATTTCTTGTTTTGCTTTGCTTGTGTGAGTGGTTTTTCCTTTACCTGGTAAACTGTCTTTATCTCAACCCAGGAATTCTCCAGCTTTTATCCTTCTAATTCTCTCCCAATCCCACTGGTGAGGGGGTGAATGAGCAGTGGTGTGATACATGGTGGCTGGCTGGTTCTTTTCCCTTAGTTTCTGCCCATCCAGTCGAGATTTTTTGGAGCTGAAATCATTCTAGCATTGAACTGCAATCAGCTTACGGTAAATCATTGAATACTACTAAACCAAGACTGAGTTTTCTCTTGCTCTTTCCATCTTTTTCTTTGACTCTGTAAAACAACCCCAATTTAATTTTACTTACTTGTGATGTCTTTATGTAGTGCTTTAAGTTGATGTTTCCATTAACTTAGTGTAAACTGCTTGGCATGAGATCTATTCCGTAACTGTTTTCCATAGAAATGACACTCTTCTGAGACCAAAGTAATCCACACTAGAAAGTTGGAACCTTATTTTTGCCCCAGTTGTTTTGATCCAGAAAACCAGTCAGTAAATATAGGCGAAAGGTGACTGTCCCTATGAGTTAAGGCAGAGATGTCTTCCCTCCCATCACCTCTGAGCTTTTAATAATTATGAATCACTCTCCAGCTGGTTATCAGCATTTCTGTCAACTGGACTGCAAGAGTGATAGCTCCCAAGTATGCAGCAATGAAAAAAGTCTGAAGATCAGAGTATCAATTGATACTACTATTACAAGGTCCTATTTATACAGGTTATTTTACTGAAAAAAGCGACTATTGAAGTTCTAGTATTTCCATGTCATTTTGGGCATGAAGGATCCAGAGCTGTCACAGCCTTCCTTTTCCTTTTCTCATGCCTCTTCCCTTTGCACAAGCATTCCTGCCCTGAGCAGCTCAGGCAAAAATCCATTTTGGACTGATTCTTTCCTCCCACCCCAACAGCTGAGTGCTTCAGCTGGATGGCTACAGATTTTTAGCTATACCCAGTGTTAACTGTACTGAATGCCACTACATGTAAAAGGAGATGGAACAGAGACCATGCACTCAAGTCCAAGCATTTAGAAATTGAAACAACCTTTTCCCTACATTGGAAGGTGGATTGTTATTTGTATTTCTTCTGTTGTGCTGAGTTTTCAGTAGCTAGGAACATTTTATTCTCAGTGGAAGATTAAATTCCTGTGTAATCACATAATTCCTGCACCTGAGGCTTTAAGAAAAAACACTGACCACTGCAGGAATTGGCAGCAGAGGGGGAAGAGGAAGAGGAGATGGAGGAGGAAATAATCTCATTCTCTCACTGCAGGAGTGGAATCCCACCCCGCTGCTGATGCCTGGTGATAGAAGATGCATCCGAGAGGGAGAGGAAATGGGAGAACCAGAGGAGAAAAGAACCCTTGGGAAGAGAAGGATATACTTGGGATTAGCAGGGAAGGTCATGGGGCTGTGCAGCCTTCAGACATCTGTCCAAACCAATCTGGAGCTCCTGGCCACTGGGCTGCCTCACTAGTGAGTATTTTTTGCACTCCAAAAGATGAGGTGGGGAAGGATGTCTTTCCTGTTTTGGTTTATCTGCGTCATAGGGATAACACCTGATTTTTTCCACATCCAACTGTGAACCACACTGAAAAGAAAGCATGGAGGCAAAAAAACCCCCAAAATGTGGTATAAGTGCCTCACAGTTAGAAGTAAGGGGAACTCAGAGCTGGAGATGCATTTTGTGCTTTGCTGACTTTCTGTCTTTGGAACAGAAAATGTAAATTATTACTGTACTAATCTATGAAATGGGGATATGGAGCCATACAATATTAGGAATCCAAGTATTAAAACTGACCGCAGAGAAATGAAGTAGAAGGAAATTTTATGTAAGCTTTTTTTACATTTTGCCTCTCCAGACAAAACATGACTGCTGTTTTGTATAGCACAATACTAAATATATACACATTGAGCTGTGGCATCTGTTTTCTAGTTCTGCATTAATATCACCTGTGGTAGCAGAAACACTATATAAAGCATTGATCCATCATTTTTTTCTCATTTTTTATAAAGTGAATACACAGTTCAGTCTTGTACTCTCCCTAACATTATGCCACTCTTTTTCCAGTGGATTTGAGGGGATGAAGTTTATGTTTCTGTTTTTAAGTGTTGCTTCCTTCATGAGCAGGAAATCCTCCCTCCCTCCATGCATTTTTAAAATAGTTGACAGATCCCCCAATTAACTGCATATCAAAGTGAAGTTCTTTTTCCTGTCCTACGTGACTATTCACTCCTCTTAAACAGTCCATCTGTTTTCTTACTCCCAGTAAGAATATTAAAAACATCCCCTACCTACCAAAACAAAAATTCTCCTGGGAAGATGAAAGTGGCAGTAACATGTGCCAGTGAGATCACTTGTATATCATTGAGATATCTTTGGGTATTACCAACAAGAGACCTCTAAGAACATATATAAAATACACAGTAACATCTCCAAACTAGTCAAGTCCTTTTCCTAGTTTATATTCCTTCCAAAGTTGTGTTTTAAGAAATCTACCTTACCAATGAATACACCTTTCTGGATTGCTCTTCCATGTATATCACTATAACCTTTGTCCTCCCCTCTATCCCTTCCTCCTTTCTTTGCCTGTTAATGATTGACTACTATTGTGCCATAACCAAGCTCTGGCCAAATTGCTCTTCCTATCTCTCTATACTTTTTCTAGTTTGGGGTTTTTGTTTGTTTGTTTGTTTTTGGGCTTTGTTTTGTTTTTTTAAAATATAATCTGATCCCTGCTCCTGCACTTGCATTATGGAATGGGAACTCAAAATACAGGTAAGTCACTGATGAAAGATGTAATACAGAGCACACCTGAAAAAACAGCCGTGTAAACTTTAATTTTTGGTCCTCAATACAGGGTTTGTTGCAAATGTATATAAGAGGTTTTCTGACTTCCTAATCAATGTACCTGCTTTCACTGACTTCATCCATAACCTACTAATGCTTTTATCAGGAAAAATGAGACATGATAATGAGACTGCATATATCTGTCAGTTAACTTCCTCCTCACTTAAAGTTATTTGCAAAAGAGAATCTTGTAACAGATGAAAAGAGTAAGAAAACTCCATCTCTGTGTGCTGTGGAACCTCAGTCCCATTTTTTTCCTGAAGAGATGACAGGTGTGTATCTATTCACTCATTTTCTAAATTCTCTCTGCTATAAAACTAAATAAACCTAAATTGGCTTTGGAAAAAAAAAAAAGCAAACTGTATTAACATACCTTTTTAAAAGAAAATAAATGTCCCCTGAGGGGAAGAAGTATTTTCCAGAACTTGATGGGTTTCAGTGAACTCCATAACTATGTATTTTAGTGTCTGGAAAGAATTGTGACTACTGGAATGAATTTTTCAAAAAAGCAGCCCTGTGTGGTTTAGTAAAGTTGACATGGCAGAGCCAGGCTGGCAGATCAGGGTTCATCCACAGCTCTACCATGGAACAGTTTTGTGACCTTTCACTGAAGCACCTCATCTCCGAGTGGCTCTTTTCCACTCGAAGCTGAGCAACACTCCCTCATAAGGGTGTAAAGAATGAACTAAAGGCTTTGGGTTGTGCTGAAGATGTCCCAGAGCTTCAGTGAAACTCTGTGTGAATTATATGGGTCAGCTAAAGCCTTTCATTCATGTATTTACTTAGAGGATTCTTGAAGGCCTGAAATTGCTGGGAGACTGAGGCTGCTAGCTATGCAGTGCGATTAGTCTCCTCTGGTGAGCATTATGAGCAGCTTATCAATGCCCAGGGAATCAGGGCGAGCTGTCAGGCTCTTGTTAACTCGGTGAAGGAGGCCTCGGGCTGACCATTAAACCCCGGTTCTTTTTCCACCTGCTCAAAGCCGTAGTGACATAGAATAGGTCTCGGGTTAATGGAAGCCATGGCAGAAGCACAGATCCCAGATGCCGTGTGAAGACACGTATGGTAACCACCTGCCCGGGATCCCGGGGGCATGCTGACAGTGTCCCTACCCTCCCTTGTGTCAGGAATTAACCAAAGACCTGACCTCTCCTGCAGCACCCTCGGTGCCAGCCAAGGCGGGCGGCCCGCCGGGGACACCCCTCAGCCTCGCCGGGGACACCCCTCAGCCCCGCCGGGGACCCCCCCCAGCCCCGCCGGGGACCCCCGCCTCACTGCCCGCGCCCAGCGCGCCCCGGCCGCCGCGGCGGCGGGGAAAGGCGGCGGGTCCCGCCCCCGGTGCGGTGACGCGATCTCGGGTCCCGCCCAGCCCGCCCGCCCTATAAAAGCGCTGCCGGCAGTAGCCCCCTTCTCCTTGCTCTGTCTCTCTGCTCGCTCGCTCGCAGCTCACCGGCCACGCTCTCGCCTCCGCCCGCTGCTGCCGCAGCCCCCGGCCCTCTCCGGCTCTGTCTCTCTCCGCCTGTGCCCTCTGGTCCCAGCGCTGTGCTGCGCTTTCCCCGCCGGCCGCCCCCGCAGCCTATGGCCCTGGAAGGCGCCGCTGCCGCCGCCTGTATTTCTGCTGTAGGTTCCCACATCCCTCTTTAAAAATTCCGCCTAAAAAGAGAAGACGATTTACCAAATCTTTCGGGCCGTTATCTCACGTGAGTACTGGAGCGGGGGTCTTGGGGCTCTCGCCGTCCGTGGGGGAGGCGGCGGGAGGGGAGGGAGGGAAGCAGCGGCGACGCCCACCCCCAGCTCCGAACCGGGCCGGAGCGTCCGTGGACACCGGCAGCGGGCGGGAGTGATAGGGACTTCCTCCTGCCCGGGGCCTGGGGCTCGGGGCAGTGCAGGGAAGGACGGGGAGCGATGCTTATGGTGTCCGGAAAGGGCGGAGGGGCACCCGGCGGCCAGTACGGTGGCGGTGACTGCCGGGGAGGTTTGGGGATGGAGCCGGTTCCTCCCGCTGCCCTTTCTCCGCCCGGCGGCGTGGGGCGAGAACGGCTGCCACCGGCGGCGGCAGATGGAGAGCGGCGGGATGAGTCAGAACCGGAGCCCCCCCCCGTCCCCCGGCGCGCCCAGCGGTGCGGGGCCGCAATGTGGGGGTCGAGCGGGCGGGCAGCGGGACCCCCGCACCCCGGAGGGTGTCGGCGGCGGCGGGCTGAGGGTCAACGGCCACCGCGCTAACATGGCGGACAAGCGCTGCGTGCGAGCGGTGACGGGGCGGGAGCAGAGGCCGGGCACCGGGGTGAACGCTGCGGCGGTGCCGCCGTCTCCTTCTCCCGCAGTACCCGGGACGCGGAAGGGCGGTGGGGCCACCGGCTCCTCGGGCAGCGGGGGCTCGGCGGCCGCCCTAACATGGCGGATTCCTGCGGAGGGGGGCTGTGTGGTGTCTTCCCCCTCACAGCCGGGGCAGTGCCCGCAGCTTGAGACCCGCGCCCGCCGGGCGCTGCTGCCTCTCGCAGGGCGCCCCTGCCTGGGGGCGGGAGGCGAGGGACATCCTCGCCTGGATCCCGCAGGGAGAGGGGCTTCCTGTGGCAGCTGCCTAGACTGAGGAGCACAGGCTGCGGTGCGGGTGCTGGAGGGTCCCTTTCCGCGTGTGACCCACACTCTGGAAGCTCCCCCGAGCCCGAGGGGGCAGCTGTGTGTGACAGACTTCGGCGCTGGGCAGCCTGACGGGGGTAGAGGCTGGAGAAGTGCTGGTGGCGTGGCCGTGGCGTCTCCTCGCCTGCTTCTCAGGGGCCATGTTGTGCTTCTGTGAGTGTGATTATCCATCCGGGCTCCCGCTGCCATGCTCCACTTTTCCCCTCACCTGAGCTGCGGCTGCACGAGGCATCCTCACCTGTCCCCCTTGGCATGGTGAACAAGGGCCACGCCGAGGACCAGGGTGGCAGCGCCGGCTGTCAGCAATGCACGGATTGTAAGAGGCATTGCGCAAGTGATGCTTTCCGGGACAAGTCGCCTTCACGCAGAAGGGCCGTGGGGTCACCCGGCATGTGGAAAGGGAGCCCTTCCCTCCCATTAGCAGTCCTCCTCCCTTTTCCCCGAGGTGTTCCCCGGTTATCTCAAGGGCGCACCCTTTCTCCCTCCCCTTGGTCAGATGCTTAGTGTAACAGTAGCAGGGTTGGTGCTGCTGGTCCTTCTGGAGGTCTCTTGGTTGAGCTTCAACCTGCTTGGCTGCCTCTGCCAACGTATTGTGATCCATTTGGCCCTTGGTGTACTAGTGGCTTTTAGAAAATATGGAGAAGAGAGTCTGGTTCCTGCTCGGCTGCCAGCTGAAGTCGTGTGTGTAAAGTGCGTGCACCTGAATGTTGGAGTATCCGGAGTGTTTGTGTGTTGGCTGTAGTGCTGCTCCCTGTTTGGTAGGAGGTCAGCAGAGGTGTGTATAACTACTTAGAGCGGTGAAAAATCAGTAGAGGTGTCTGTTCCTGGTAGGAGAGCTGAAGGCACGATGAGTGAGCGGGGTGGGCTCATGCATGTGTAAGTGGGATGGTGCAAGTGCAGGATCGTGGTGTGGCTGAAGAGGATGCTGTTATGTCTGGGTTCTAGACAGCACCGCAGGTGTTTTCCAATCAGTCTGAGCTCATTTTGAGCCTATGAAGATGCTGGGGGGTACCTGGTTGTGGTGAAGAGGGAAGAAAGCGAGCTTAAATCTTATTTTGAGCCTTTCTGAAGTCCATCTCCTTCAGTACAAAATCCTGAACAGCTGCCTAGTGTCTGTAGGCAGGAGAAGCACTGCATTTCAGACCTCTGCAGCAGTCTTGACTAACCAGGATACAATTGTGTGGTCCCAGTCGGTTATAGCCACCCTGAATGAAAACACTGTATGACATCCAATAAAGCAGCATAGACCTGCCTGCCATCTAGTCAGGTGCGTGATTGTGTCTCTTGTGTGCAAGTGGCTTGGAGGGTAGTCCTGCCCCACTTTTTCTGCCCTCCCCAGCTGCTGGATTTTTGTCTCTGAAGATACTGCACTTGCCCACTATTCTTCCCTGGATAAATGTGGAAGGCAGTGGTGCTGGGGGGGAGGTGGGGGTTGTGAATAATGGTGATGGTAGGAGGGGTTTGTTCCAGTCTGGACTGGTCCAGTCTAGTTCTTTCCTTCCTGTCACCGTGTGAACAATGCTGCTACTGCTGCTGTGGCTGATGCCTATGACAAGGCAGCCCCTTCCCCGTGTGCCTCTGGCTGTGGTGAACTCCCTTCTCTGCCTCCTGTAGGCTGAGACCCCCGGCAGGCAGCCAGCCAGCAGGCCTGCTCTCCCCATCCCTCCTGCTGGGCATTGAGCTCCAGGGGAAGGCTCTTAAACCCCAGAAAAAGGAGGGTCTTTGGAAGGGGGAGGGTGTTGTTTGGTGGTGAACAGCTGTGGGAATGTTTCTCCTGTGGGTACAATTTTACTGAAGGCAAGAGGCAGGATTACTGCCTTTCAGCACTGCAGCCAGCCCTGGACCCTCAGTGTGTGCCTCTCGCTGCTCCTTGGAAGGCTGGTGCAGGTGTGTGACTGCTGCGCTGCTGGGCTGTATGTTCTGGAAATTATTCCATTTCTCCAAATTAAAGAGGAGACAGAGTGCTCTGGAACAGAATTAAGACTGTCCCTTCCTGAAAGCAGGGCTTAATCATGTAGTGCGCTAATTTGAATATAATGGTAAATTTCAGCTCTAAATACTGTTGATGTAGCACAGGAGCAAGAGTGTTGGTTCATGGGAGAATTCCTCAGGGACCTGTGCTTCCTTCAAGACCTGCTCCCCCCCTGGGGATCCCCTGGCCACAGTGTCCTCTCCCTGATCTGGAAGAAGCTTACTGTAACTCAAAAATACTTCGGTTTTTCTGTGAATCAGAGTAACTTTGGTGCCTTTGAGTCTGTTACTCGGTGTAAATGTGCATGGTCATTGTAATTCTAGATTTTTTAGTGTTCAGTTAATGGATATTTTAGCTCAAGCCACTAAAGGATCTCTTCTCAGAAACAGGTGCAGTGGATTTTTTTTTCTTTTTTCAAAGAAAATGTACTGATGCCTCACTTTGTAGGCCTGTTGGCATCACACATGGGTGGGTGAGGTGGGCCAATGAGCTGGAAAAAGCCCAGCCGAATTGGCCTGCTGGGCATTCCTAGGGCGTGCTGCAGGGATGCAGGTTCTGACAAAACTGTGTTGTGGACAACTGGGGGGTGATTTGGCTCCTCAGGTGAGTTGTGACTGTTGTTGCTTGAGCTGTTATCAAACTTTAGGAACCTGCTAGTGGAGTATACTGACAGATGCTAGATAAACACGTGCATATAGGTGTCACTTGAGTACTAAAAGGTAGAGCTACCTTCCTGATTATTCACACAACTTAAAGCTCTCTGCTTAGCAAAGAGTACTTTTATACCTACTTTAAAACCCTAAACAAGGAATGCTTCATTGTGGCTGATAACATATGCAGCTTTTGTAAAACTGGGGTTGCCCACATGGATTTTGGACATCTGATACACTTCTACTTAAAATGGTAGCCCAGCTCTGCCACTCTACAGCAAACTCCCTCTTTCTGCTGGTTAAAGTTGACTAGAATGACTGTGATTGGAAAGGCTCAAATTGTACCATTTTCCTCTGAATGTTTAGAATTGGCAAAGCTGCACAGAGAAAGCAGTCAGACTATTTTGTATATGTTTGTGTAGATCCTTTAGATAAATAATTCTCATCTAAAAGAAATTCTGAAAGGCTTAGAACTTGGCACAACTCAAAGTTGATTGTTGCTACAGAAAATTGTCAGGTTTCATTCCAGCTCCATAGGAGTTTTTACTGTAAACTTTCCTCCTTCGGACATGTGAGAATATTTATTGGCGTAATACTGCAGGTGATATTTGGCCAAAGTATTGCATTTTATGTTTTGCACTGAAGGTCGTGTGCTCTCCCTAGAAGCACTTGTGTTTAATGACTTGCTTGGCTAGGAAGGTAAACTTAATTCATATCACTGGAAAATTCTTAGGTATAATCAAAACAGCAGTAGGAAACAGTGTAACTATTAATTTTAAAAGTTGGTGACGTCTTCCTTTTGTAAAACTGTTCTGTGCAGACCTAAATGTTACTGGCTTCTTGCTTTAGTGAAAGAAAAGGATAAGGTTAAATATAATACGTGTACATTAATCCTAACTGGCAAATTTCCGTAATATCTCAATTTTGAAGCATTGAGGTTTGTTTTTAATGTTGCACGCTAGTAAATGCTTTAAGTGGTAAAGCTGCAGGGGTTGCTCTGTGGAAGTTGCTGTGAAACAGTTACCCTCAAGTTGCGTTACCTGTGTGTGTTATGCAGTACTTTATAGAGTGTACAAGTTTAGTTTTCCAATAGTAAGAATAAGTGGAAAAGTACATTTCAGGAGTTTAATTAACACTGCTGTGAAGATGATCTTTTGTGTTGGATGACTCCCTGAAGTCAGGCTTTTGTAGTCAGCCCATATAGTATCATTTAAATAATGAAAGTAGCAAAGGTTTATTTTTACAATGGGTTGGTACATTCCATGTTTCATGCCATATGTCACAGTGAATTTGTAAAAACTTTGTTGTATGTAGATTTACATGTGACTGCTTTGGTAGTGTATTTAATTCCATGAAAATTATTGTTGCTTTTAGGAGGGACAGCTTCTCCTAAATAAATAATAAATGTTTATATTGTTTCCTAATAAATTGTACTGGTTTGTGTGATTGCTTTACCTTGAGTAAGCTAGCCTTGTACTTTATAATGTTGCTTTGGTGATGTGTGTAATAGCCTTTAAGGGCCAGCTGAAATGTTTCCTCATTCCTGAAGGCAAGCATAAGTTCCTTTGTTTTTACTGTCTTGCTCATTTCTGGATTTGTCTGCGTGGTGTTCAGTTTCACTATATAAAGCACTATTTTTCACCCACATAGCTTTTTCACCCACATGCCGTGTTCATTCACGGCAGAGGGAGAAAAAACGTGGCAAGGGAATTCTGAAATAGAAAGGAGGTGGGGAGGGAAGAATGCAGTGGTTACAGGGTTAAAAACTTCTGGGAGAGTAGTCCAGTATTAAGGCATACTACCCTACAGCAGGATCATGTAGAGCTCTTTGCCATTAGTTTTGAAAGTCTTCCAGTTCAGACTGTGAAACATAAGTACAAACAGGCAGTTTCATGTGCTTTAGCAGTTCTTTGTACATCTGACTTGTTCTGGCTCAGGGTGTTTGATGTGATTATAAACTTTCATGGTGGGGTGTTGCAAGCCTCCTTAAAGCGCTACTGAAGAGACATTTGTTACATGTTTTATGATAAAGCTTTTATTCTGTTCTGACTGTGAAATTTATTTTTGTGTGCATTTTTCTCCCTACAGGGCAAAATCTCTGATCAAGTTTACAACTATCCAGAGGGCTTAGGAGAGGTGCTTTATAGAGAGCAGTTCGACTTCAACGCTGAGCCACCTTGGGAACCTAGCTGATGATAGTAGGGTTCCATCTCCTAACTTGTCCATGTAAGTCTCTCTTCATCTGTATGCAGGAGGAAAAGCACTTGCAAAATTAGAGTTTGTATTGGCTTTTTGATAAGCAAGATAACTGCATGTAGGTTATTGAAATTACATAGGACTCTCATTTGGGATGGGGGGGACTATAAATTTTACTCATCTAATACCTTTCTCAATACAATTATCTGATGAAGCTCTGCAGGAAACTTGGTAAAAACAACTGCTTTTCTGAATTAGGGTTGTTGGCTGCAGAAATCCTAAAATAAAATGCTGTAACTTCAGTCTCTCAGTGGTAATTCTGAAGTCATGAGTAGGAGTGCATGACTGTTAGCATCAAATCATGACTTACTGAGTACTGTATGGTTTCTTAGAGTAGTTTATACTGAAATAGTTAAAATTTGCTATTGTAAACAGTAACTAAGGCTGATCATGAAGGGTGTGCCTTCCCAAATGCCTGTATCCATTATTTGCTAATTACTATCCGCTTCCACAAATAGTTGTAGTGGGGTTGCAGTAGAATGTGGAATTTAATGTTGGATGGAAAATGTGTAGTAATTATAAATGCATTTATATTTTGAAGTGGCAAATAGTTATTAAAGAAAAACAAGACCATGATAATGGAAAGCAAATTAATGCACTTAGCTGATCTTAAGGAGCACAGAGAACTCTGAAATGTGTGTGGTTATCACGTTCGGTTAACTTAAAATGGTTTTATGTGGTTTTTAACAATAGTCTTAACTCAGATATTACAAATGCATTTAAGCTGACTTTTATACAGTATTTGTACAGTATTACCTTTTTCCTGTCTAGCTGAAGGCAGTTTTGTTTGGCTTAGTACCTATAAATTATATAATGCTTTTTAATGTAGAACTTGCAAATGGTTAAGTACATCTTACTGAGCCAGGTACTTTTTAAAGACCACAGAGATTCCAAATGCCAGTTGTATTAGTATGCCTCCTAATAAGGTACTTAATGTAGATAAACTTGTTCTTTGAAAATACCGCAATGGCTGAGGCACAGGATGAGCTTGGTTTATCATGGTTTCTGGCTTTATCTCCAGAGGTTATGTTCTTTTTTGTTCTTGTTTGAAACTTACTGAATTAAATGCATGTATCTGGTTCTTTGTAGTTGAATACCCTATTTAGGTGAATTCAGCTAACATTGAGATTTTTCTGAATATCACTGTTTTAGGTGTGGTTTTTATAAGCAAAATAGCTGAGAAAATTGCAACTTCTGTTCAGTTTAAGTTTTGGTTTACTCTTATATGTGGGTAGAACTCTTGCATGACATTTTACACTTGAACACGAATAAGGTAAAATAGTAAAAAAGTCAGGAAGGGCAGAAGAATTCTTGGAAAGGATTGAATAAAGTATAAAATTTTAAGGTACTATACGTGCATTTTAATTTCCAAAACTTTTCTGAAGAGAATTTTGGCTGTGACAGAAGTACTTCCTCTTTGAGGTGAGGGCTGTTCTGGTACCTTCTTTGAGATATTCCTTCTTTAACTGGTAGACTGATGTGCTGTGACAATGCAAGTTATAGGTTGCCCTAGAATACCACTGGATTTGCTTTATTTGCAGCTGAATGTTCAGATAATGTGTGTTTATTTTGAGCTTGGATCTATTACGTGTTCAGCAATAATGTCCTGTACACAAATAGAAATAATTCAGTATTGAATGGAGTGGTGATGTAGGTAGCAACAGTGTTTGCCAGGAAGTCTGTACCTGTTTTGGTGTGCTGAAGCACAGGTCATTGCCTCAAACACAGCTAAGGTATAAGTTAGAGAGCTAATTGATACTTTAAATCTTGTTCAACTTGCAAAGTGATTTAATGGGAAAAAGGTCAAGTGAGCTTTTAGATATAACTGCAATGTTATGTTCCAGTGGAATTAAAAAAAAAATGTCTGAAGGTATACTTATGTTTCCATTAAACTTGCTTCCTTTTTATAGTTTTCTCCATCCCACTTTTTCCTTGTATTACACTGGCCAGGGGAAGACTTGGGGTTTAGTTCTGTATGCTCTTCGAGCTCTCACTCCCTGAGCAATCTGGCAACTGTGGCCTGAAGTCTTGCTCCTTCAAAATCTCCTACATTTATTGCCACATCTGGTTGATCAGAAATGATGGGAATTAGCCCTGGAAGTCTGATCTATTAAGAAGCCCTGTCTATGCCAAGTGGAAGCAGTAGTTATCTGGACTGGCTAGCTTTGAAAGCTCTCTTGGCTTTGTGTGTGTGGAACTGGTGGCGGCTGGGGAACAGGAGGGAGTGCAGAGTCTTAGGGGGCAATGGGGAGGCCAAATACTGACAGTGACTAAACAAGAAGATAGGATAGGGAAGTGACTGTTTGCACTTTTCTGGAAGAAAAGTGCTGGTCTGGTACCACAGAAGGATATGTGCACTTAGAAGAGTGATCATTCTTTTGTAAGCTTTGTGAGCTTATTGGTTCTGAATAATGTATTCAAACTTCAAGAGCACAGAAGGAGGTTCTTGTTCCTCTCGAACATGTTGGGTGGGGCATTATTTTTTCAGTATCTACTGCCTTTGCTTGCTTCAGCAGAATTGTTCTTGCTTCATTACTCACTTAACTGTGTGGAGTGCTGCTGAGAGAATAGAGTAGGATGCTCTACTGTACAGATGACCTAAGCTGTACAGGTACCCTACTTAGGACCCTCAGTACAAACGAGTACCAACTAAGTAATGCAAAAAAAGACTCATGTTTCAGCATTTCCATCATCTGGTTAGTAGCTGCATTCAGCTAGCTGAATTACATTGATGCAAGTTGGTGAAATGGGATCTTGGAATATTTTTTGAAAGATACTCCCAGTATAAATAGGTGTTTCCTGTACTGAGAACAGAGGACTCAGGTTTCTACTTTTCTGGTATACCTGTTCTGTACTGAATTGCTAGTGTCAGTGACAAAATTTCTTTTTTTGATTTGTTACACCTGAAGAACCAGTATTGCAATAATTGAGAGATTAATGTGTTTTTAGCCCTTTATTATTTTTGCATCAGCATTATTTGTTTAATCAGATGTGGTTGAAAGGCATTATTTTGAGCCCGTTTGGTTTGCAGATAATTTTTTGCAGAGGAAGTTTTTAATGAAAGAGCCAAACCTATAGGTGTTTGAGGTTTTTAAAAAATTCTTAGGCCTAACAATACATAGTTCAGACAATGTAAAGAAAAAAAAAGAAAATTGTGTGTGTTATGGATGCTTACATATGACAAGCATATGTTTAGACTCTGTTCAGAGAATTTTCATTTTCTTTTATTCCAGATGTCTGCAGTAATTGCAGTGTTTAAATATGTACACTTTTATCTTAGAGTTCTTCATCTGGGAAGTCATTGTGTTAAACCATAGAGCCTGAGGATGTAACGCTTACTTCAAAGAAAGCAATTACATGCCTATGTAGAAGTCTCATACCACTTGACAGCTTTTGTTTGACTTAAAATATATGTCCTGGAGCATTGTGCAGACTAACATTTCAGGTGCGAAAATGGGTGGTGTTACCACACCAAGTCTGTCAAATAATGACTTGCAGCAAGTCAGCATTTCCAGCAAGGAGTGAACTCTGTACTCTAATGATTTCTGACTCATCTTACAGACATTAAAAAAAGTCCTAAACCAGCCTTTAGATTTCCTTCTGCAAATTTTATCATTGATTCTCCTCCCCCCCTCAGGAGTGAACCAGTCAGGACAGAATAAGGTGACAGCAGAGTCCCAAATCCTACTGTAAGCTATTAACCCCTTAAAGAAATGTTTCTCAATTATCCACTGTCTTGTAGTGGTGCTGTAGCAGTGCTGCTAGGAATTTGTTTTCTTTGTAGAATATTCTTCTTATCAATACTGAAAAAATGTAATTTATTTTAAAAGGGGAAATTTGACAGTAGTTATTAAACAAATGTTAGAGGTTTTTTTTCTACTAGATTAATTTTGTTAAATGGAAAAGCTTCTGTGTCTTGGATGTGCATAGAAAAAGCAATCACTGTTTAGCAGCCTGGGAGAGGTTATATCAGGCCTTTAATGGTTTGTTACAGTCTGTGTCCTCTACTAGCATATATTCCTTTTGGTCCCTGCCTCTTGACCATAAGTCACTTTTTGTGTCCAAGTCTGGTTTAGGAAATAATCTTCATCAAAAGTAACATACTAAATAATTCGTTTTGTTGGTGGTGGCTTTGGAGAGTTGATGATGGAGAGTTGATGATAAAGAGTTCTCTCTGCATGCTTTATTTAAACTGGTTCCCCCCTCTTCCCCACACAGTCTTCCCAAAATTAAAAGGGCAGCTTTTGGAGGAAAGTATTCTTCTACACCATCTCTCTGAAAGCTATAGACACCACAGTCATTAACTATGAAAAAAACTCCTTTAAGAGTGCTGAACAAGTAACTTAAATCTACTCCAATGTAACTCAGATGAGCACCCACACTCAAAGAGAAAGTGTGCAGTTGGTTAGATTGAGCTGCTTCATTTGAGGTACAAGGTACAAGCAATTAGCTCTGTGTGTGTCTGGTGAGTCTAAAAATCTGTTCAGGGCTGTGACTGGTTCCAGTGGGTGTGCTGAGACCTTCCAGTAGAGTAGATCTAGGGTGAAAGGGACTCTTGATTGTCTGCACACTTTAGAGTGTAGGAAGCGACTTGTAGCATGAAAAAAATCTAGCTAAGTAGTACCCTTGTATATGCAGTAATTCCTTAACATGCTTTAGTTTTACCTTCAGGCTTTTTGAAGTTTGTTAAGAATTTGCTTATAAGAGATCAGAAACATAGGAATTGCTCAACTTCAATAAACAATAAAAAGCTCAGATGCGAGGCTTTTGCTAGTCCAGTGGCTTCCAACATGTGTGCAGTTACAGGTACTTACAATATGTACTGGTCAGGTGTGAGTGGGGAGGGGAAGGCCAATCATGGAAGCTCATTCTGTACTGATTGTGTCAAAATGTTGCCATGAAGTTTTCTTGAACATCCGAAGTTACAGGACATATCAGATATCCTAAAAAAATCCTGTAGATTTAGATGCAACACAATATATTTGAGAAATTTTCTTTAACACCACTCTGTATCATGAAAGGTTTAAAACACCTGGTGTTTTTGAATGGCTAAAGGACCATGTTACTTTTGAATAATCTGCTGAAAATAGAAATCACTATGTTCTTGCAAGTGTCCACTATGGCTGTGCTTATTCCACTCTTTGGGTATTACTTTTATTGTAGGAGAAAAGCTTAATGTGTTTATTACACAACCAGAAAGTTTCTAGGGAATGCATAAAGTACTTTAAAACTTGGTTAAACATTAGGCTGTAAAAGTCATGGTCTAATAAAAAAAGTTAAAATAATTAAACTCTGCTGTTAGGTTTTTTCTTCTTTGTATCTTCATGGTTGGAATACTCCAAAACTATACCAAACTTTCAGTAAAATGCTGATGCCAGCATTTCTTTCCGGGGCAAAAACATATCTAAACCTTTTTGGTCCTCTGCCTCTGAAAACCATGGATATTTTATGAAGATGACTGTGGTGTTCATGTTTGTTGGACTGATTCTAAGGGAAACTTAGTTCACAAGATTTTTTTTAGTGGTGGTATTTTTTAAGGAGTTTTAGCTGTTAGTCTCACACTGAGATATGACTAAAGACTTTTTTTTCTGGTTATTATAGTCTACCACCTAGTAATTGTTTTTATAACTAATTAAATCCTTACATCAGTGTGATAATTATCTTGCTCTTATTGTTTTGGATCTTCAGGATTCCCTTAAATAATCATATGATTCACTGTATATATGTGAGACAAGTATTTCTTACTCAGTGTACTTGTCTTTATCATTCAGCTTCTGAACAGAGCTGAATGTTCTTGCTGCCACTGAGTTAGTTCACCTGGCAGTAAATTCCTCTTGTAACAAACACAGGGGGCATGTTTGAGTTGTGCAGAAAGCATATAAAACCCTGCTGGCTCCTTTCCCGTTATTTGGCATAATGACAAGCAGGAACAACTGCTGCTTAGTTGTGGTAATATTAAACTACAGCAAAGTAACTTTGTTCATATTGTTGACAACATTAACCAAACCTATGTTGCAAATGGTGTATTTTTTTTTACCATATGGAGGTGGTGGATGAAACATGAGACAGAGTTAATACCATGGCCTTGTGATGATTTGAATCCAAAATTATCTTAACTTTTATAGTCCTAATGATGTATTTTTGGCTTTCAGCTGTAAATGTCTGTGGTTTCTATGAACACTTTTAATTAGAAAAATAATTCTATTGTAAAACTAAGTGCAGGTGCCTTTAGAAAACCATCACTTTTTTACAACTACTATGCAACTTCTGTTGAGAGTTTTAAAAAAAAGTCTTAGGCCTTCATTTAGAGAAGGAGTCTAGATAGCTAGCTGGTTTTCATCAATCTTGTGTTAGTCATAAAGATGACAGCTGAAACAAAAAAGTGGTCAGTGGGTTGATGTAAACTAATAAGCTGCTTTTAAACAAGACCCACAACTTAAATGGAATGTAAGTTGCAGACTGTTGTATTCATCAAGTAAGGCAAATGAAGGTATGTAATCAGCTGTTGGTAATTTTCTGCTTTCTTCTGATTTTTACTTTGATTAAATAGTCAATCTGTATTCTAAGACTGTATGTTTAACAGTGTTTTCAGTGTTTGGACTAGGTTGATTCAGGTTATCTTTTGGAAAACACTGCTTATAAACTATTATCTGCTAAGCTAATTTGCAATGAAGATCTGAGGATAAGCAAGATGCAAATAAAGTTAGACCGTAACTGTTACTTTATTTTAATAGCAATTCTACTTACTAAAATTATCACTTATGAAACTAGTTCTAACCTAGTGGCTTCTTTTTATTAACCTCTATTGCAATTAAGGTTTTCAAGTGTTGTAGGTAATGTTATAAACAACAACAAAATAAATGTCTAATAAATATGATGTGTAAATGCAGTGGTTGTAAACTAGCATAAAAAAACCTTGACTGTTGACAAATATCGATGCTAATGTTTAATCAATAAGCTACAAGTCTTCTATAACAAATTCAGAAATGTTCTTTTATAGACAGTCTTCCAGTTGCACACTTGAATTGCTAGCATTGCTTAAGATGCTGTTCTTGAGAAGAACTGAGCTGAGGCATTTGTGCAATTATGCTGCACTTGCAGTATTTTCATAGTTTGCATAAACTCAGTGCAGATCAGTGTGCATACAGTCTGGAATTCTTCTCAAGAACAGTCTTGCCTCAGTTGTTTCTGGAAGTTAGTATCAGATTTAAAGTACACAGCTTCTGTTTTATTCTTGGCTTCAGTAGAATTGTTCTATCCTTATCCCTGACAAATGTAGGGTGAGCAGAGTAAAAACATCTTTGGTTTTTGTAGAGGGTATGTTACTATTTGTAGGACATCAGGTGTAGAAAGCTGATTTTTAACTAGCAGCATAGTATGCTTTGTGCCTCTTTTCCACTGACACACGTTTTCTATGTACAGTTTGTTGCATAATTTAAGGACCCGGATATAAGGCTTGGAAGCCCATCCCTTGTGTTTCTTGGTTTATGACTGTCGGCTTTGTGGAATACGGCTGAGATGAAAGGATTTCTTGAGGATGCAAATTATTCCATTGGTCTGTTGGATGAAGGAGCAACTCTTGCAGATGTTATTGACAACTGTATTTATGAACATACTCATGTAAGTTTGTTTTCTAAATCTTTGGATTCAAACTAGGTCAAGGTATTTTAGAACTGATGAACTGACAGCAACAGAGAGAGTCAGATCACTCACCTTATAAAGTAGTTTCCTCTTCTAATTCTGCTTTCTTGCTGTTTACTTACTTTGGGCAGAATTCTGTTGGGGAAATTTGGGCATCAACTCTTCCCTCCCTGAGTGTGGCCAGCAGGAAAGTAGTCTGGCTGATGTAATTAAATACATGTTCCAATCTCATTGTTTAAGAGATTTTATTAGCAATGGGGTTTAGATCAGGCACCTGAACTTGTGCAAGTGGATATGTTCAGTTAGAACCTTCTTGTTGTTGTTCTTTCCCTGAAAATATGGCAGAGGTTTGACAAATGTGTATGATGAGCCAGTTTAAAGCCATGTTTAAAATTTCTGTGGGCCGTCATGCTTTATACATCTTCCTGTTACCCTTCTCTCTACTGGAAGCTCTGGTACGAGCACATTGTGAGGTGCTGTCTTTCAAGGCAAACTGAAAGCTACTGAAGTTTAGCAACCAACTGGAAAGAAACTTGAATAATTCTGTGTATCCAGTAGTAATTTTTTGAATAAGGCTTCACTTATTTCTTAGGAGGCAGGAAGATGTAGCTTTTGTTCTGTAGACAAAGTTGTAAAAAGAGCAAACTTGAAAAAAAATTTAATTAAGCAAATCACGTATTCTTTGTATGCCATACCTCTGAGTTGCTCACTTTTCCCTTGCTTTATCAGAACTAATATTCATGTGCAAGTGCTCAACTATAGTACAGCAAACAGCTGAATTCCATGGCCTTCTGAACTCAGGTGTAGGATTCCCAAATCCTGATTCCTAATATTCTTTTTCTGTCTAGCAAATAAATAGGTAAACTACTGGCAACATGTCATGTCTCCAACCACTGGCTGGCTCACAGAGGATAGCTGCCTCCTGCTGCTTTCATTTACTCCTTTAGCTCAAGGGGTAGAGGCCTGTGCCATGGATCTAAAGCTCCAGATCCCATTCCTGCTGGTGACCCGTACAGGGGGTCAGTATGCTTCCACCCGATGGAATTTCTATTTGTGTTTTTTAAACAGAAATAAAGACTTTGTATAAAATAAGCCACAACATATTGAGTTTCATACCTGCAAAAGTCAAGTGCTAGAATTAACATTTGCTATACAGTCTCGATTCAGATCAATCATATATGTAGTGATGGTCTTTTAATTGATTTACAGTAGGCCATTTACTCATAGTAATTTCACTGAGTGCACATTATGAACAAATCTGGAATGATCTGTTTGAATTCGATCCACTACACCCACATCATGACCTGATACTGAGAAAGACTGTGTTTTTAAGAGATGTGCAAAGGGAACTTTACAGTTCCAGAAAAGTCTGTGCATTTTCTTAAAGATTACATACTTGAGTCTGTCTCCTTTAACACGGAGTCTAGTTCTTAAAACTCCTTTTGAACTTTATTCTTCACAATATGTGGAGAACAGTCTCAAACTTGTCTTCCTGAACTAAAATATGATCAGACAAATTTTCAGTAAAACAAGCTATTAGCTGAATGTTAAAATAATGTTAGTGCATCAAATTTTATTCCTTGTATAATAAGATACAAATTACATTGAGACTTGGAAGCTTTCATCCCAGTGGATTTTCTTCCTATAAATAGTTGCAGACTTCTGAAAATAAAAAGTTGGAAGAAATTTGTAATTTAATCTATATTTTTAGATAAAATCAGCATTTGGCATTTAAGTAGACTCTTTTATTCAGGAATCTCAGACTATTGTCTAAATAGCATTCATATTATCTCTGAAGTGGTAGGTATTCCCTTTGATTTTTTTTTTTAATAGTTTCAATTGCTAGGTGAAAGTAAAAACATTGTTCAAGGTCAAATCTAAAGGTTAAGAGCAGGGTAAAGAAAAGGTACATAATTCTTTAAGACTTTGGGTTGCTTGTTTTGACAGCAAACCTACGATTTCAGACATTTTATTTTCCTATTCTTTCTTTTGCAGACTGGAAAAAAGGCATTTTATGTTGGTGATCTTGGAAAGCTTGTAAGGAATAACATACAATGGCAGAATGTGATGGCACCAATAAAGCCATTTTATCCTGTAAAATGCAATTCTACTCCAGGTGTACTCGAAATTCTGGGAACCCTTGGTGTTGGTTTTGCATGTTCCAGTAAAGTAAGTTTTTCTTGCCTGTGTGCCTTATTTTTTCATGTGTCTGCTGGTTTAAATTCATCTCTTAAGTATTAAGTGCTATATTATAAATAAAATTTGAACTGTGAATTCATTTGACACTGGCTGTTGAAAATCTATACTTCTGCCCTAGAAGCAGTAGATAGTTTTCTCTTTGGTGTGGTAGTAGAGCACATCTGACATAAATTCAGGAAAGATGGTGCAGTGTACTTTGTCAAACTTGTATGCTCCTGTTTTTCAGTCTGAAATGGCATTGGTACAAGACCTGGGCATTTCCCCTGAAAACATCATATACACCAATCCTTGCAAGCAAGCCTCACAGATCAAGTATGCAGCAAAAGCTGGGATAAACATCATGACTTGTGACAATGATATTGAGCTGAAGAAAATTTCACGTAACCATCCAAATGCCAAGTAAGTGTCAAAATTCTGGTTTTGCTTTTAATGTCGGGGAAACTTAATTTGCCTGTATTCTGGGTGGTTTGAGTTGGAAGCAAAGTACCTGGCTTCTTTAGTACAAATCACTTGTATCTGTTCTTCTCCTCTGTCTCCTTTGAGAGTAGCTTTTTTGCATCTTTTCCTACAAGATCTCAGTTTCCTAATATAATAGTAGGGCCCTTGGTTTGGGAGAAATCTTGGGAAAAAGGTGATTTTTTTTTTTAGGGCCATCTTTGTGTAAAGATTTCAGTGATTAAAGTTCAGAAGTCTGGCATTTCATCATCTGCAAATACATCTTCCTCCTGCTCTGTCGTGGCTTCAGTGTTATCTTTCAGGGAGTTCTGTTGGGATATTAGTGGCTCTGGCTGAAATCAGGGCTGAAGTACCAGCGAATGACCCCTGTGCATTGGTCCCAAATCTGGGATTTGGGCACACTCTGCAGGTCTATTAAATACACCTACAGGTACTTCCATATGATTAAAACAGTGAGAAATTTGACTCCAGTTCTATTTTCAGTCACTTTGGTATTAGCTCAGCTACTTTCTGTAGAAAAGTGATCTAAGCTGATAATCTGATTGTTAAATATGCCAGCTTTATTGCTGCCAATGTCTCTTGGGTTGATAGGCACTCATGTCATTTAACATCACATCCCTCCCATATGAATGCTTTATCTGTGGGTCATGCCTTTAAGAAATACGGAGTCAGAGCCTAAGTGAACTTTACAGTGGCTTTCCAGTGATTAAATGTATAGCTTTCCATTAATGTCATTGGAGAAACTGAATTCCTGACATCCTTTACAAAGTCCTTGCTTCTAAACAGTCATTATTAAAATATTGTGTCCTCTCCCAAAACTGTGGCCATTTTTTGGTTTGGGATTTTTTTTTTGGAGGGGGTGGTTATAGTGATGTTTATTTGAGGGAGTTTTTTTGTTTGTTCAAGACTACAAGATTTAATATTGCTGTTAATATGGCTGTTGCTGGTGATTACACTTCATCATCATGGAAGTCTGTCCATGCTTTGCGTACTGGAGAGAAGTTCCTGTCCAAAAATGTTACGTCTGATAAATAAATTTTTCTGAAACTGCTGGCCCTGGTATACTTAGTGGATTTGAAAGCCTTGGCAATGCTAAAGCTGACTGTTAGATCATTAGTGTTTTACCAGTTATTCCCTGTTTAGAGTTTTGTTAATTTTTATGTTGATTTCTTTCCATGATTCTAACAACCTCTTTCAGAAGATATTGTGTGATAACATCTGCAGCAAGATAAGTTAGAATGCAGGTTTTTCTTGAGCCAGAGAAATTGTAAATCAGGGAGGCAGGATGGAGTATCATGAGCTAGAGAAAAACAATATAAACTCTCCTTTTCAAGGATCCCATTGTCTAATATTTGCAAAAGCTCCCATTTACAGAGGGCAAGAAATTCAATTCCTACAAAAGAACTGCAATTTGATGTCTGATTTTTTTAGAAATATGATCTCTCTTATTGGATAGATTTTTTTTTTCCCCTCATTCTATTAGAATTATCTTATTCAGGTCATTTTAATGTTGATGCTCAAGTGACACATTTTTTTCCTTTCTCTTCCTTGGCATAATTTCCAAAAGTCAAAGCCACTACATAGGTTTGTTTTTCCTTTGTGTGGTTGTTAAAGCTGAGTTGTTTGCGTAGATGAAGCCTGTGCGTTTTGGCTGAGAAGTCATATTTAGGAAGTGATTGTTCTCATTTTCTGAAGATTTGTGTAACTTTGCACTAAACTTAGTAATGGGGGGTTGTCTCTTTTATGACTGATGTTTCTGCCTTTGGAAGACTTACCAACTCAAATGATTGCAAGATTTTTTAAAGATGAGATGTCAAGAAGGTGTGCTTTAGGTATTGCTTTTCTTTATTATATCTTTAGATTTTTTCCAGACAAAGTTTAACTACTGGGCTTCTTGGTGTCCTAAGTACTTCAGTAGAGGCAAAGTTGTTATAAGTGCCAATGCTTCTTTAACAGTAAAAAGTAAAACCAAACTCTAAACTCACACATCATCCTCTAGCCCTGCTCTGACTGGCTGAAACCCAGGAGAAAGAATGCTGCTAGATTTCTAGAAGTCAGATTTAGTGGGTTTTGGTAGACAAATATCTTGATTCACTTAAAATGCTCCTATAACAATTTATCAATAAATTTAGCATTGGATGTCTTTAAGGAGAGGTTTTGATTACTCTTAACATGAGGTTACAAATCATAGTATGGATTGGGATTTTTCCATTACATTTTAAAGAGTTTGACTTGTAACAATTTTTTGCTACAGCTAACACATTTTTCAAATGTTTTACAAAATATTGTCTGACTACAGATTTTTTGAACACAATTTTCTGTTATAGTGGAGAAGCAGGAAATGGGAGGCTAGTCCGTTTCTCAAGATGAAATGGTATAAATTAAAATTAACAAGGATTGCAGTGCAGCCTAAGAACTTAGGTCTTTTTGCTCTTTACAAAGTTCATTTTAAACACGTCCTGAAACATTTGGAAAGTACTTATTGTAACATGTCATGGTAGGTGTTATGTCAGCTGTAGTGGCTAGACTGAGTTCTGTTTGTTGCCTGTCTTGTAAAGAGCTATTTCACTCTGGATGCAGAGTTTCTTCCACTCATTTACACCATCTTGGTGAACTGCAATGTGCTCTGTCCAGTCTAAAGCATGTCATGACACCACCTCTGTTTAGTTTACTGCATGACTGATTAATTTGTCTCTTGGGTATGAGGTTGTGACTTTCTCAGTGGACAGCAGTTTGAATTTGTGAGGTTTTGGGCTATGTCTCTAGAGGTTTGGATATGACCATGCCTTTGCCCCTTAAGTGTCACTTTAACATAGAAGGAGGTCAGCATTGGCACTGCAGTTTACCAAACCAACCCACAATGAGGCTTTGAGCAGAGAGCAGAAGATGTCTCACCACTAAGAATGTAAGAGATGGTATTTGCTGCCTCTCTGCTCTACAATGTCCTGGAAGAAGGGACAGGGAATGGACTGGCCATCCTACCCCCTCTTCCTCAGTCCATGTGCTCAGCCAGAAGAGGTGGTGGTGGGATATGACCAGGGTGTGCTTCTAATGTGTCAGCCTGGTGTTCTCCAGATGCTGAGTTTAACTAAGTCTGATATGTGTCTGACTGAAAGGGAACCTCTTGGCTGGGGAGGAAGACAGAGATAGGAAAAATCATGTTAATCTTACTGGTTTTATGAGGAACTGTGCTTTATTAGAAGGTAACATTATTTTTTATTACAGCACTCAACAGACTCTTGCTGCTACAAGAGTCTTAGTTGCTGCATTTCGAATCCCTTGTCCTTGTTGGCTCCATGTTTTAGCCCCTAATTGCTAGTTTTTTCTCTGTACAGGATTGTTATTATTAGGTTGCCTTGATTCATCCATCGATGGAGCTGGAGTACTGACAACATAATCAACACACTTCTGACAGTCTTCAGGCTTCACATGTGCTGATGATGTAAACCAACTGCCCAAATCATCTTCCCCTTCTCTTAGGCTCTTACTGCACATTGCCACAGAAGACATTACTGCTGGTGAGGAGATGAATATGAAGTTTGGCACCACCCTGAAGAACTGTAGGCACCTCATGGAATGTGCTAAGGAGCTGGGAGTCCAAATAGTTGGTGTCAAGTGAGTAACTTCATTGTCCTCTGCTGGCTGAGCAGATATTTGTATGATGTACTTAACATGTAAAATAGAAAAGAATTTTTCCCCTGTGACACTGTTTTACAGTGTTTAAAAAAAATCAACAAAAAACCCAGACAAACAATATCACATCAATTTAGAATTATGAGCTTCGGCTTGCAAGCAAAAACTAGTATGAAACAAAGTAACTCTTGCAGACATCAAAGCAATATGAAATGAAGTATCAGAAAACCTTCTGTCAGCATGAAAACTAAGTTTGGAAGCCTCTCCTGTTCTCTAATTGTATTCTTGAACTTCCATGGTAATTTGATTTGTATTTTTGCAGCAATAAACAGAGTAACAGAAGTGCCTAGTGTAGCATGGAATAGGTTGGATAGTTTGAACAAGATAAACATGGGGTCAGATTTTTTTTAAGAGTTAAGGTTGTATGTCACTCTTTGATCATATCAAGGCAATATACTCAGATAAGTTTTTGACTTGCAGGTGACAGGAATGAATCTGCATTCATAGAATAGAGTTCCAAGTTCTTACAAATTATCTTGGGGTATTTTAATTGGAAGCTTTACAGATATTTTACTGTATGGGAGAAACATACCTACACAAGTCTGCCCTGCCTACCTTCAGCTACAAATATATCACATGCTAATGACTGTGTTAGGAAAGCAATCAAACAAATAAATGGGTCATCAGGACAATAAAAAAAATACTAAGCCAGATTTTGATGATTTAAACCACAAATGTTTTGATGTATGTCTGTTTGAAATGGATATTAAAGCATAAACTACAAATGTCTTAAAAAAATAGATACTACTGAAAAAACATGTCTTTATATAATGTCTTAACCAACTTTAATAAAAGTCACATGGCTCTTGTGCCATTTATTTTTTAATAAATAATTTTTTTAAAAATTATTTTTTAGATAATTTTAAAATCCACATGTGGATTTATGCAAGTAAGTTTGAAAAGTGATCTTTACCTCAAAATGGCATTCCTTAAAGGAGTAGACTTGGGAGCAGAGAACATTGTGGCTCAAGTGTGTGTATGGTCTGTCTAGAACCAGTGGACCATATTCTTCTTGAAGAAGCCTGTTGGGAATGCTGGCATCTGTTTTAGCATCTCAGTGACTAACTGCATATGGCAGTTCAATCTTAAATCTTTTGAACAAGGAACAGGAGAGGATTTGGGAGCTTGTGGGAGGGATGAGTTCTTCTCTGCAGCTTTGGCACCTACTGAAGAACAACTTTTAGCTACTTTGATAGTGAAGACTGAAAAATTCATTAAATCTGTTATTTCTCAAAGATGAGAATATTGTGGGACATTCCTAGGGTTAAGAGGAAGACAATCCTCAAGTACAAATCAAATGAAATAGAAGGCAGTGGTGATCTGAGCTTATTCTTTGCACAGTTGCTGTATTATCATTTAAGCTTGTTTTGAGACACTTGGGAATGAATTGCTCATGTTGCTGTTTAATGTAGTGAAACAACTTGCTTGGTCTTGAAAGCTGCATGGTTCAGTGTATTGACTGTGTTTTTATTTCTTTCAGATTTCATGTTTCAGGCTCTTGCAAGGATCTGCAAACGTACATTCATGCTTTATCTGATGCTCGGTGTGTGTTTGACATGGCTGTAAGTAGATCTATACACACATGCAATTGCTACAGCAGAGGATCCATTCTATTCTAATCATGTTAATAAACAACTACATTCTTTCCAAAATAAATCATTGGAGATAGAACTTTTAGTAAGGTACTAAATACGCTTTTGTGATGTGTGGTAGAGGTAAAACCAACTTGGTCCTAATTATGGTAATGAATACTATCCCACTGACAGGACTTGCATGCTGTTTAAATTAGTTTCTCACTTTTGGTCAAGGCTTTTTGATATTCAAATCTCAGTCCTGCAAATAAACAAGTGATACTTTTAGGTTACATTGAAATAGAACAATTGTATGCTGGCATCTCTTGTGGTATGAGAAGTTTGTAGACTAAACAGAGAAGACTGCAAGTCTTTTTACTGTTATTACTGCAGTTAGTGCCTTAGCTGTGGCTGGTAACACATGGGGGCAATAAAACTGAGGATCTTGCTGATCTTTGTGCAAATTCATTGTAGTGGTCTTGTCACATAACTTGTGAATTTCTAAAACTGTCTTTTGTCAGAATGCACCACCTGTTCAGCAAATACTGTCTGAATATAACAAAAGCCACAAGATGGGAGTTGATATTGCTGTGGGACTTGCAGAGAATTGTGTAACCAGCCTCTATTGATATCCCAGTGCTTTGCCACTAGATTTAATGGAGCTGTACTATGCCCTTACTCCCTTACTAGATGCACCCAGCTAAATATTTTCAGAAGTTTAAATACACAGAAAACAACCACAGTAGGGAGCAACAAAAGTATTTTTGCATTTACAGTTATTCATGTACTTACCTTCTATCTATGCATTTTAGGAAGAATTTGGCTTTAAAATGAACATGTTGGATATTGGTGGGGGCTTCACAGGTTCAGAACTTCAGCTGGAAGAGGTATGCAATGTGTTGGAAGTTGAAACTCTTAATTTTGAAGTTGAAGTGTTTAACTTTCAAACTGCAGCTTGAATTGATAGCTGAAACATAGTTGATAGTTTAAGTTCCGTCTTAGACAGTAACTCAAGATCCCAATAGTTGGGTTTGTATTCTTGATCATGGGTAGTGTAATCAGTCCTTGGAGGTGATCATTACTTCTTTTTAATCCTGTTCATACTGGGTGAATGCTGACTTAAATGTGTTACAGATTAAATTACTATCTGAAGCAACCCTAGCAGTAGTAATTCAAGGTTTTTTTACTGTTGTTGTCCAGCTGGTGACTCTTGCATAGTTTGGGCCAGGGTAGCTTAGCATGCTTTGGATCATAAACCCTGTTGCTACTGGATGAAAACTTCTATATTTTGCTTTAGAGCTGAAAGCTAAAGGTCTTGATATGGCTAGCCTTAGTATGAAGTGGCACATAGAACAGGATAACCAGTTTACACTGTTATGTTGTCTTAAACACAGACTCCGTGAATTCAGGGCAGTGACAGCGATGCAGTGAGGAGTTACTA
Source organism: Vireo altiloquus (assembly GCA_013396875.1). Classification (NCBI taxonomy): domain Eukaryota; kingdom Metazoa; phylum Chordata; class Aves; order Passeriformes; family Vireonidae; genus Vireo; species Vireo altiloquus. Next base: position 972,602 of record VZRF01000545.1, read on the forward strand.
ACAGCAATCAGGGCTTTTCTCTCAATTCTAATGGTTCTGTTACTTGTCCTGAATATCTGTTAATCTTCAAATATGTCTTAAGATATGAGCATTAATATTAAATTCTGTTTCTAATATTATACTATTCACAACTGATCAAAAAAAACCCTTTGCCTGTTCTTGTGGGTTCATATGTAATTTTACATTATCTGTTGTGCTGGATGGACATTGAAATTACTGGTGCAGTCTTGAATGTACCACATCTTGAAGTGTGGTTGTGAAGAGAGACTGTGTAGTACTCAGACTTGTGGTACTCAATCTTCAGTGTTTAGCAGAATGAGCAGTTTTCTTACCTTTTTTTTTATAAATCATGGACCTCTGGTAAAGGCACTTCTCAGAAAACAGAGGACCAGAGTAAGCATTTGGTGTGCTGACTAGACCCGTTGCTGACTGAAAGTGTGTGTGCATCTGACACATCTGTAGGCTGAGTTCATTGGTCTCACCTCTGACTTCAATTTCCTAGGTTAATCATGTCATCAGGCCATTGCTGGATGTCTACTTTCCTAAGGAATCTGGTGTTAATGTGATTGCAGAGCCTGGATGTTACTATGTTTCATCTGCATTTACACTGGCAGTGAACATCATTGCAAAGAAGACTGTTGAGTATGATAAACTTCTTCCTTCTGGAGGTAAGGGTTGGATTTGTTTTCTGTGTTATGAATCAGTACAGGTAACTGCCCACTATTAGTTGGGATAGACTAGTTTGTTTATATATTTAATGCATTCCCTAATTCTTGCACTGTAATATGCCTTTTGGGTTCTGACCATATGTTCTCTGTGTATCTCACTGTTACTTTTATGTGGCACTTCTTGTATCCTTGCTAGGTTAAAGTTATATTGGGTGCTTCACAGAAGGTGGTAGAAGGTTCTGTATTAGAACATAAAAAATCACATCAGAGAGCAAGCTGCTTCTCTGGATTTATATTCTTAGCAGTGGTTATTACTGAAAGTATTAATTTTATTGTGCCTCACACTAAATGTTATAACTGAATTTATAATCAGGTCTCATACAGATTACTCTGTCTGTAATTCTCCCATTCCATTATATATGGAAGCTCCTTGTCAGGGGAAAGCAGCTGACTTAAGTTAGATTGCAAAAGGACTACTTATGGCAAAACATGCATGCAAGACAACTTCTTTTTTTACTTCCAGTGGAGCAAACCAGGAATGATGATGAACCAGTATTTACGTATTACATAAATGATGGTGTTTATGGTTCTTTTGCAAGTAAATTGTCTGAGAAACTGAGTACTATCCCAGAGGTTCACAAGGTAAGTCCTTCTATATTCTTCAGAGGTAGTCTTACTATCCTTGTCTATTGAATATATATTTAACACTTCCTATATATATAATTGCATATTATTTATTAAATTAACTTTCTGTATATTTGAAAATTTTCTTATTCAATAAACTAAAGCCCGAATTGCCTCCATCATTTCCATATAGAAATACAAGGAAGATGAGCCTCTGTTTGCAAGCAGCCTTTGGGGTCCATCCTGTGATGAGCTTGATCAAATTGTGGAAAACTGTCTTCTTCCTGAATTGAGCGTTGGAGATTGGCTGATCTTTGACAATATGGGTTCTGGTACCTTAGGTGAACAGTCTACCTTTAACAACTATCAGAGGCCACTGATTTACTACATGATGTCTTTCAGTGACTGGTAAGAAAACTGTTTTTATAGTGGCAAGGTTACTTTTGCTTCCTTCAGGAGTGTACACTTATAAATTACCTTCAATGGCAAATACAGGAAAATACTGAGTGTAAGAATGTGTGTTTTTTTAATTTGTGGGGAGTTTTTTGTCTCTGTTGTCTGACTGCTTAGACTAAACTGAGATCTGTAATAAAATGTCTACATTGCTTTAGGGATGACAAAGGAAAGCAAATATACCTGACTAATCTCACCTGTGAGTTCAGTGGCAGTTGTAAAGTCTTTTCCTGGCTTAGCAAAGGCTGTTTAATATCAACCTTTGATACAAGTAACTGCATCTTGTGTGCAATGTTGGCACGGCCAGCAATGCTCTTGTGCTGGAGATTTTGGTAACCCCTTCCTGCGCTGAGGTAGGCAGGGCCTTGCACTTCCACCCCTGGAGAGCGGCAGCATTTCTGTGTGCCAGGCACTGGCAAGGCTGGGCTCCCTTCTGCCGAGCCTGGGGCCAAGCCATGCGGAGGCAGTTGGCTTCAAATGCTGTGTTAAGGCTGGTTTCAGAAGGGAAATTGAACCTGAAAACGTGTTATTACATCTCTTGACCTTTTCTGCTGCAGGGATGAGATGCAAGATGCTGGAATTGCTTCAGACACATTGATGAAGAACTTCTTCTTTGTGCCTTCGTGCATTCAGCTGAGCCCGGAAGACCGCTTTTCCACTGCAGCTTAAACAGGCATTAACGCTTCATTTAGACCTGCAGTTGCAAGTCTGTAGTTTGTCTGGTCAACATTCCAATGTGGATGAAATGGAACAATCTTGAATTCAATTCATTCTCTTCAAAACTTGAAAAAATAGTAATAGTAATGGGGACCAGGCAAAACAAGCTACAGCTACAATTCAGTGGGGGGTGGGAGGGTTAGATAATGGTGTCCAAATTTAAAATCAAGTTCATTCAACCCCTGAGCGTTAAATATGCAACAAAATGGATGACTTAGTGGAGATGGAAACCCATCACTTGGGTTCTTCAACAGTTTACATACAAGTACACAGTTTTTATACTAAGGATTCCTGTTAGAAAAGTCTTGTAAAGTTATTGTCTTTCACCCAGATATATCAAATGTCAGTGGGAGACCAGTGTGACTTCATTAGGTGTTTTAGTGTATTTAGAATGTGTAAATTTGTGCTTTGAACTGTAGTTTAATAAATGTAAAATTGCATCATAGTATTTGTTGTATTTGACCCTTGATGTATCCCTTGTATGATTGCAATAAAACTTTGTGTAGATTTTACTGTTTTTCAGGCTAACTTTGGGAGGAACTAGGCAGGTAGCTATAAAATAGATGTATATGTGATTGGTTTGAGAAGCCTTCTTTTCTCTAGCCCATTGGTTCAGCTTTGTGTTAAGCAGTAAAAATTAAGATGGATCAATCTGTATGAAGTAAAAGTCATGTAAGTTCCTGGAAGGCTAAAAGGCCATTTGTGGTGTTCTTAGAGCATGACCTTAGATTCAGTTCTTCACATCAACCAGCTAACCTGCACTAGGCATGGGTGTGCACGGAGAGGTTGTCTCAGCTCGTGTGCATGCAGTGCCCTGAGGCAGCATGGGTTAGTCTAATTCTGCACGTTGTCACAGAACCTTTGACTCTTTTTTTAATAGTGTTTATTTGAAAAGTCTTAACTTTCAACTTCAGCTAGTTCTGTATAGTGCCGACTCTAGGGTAGGGCTGCACAAGACTGCAGAAACCTCAAATGCTCTCTTGCACTGGACTTCATTTAGCTGTATCCATAATGTAAAGGTAAATCAGCCTGCTGCAAGTACATATGCATTGAGTAATGAACTGCCAGAACTGGTCAGAGAATTTTTGTGTTACTGCAGCCTTTTGATTTCTTCAAGGTCCTTTGCTTGCTTTCTCACTTTATCTGCTTGAAAACTGGGGAAAGGAGGAGAAGGGGGTGTTAGGGTTTTGAGATGATGCACTGAGGTCTGGCTCCTATAGTCAAATGGGAGGTTTACATTTTAGTTGGAGGTAAAATTTCTACCCTTTGGCTGCAAGTGTATTTTACATGAATGCCAGCTGGTAGGAAATTTTATTTTCTGGCTCTGTAAAGGAAAGATTTTATGAAACTTAATGAACTTTTACTTAAAAGTAAATTCTCAGTTTTGATTTGTCAGAACAATTTTAGAGGCCAGTTAGGAGATACAAAATGTCTTATTATGCTTTGGAGATACAGTCTGAGAAATACTTACAACTGTAATTAAATGTGGAAGTGGAAAGAGAGTAAATGATAGGGGGAAACCTGTGTTTTGATTTGGTTTTGGTTTTCTGAGGTTTTTTTTTTTTTACCTGAAGTTACTAGCTGACCCATCTCAAGCACTTCAGTTTATGACAGACTGCTGTGTGGTTTTTGACTAAATGCAACTACAGTTGCCTAAGGTCAGCCAGTCCAACAGGATTCTGTCATAAAGTCTCTGAGAGTTGTTTTATGTTGACTTGCAGATAAGTAGAAAACAATTTTTCTATAAATTGCAGGAGTGGTCAGAGCAGAAATACTTGTACATGAAGATGGTCTGCTATTAAAGCCAACCTGGAGTCTGAATTTAGTATGTATTTCAGTTTGATTTGCTACATGCTACTGTTTATATTGTAACTGCAGTTCAGAATTTCTACAAAATATAAAAGCTGGATGATTTCTTTATAATACTTGGAGTAATGTAGCCCTGTTGTGCTTACTAGACAATTGCAGCTGCTGTTGCTTGCCGAGGCTGTGGCAGGAACAGGGGTGTGTGACACAGACCTGCAGCCAGTGCTTCCCTGTGTGATGTGTTGATGGTTGTGCATGGCAAATGGCCCTTCCTGCTTTGGCCTGAACGCTTCCCTGATGCAGCCCTGCAGCCTGTTCCATTTCCTAAGGAAGATCCAGGGCTGTGGGCCCAGACAAGGCTGCAGTACTGGTGTTGCCAGTTACTCCTTAGGAACAGGAGAAAATGGTTCCAGCTGTTCATTGTGTGCCCAAGCAGCTGCGCAACTGGCTTACATTGGATCAGAATAAAAGTGGGTGCCCTGGATCCACCACTGGATATTTTTCTGCTTCCTATGTACTCTTGTTTCTGCTTTTTTTTTTTTTTTTTTTTTTTTGTGGGTGGGAGAGTATGGAGTTGTCTGCTAATATTTCAGGTTTAAACCCTTGGGGTTTTTTTTTAATTTTTTAAAAAAACAAAACACCTGAAAACAAACTAAGAAAAAAAATGACCCAACCAAAAGAACTACACCCGCCCCAAAAAATCTTGGTCTAGAAAACAGCTTTTACTCCTTTAGAGCTAAGCAACTACCCTTGTTCTGGTTCAGACTGCTCTTGCAGTACCTTGTGAGTCTCCTTTTCTTTGAGGAGAGGAGGGGGAATGCTCTCAGGGCTTTACTAAGGCCATGGACAACAGTTTGAAAGCAAATGCAGCCCTAAGCAGCACCCTGGACGCCAGCAAGGCTGGCAGTAGCTGCCCAAAGGAGGGGCTCGGTGGTGCTGCAAGGAGCCAGGAGAAGGAACAGGGTCTGTACCAAAGATGGTTTAACTGGCTTGATCATAAGTTAAGGAGAAAATAATTTCTGTGACTGCCACAGGTACTGCCAGAAAGTGTCAGATGTTACTTAAGTTTTCCTTTTGCTGTAAGTACTGCATTGACTGCAGGCTTGCTCATTCTCTGAGTTCTTATTTCATGCCTTCATTAAAATTTCAAGTAAGTAGTAGCATGTAATTCAGTACACCACTTTACTCCTAGTTATTGCTTACCTGAGAGTCAGGTGCATCAAGTACTTACCCTGAGGTTTAGGGAAAAGTATGATCTGTTGGATCCACTGCTGAGGGGAGTGGGCATGTCTGTGGCACTGGCAGAGGAGCTGCCAAGGGAAGACAGGTGAAGATTTCTTTAACCCAGGGCTCTTCCCTGAGAGCTGGTCCTTTCCACAGAGGTGGGAAGGGTGGGGACCCTTCCTCTTACAGTCCTTATCCTTGGAGTAACAAGCTGTATTCATTTCATTTGCAAGCTTTTTTCACTTTATATGTTCATCTTTTTGCAACTACAGTTTTGAGCTGAACTAGGGACATTAACAGGATTCGCCTGTTGCCTCACAGGACAAAGCTAATTGTGTTTGTCAGCCTGAGTCGGGATGGGGCAGCAGGAACTGGTCCCCTGGTCTGCAACCAGCTGCTTCCCATAAGTTCTGTTGAATATAATGCTTTAAAATAAAGTTCTCTTGAAATGCTTGCATTGGAGCAGTAGTGCAGACCCTAATCTGTCAAATGTGCATCATGTAACAACACCTGTCCTGCTATGCCATGTCAATACGGGGCAACTCCTTCGTATCAGTCATATAGGGGAGAGAATACTTCAGGCCCGAGAATTTGCTTTTAGGTCCTGATTGTATATTTTGCTCAACTACTCAGTCTGAAGTGTGACCCTTCGTCGTACCTTTAAGCAAACCACTCAGCTATTTCTGTCACAAGTTTATTATATCTTCCCGATGGAAATCCCTGTGGTGAAGGTGATGAAACAGAGGGGAGCTGTGCACTACAGGTCCCTTGTCAGTCGCCCTCGTCCCAGTAACTCCCCTTTGGAACACCAGCACTACCCAGCGAGCCCCAGTGCGAGTATCGCTGTCGGGAAGCAGCGGCCTTGGAGCACCGGGACGAATCCGCCCCAGCCCCTCTCGCTCTCTCGGGCGGCCGCTGGAGCTGTGGCAGCGCGGGCCGGTCCGCGGGAGCTGCGGCCAGCAGGGAGCTCCAGCGCCCGCCCGGAGCCGCCGCGGCGGGGGCGGAGGGAAAAGCCCTGCCCCGCTCCAGCCCGGGCCGTGTCCTGGGGGCGGAGGGAAAAGCCCTGCCCCGCTCCAGCCCGGGCCGTGTCCCGGGGGCGGAGGGAAAAGCCCTGCCCCGCTCCAGCCCGGGCCGTGTCCCGGCGGGGCGGAGGGAAAAGCCCTGCCCCGCTCCAGCCCGGGCCGTGTCCCGGGGGCGGAGGGAAAAGCCCTGCCCCGCTCCAGCCCGGGCTGTGTCCCGGGGGCGGAGGGAAAAGCCCTGCCCCGCTCCAGCCCGGGCTGTGTCTCGGCGGCGCCGGGCTGGGCGCGCCGGGCACTCACAGCCGCCCGCGACACGCTCCGAGCCGCCACGTCACGGCCTAACGCGCTCCTTAAATGCCCCTGGAACTGCAGACGGGGGAAGCCGCCTGGATGCGTTAGGCAGTGCCAAGAGCTGCCCAGACAGGCTGTCGGGATCCTTTCCCGCAGGCTTTCCCAGCCCCGACGGGACGAAGCTCTGAGCAGCCTGGTCTGACCTAATGGCTGAATCTGCCCACAGCGAGCGGCTGAACCTAAGACCTGCCGGCCCCTTTCCCCCACAGAATCACCCGGTGATGCTGTGACACCTGGTCACAAAGCCCCTTTCCAGCTTGAGCTGTACCCCCGCCCTGGCTGAGCGCTGCTGGCCCGCACGGCTGGAGCTGTGCTGGGTAGGGCTGTCTGGAAAACCCAGTCTTTGAGCTGTCTGAGGATCCAGAATCTTCCTGTTCCGTGTGAGGACGGGGACTGACCTACCCATGCTAGTACCAGCTAGAGGGGAAAGGTGGGAGACACTTCAGGACACAAGACCAGGGAAAAGGTGGGAGACACTCCAGGACACAAGACCAGGGGAAAGGTGGGAGACACTCCAGGACACAAGACCAGGCGACTCGGTCTCCCATTCACATATGAACTTTCCCATTAAAAGTTTCCATTTCATTGTTATTTTCCGACAACGAACACCTGAACAACAAGATCCCAGCTCGCTCTAGGTCCCAAAGTGCATGGACCTGGGATATCAGCACTGAGGGGAAGGGTGAGGAGCGGACACCTCCAGCTGTCCTTGACCCCGAGGCGCTCGCACCCGCGGGCTCCACGCCGCAGTCCCTGACCCGAGGCGAGACCCCTGGCACGCTTTCAAGGCCGGGCTTGAAACAAGGCCTGCGCCGTCAGCCGGGCTGGTGACACTCCCCATTTCCTTCCTGCAGGACAGGGATTGGCCCCGGCAGCCACCGCACCCAGCGTCCCTCCCGCTACCCCCCTTCCATGGGCCGCCCCGAGAGGAGTGACTGCGGCCGGGAGATGGGGACGAGGTGGAAAGGGAGCCCTCAGCCCCTGCAGAGCTGGGGGCTCATTCTCAGGCGGGACGTGTAACAGCGGCGGCGGCCGCGCCGCTTGAAGCCTGCATCCCAAGCCCTGCTCTCCCCTGGGCTCAGGTTTCCTGTCTCCCCAGCAGAGCTGCTGCCAGACCCAGCCCTGCCCGCGTGGCAGGCACGGGCTCCTGCGGAGCCGTCCGTCCGTCTGTCCCTCCGTCCGTCCCACCGTGCTGCAGAGCCAGCGGCAGCTGGGATTCACCTCCCTTAACCCCGCCAGCCGAAATCAGTTCAGCTGAAATTTTCCACTTGAGACGCATGCGAGAGCAGAATAGCTTTCCAGGGTACTTTCTTTTTTCCCCCCTGCTAGCTAGAGGAAGGCCAGGCAATGCCTTGCAATGTTTGCTTTTAAAACACCCTTCAGATGGCTTTAGGAAGTCTCTACTGCGTGGGCAGCCCCACAGGAGAGCCACTCAGGCTCCAGCGTGCCAGGCTGGGGCCACTGGCTCAGCTGCTGCTCCCCTGGCAGTCCCAGCCCTTCATCCCTTGAGACCACCGAGCCGAGTCCCGTGGAGCCACAATTCATTTTTCTGCAGTGCTGCTGCAGCGGCTGTGGGAGCCACGTGGGATCCTGCAAAGGGTTGGACAAGGGGGAATGGCTGGGCCGCCCCGGGCGGGGGAAAGGCAGAAAGAGAAGAGGGATTCCCAGCTTCTGCTCAGGCCCCAAAGTAGTGTTTGTTTGGTGGCTTGTGAAAAAAAAAAGAAACAATCCTCAAAGCAAAGCTGGTTTAGTTTAGCGCATTTACCATGCTGTGCCTCTGCTTCTGCCAAATCCATTTTGTAATCTCCCTGGAGCAGGGGCTCTCCCATCGCCAGTGCTGCCAAAGGGCTGGAGCCCCTCTCCAGTGGCAGCAGGCAGCCCACAGCCCCAACCCCACTACACCCAGGGCATGCATCCACCCACACCTTCTCCGTGGGCCACTGCTGCTCTGCCTGCACGGCTGGGGTGCAGCTGCTCTCCCCCGAGCCTAAGGCCTTGGAGGAAGCCACCCGCTTGCACATTTCTGTGGGGTTCAGTCATCTCAAACCTCAAATTTGGCAAGTCAAGTACAAGAGAGTCACCCTCAGTCTGGCAGTGAAATGGCAAGCACATAATGCCCACAGGGGCCTTCCAACCCATGGCTCACATGTAGATCTGGCTCCAGACCTCGGTGCTCCAGATGACCTTCTGGTGCCACTCACCTGGCTGCAGGCACGTAGGGCTGCAGCTCCAGGCACCAGCTCTGCACAGCACACAAAGCTGCTCCTGGCCCAAGCAGTCACTGGCAACCACAAGGTAACCTCTCCAGCTCAGAACACCGAGTTTCTTTGACATTGAACCTATTAAACCAGCAGACTGGTTATGTTGGATGCAGCTTGAGCAGGATGAGTCCTGCCCCAGTGCAAAACCCTGGAGTTCACTGGAATTAGATAAGCTTTAAAGGAGAGACCTCTGTGTCACTTGCCAATGCCCTGCCATGCACTCATGCAGGACTAAAGCACATGGGATGGGATGGTGGCTGCAAGCCCCCAGTGCAGGAATGCAGACAGCCTGCTTGCCATACCAGGGCTGGCACTGCAGCCCCAGCCAAGCCATGTGCCTGGCTGCCCAGGCACTGGCATCGTCCACACCTGACAGCCAGAGCTGTGCACATGCCAGGACAGGGCAAGAGACCACTCTGGATGTGACATGACTAGCGGGGAGAGGAGGGAGGGGATATGGTGCCACTGTCACACCCTGTCACACCACAGCCCTCTGCAGTTAATTACGGCGCCCTGCCCCAGCAGCACTGGGTTTCCCAGGAGCTGGTGCAAGCACCCTGTGCCACGGACTGAGCCTGTCTGCCCAGCATGCTGCTCTGGGTTCGGAGAGGGTGCAGCTGCGCTCGCTCCACCTGCCTGTTTCCATATGATCACATTTTCTATCTGTGACCTTCTTTTGCCTTCCAGTGACTACTAACAATCCCCCAAACTCAGACTGACGTTGTCTCTTCAAGCTTCTGGGGTTTGTCTCATACTGCAGCAACTTCACCTTAAAATATGTTGTCTTGCAAGCTTCTCTTTACAGACTGTGCGTGTCTTACACACACACCATGCTGGGCTTTGGGACACTTCTGCAGCATGTCCCCGTGATATGCAATAATCCAAATCTGTTTCTGTACCCAGTACAGTTCCCAGCTTCACATATAAATGAGATCTAAGGTGATTTGTTTCATTTTAAATTCCAAATTAATGATTGCAAGTCCGAGGAGCAGGGTTTCAGATAAGGTGCATAATGGGAAGGTGAAGTTGAGGACATGCAGCATGATACATAAAACATCATGGTATGGAATAAGCTATGCTCAAACCAGCTGAAGGCCCTGACAGTCAGAAGGCATTGTTTTAGCATCAAGTAGATTGCTAATTTTTTTCAAAGAAAATCAGTTTCTGCACTAGGCTCCCTTGCCCAGTTGAGCAAACTGATAAAAGCAAGAAGCAGAATGGTAATGCTCCAGATGGAAGTGCAGTGTTTGGCTTGGGATCTAGTCTGTAATTCACACAGTGTGTCTGTGCTGTCTACAAATGGCAGGACTGGATGAGCAGAGACAGCCTATTAAATGACTGTAGCTTCTGTTGGATGTTTTAAAATCGGTGATTATGGGATTTCACAACGAATTTCCAAAAGGTCCTTTTGCCATGATTCACAGGCTGTCCTGTGCCCATGGGAAAACAGCAAAGGAGGAGGGTGACATGGTAGTATGCCTGTCTCCGTAGTATGCTGTTAAGAAAATTTCCCTGTCCATTTGGGAGCCACTCTGGGAGTCTCACTCACATCACCCCAAATTTTAACTCCTGGGACCAAAACCACTTCACAGTGGGCAGCTCCAGTGATGGGTGCTCCACTTGACTCCATTCACACAACACTCACACAGTTGCCATCCGAGCCCTGGCTTTCCCATAGCAGGATCTCAAACTTTTGGTTCCTTCAAGTATTTTAATTGTGGTACAGCAACAACAGCTTGAGAGGGTGCCTCTGGGGAGGGACCCCCAACAAAGAGCTTTTATACCCTCTCAGTCTATGCACCTGCTCTTCACATGCCTTGCACATATCTCTTGGTCCACTGATGATATTTGGTCTCAGGTCTTGCTGTTCGTCAGGCCCTGTGCAGTCTCAGGGTGACCATCCACCCCCCTGTTGGGTCCCTGTGCAGGCAAAGGGTCAGTGTCCATTCATGGCTCGTTGCCTGCAAGCAACTTGTCCCCGCCAAGGGCACAATGTGCAGCTTGCACACCCAGCTACTGGCACTCAGTGTGCTCCTCAACATCCCACAGGCCTCTCCCGAGCTGGCATGAGCTGTGGATGCGTAACCGAAGGATGATGGACGCAGCCACGAGCTGTCACTCCCTGCTTACCGCCCACAGCAGAGACTTCTCCCACCTGGAGCAGAGAGGAGCTGCTGGACACTCCTCATGCCCCTGGCAGAACATGGGGCTGCTCTTGCTGGGAGTGGGGCCCCGGGGAAGGGGCTGATGCCTTCAGCCTGCTCTGTGGCCACTCCTCTTCAACCAGGGTCAAACCAGAGTGTGTCTGCAAGTGTGCAAAGGGGGCACATCCTCAGCCTGGCAGAGCAAGCCCTGCAGAGGGGATGACACTCATGGCAGGGACCACAGACTTCGGGGACAGCCACAGGCTCCCTCCTGAGTGTCACCAGGGCCACGTGCCAGGCTACAATTAAAAAAACAAAAGGGAGTGCAGGAGAAGGTGCTGGTGCTGTATGTAAGTTCTCAGCTCTTTTGGTTGCAGGGACAGCTGCAGGGCATGCGGTCCTTCCAGGGCTTGGAGTCTTACCTGTCAGCTCTTGTTCTTGAGAGAACTGCAGAGGAAATGGGGGGAAAAACATCTTCAATAAACAGCTGGAGACAAGTGAGCATTTTCTTTAACAAAACATCTGCACCATTTCCAGCATTTGCAAGCAAAACAAAATCTGAGGTCTGTGGCATTTCAACATGTACAGGTAAGGAAAAGTAATGTTTAAAATTTGGTCTAAAACTATTGAGTTGCATCTTCTTTTGTGTGTGCCTAAAGCACAGCCAGTCCCTTGCTCACTCTGAGACTAAGCAAATTCCCAAGTTCTGTTTATTTCAGCATGTTACTCCCAAGGAAATCCTCTCCTCGGTGGGAGCGAAACAGGAAAATGTTGCCCTAAACTAGAGTCAAACCCCACAGTGCGACCCAAAAGATTGGCAACAAGATCCAAGTGAGGTTTGGAGATGGGGTGGTTTACCCCACACTTGGGCTTGCTCCAGCACCCCGCAGTGCATCAACTCACCTCCATCATCCAGGCATCTCAGAAAGGCAACACTCACCCCGTGCAGCCGGGAACCGCGCTGGGTAGCCCGGCTAGCAACGCAAGGAGCCTGGTGGCCACTGCCCACAGCCGCTCCCACTGCTCGCTCTGGGCTCCCCCGAGGTGCGGGCCGGGGGTTTCCCTGCAGCAGGGCAGCGGGGAGGGCACTGGGATGGATGAACACCCTGCGGCTCCTCCGGGCTTTATGCAGCAGCTTGCCAGACACGGAGAGTGGCGCAACAAGCCGCCTTGGGAAGCAGCACCGAGGCAGGCTGTGCTTTCCTCTTCCTGCCCGGACAGAGCTGCCTGCGCAACACGAGAGCTTCCCGCTCGGCACGCACGTAAACAGAGCACCGCAGCCTTTCACCCACTGCGCTCTGTTTACAGAGCTCACTCCTCGCTCTTTTCCCACCGCTGCAAACCAACACCTGCGTGCGCGGGTGTTGCACTTGGCTGCACCATATGGTGTTCTCCTGACATACATCTGAGGCCAGATACGTAACTGTGCTGTTGAGAGATTTAAGATGAGAAAACCTTTCCAGGACATTTAAGCTGTACAAATAATGATAATAAAAGGCCTTTATAGATGTGTAGGCTTAGTCCAGACAAACCCTTTGCTACTCTACTCAGTACAAAATATAAACAGACTGTGATTTAAGAGCTTCCTTAGTAAACACAACAGCAAATGGGTAAAATAAACTAATATGTCTAGAAAAACAAATGCTTCTTAAAATTCCACTTAAACACATTTTTATTTTATGGCAGCGAGGAAAGAGCACTTAGAAATTATTTTAACATGGAAAAGGTCTTACCCCAATGTACCAAGATAAGCAAAGAATTATGGCTAAGATTTTCAAATCTGCTGAAGGGATTTAAGTCTCAAACTAAAACAAACAAAGTGAGCATCCAAATCCTTTAAGCAGCCTTGAAAAATCCTCCTATCTGTGTGCACAGGTCTATGCATATAAAAGTTCAAAGTTACATGAGTAAAAGACCTAGCATATCTTTCACCAAAGCAACCATTTCAAGGTCTTCTGTGTATATAAATACATAAAAATGAACTCTGGTGATCTGCAGTGTTTGAAAGAGTGCTCTGTTGGGTTGTCATATGATCTAATCAATATTCCTTGTTTATTTAACAAGAGTAAACTTGACCTAAAAGTTTCTGAAGCCTCAAGCTCTCCAACACCCAGTGCCAGCAGGATTATTTAAGGGCATTGACCCAGAGTTGCCAAATAGCTCTCCAGTAGCCAAAGAGACCCACACACCACTTGAATTCGGGCTGGTCAGACACAGTACTAATAATAGTCATCCCAAAGAGAGGAAAGGGGTCTGTGCATGCAGGGCCACTCATAGGTCTGCTCCTAAAAAACCATGTCTTTGCTATATCATCTGTGTGATCCTAACTCAGATCCTAAAAGCTTCCTTCAGCATGGGTTGCTATGCTGTGTTTCTTTAATTTAGGAAATGCTTTCCAAACATGGTTTTATTTCCCATACATGTACTTTAGTGGCTCAGCTTTGCCTTCCACTGCTGTGCTGACCAGGATGGTACAGTGCTGATTTCTCTACGACAGCAACTCCTCCAGTGGCTCTTATATGAAAGCTGAGCCTTTAACTCACTGAGCCTAAGGAAACAGACCCAAACTGTGACAGACTGACAGTATGTGACAGCTGAATGCAGCTCACACAGGACACAAAACACTGGGGTGGAGGAGAAGGAGGTGTCATATCAGCTTTAGGAGTTCCCAAGGCTTCACCAGAAGCAGGAAATCTTGGGAACCTGAAGCCCAAGGGGCAGGCAAATTTTTCTGGAGAATTGTTATGGATGTTACATGATCTAGATAAATTACAGCTTAGATCATTCATTGTCTCATGAGGCTTACCTGGATTTGAGGTTAGCATCAAACCTTCCTGAGGACAAAGGAAGCCAAAGCCTTTCCACCCTCCTCCTTTTTTCTGTGCTCATGTTCCAGCACTGGTCCCAGCCAGTGCTCACCGATTGTGAGCAGGACCCCTGAGAGTGGCATCCACCACTGTGCATCCAGGTTTGTGCAGTTGAAGGCTGAACACACAAGCAGAATAAAGTGTGGAGAATGTGACCCACTTTATCTGACAAAGCCTTTTGCAGGCACAAGAACCCCCTGACCTTCACTTGCTGCTTCTCTTTCACCCACACCCACATTGATACTGGAAATGTCCTTTTTGGCTAGGGCTCTGAAGACAATTCCTGGTAAGTGCATGACCCTGACCACACAGAGTGGGATGTAACAGTTTTCTGATAGTTAAAACTGTTCTAGCTGCAAAACAAGCACATGTACACACACAGATATTACAACATCACTGGGTTTTTTACATCTGGTGCCATCAAATAAATGAAGATGGTCTTCAGGACCATCTTGAAAGCTTCTCAAAACTAAGGCATCTTTAAACTAACCAAAGCATCTCCTTAGCTTCTTGGAACTAACAACTAGATGTCGGCTTTCTTCTGGGAGACATCTCTTTCCCATTCCCTTTTAGTCCTTGCTCTGCACAGTTCACTGCACTGGCATCAAGAGCTGCAGAATCACACCCTCTTTATTTCTGCCCAATATCTGCATTTTCAATCCCTAAACAAAGGGAGATGAAACAGTATTTTGCAAGAATAATTTTGTCCTTCCACTACTGCAAACCAGTAATTTTTCAACAGCACCTGTGAAAAAGCTCCCTGAAAGTTCATGATGGAAATGAACACATCTGTCCATTTTCAGCCAATCCTCTTTGTGTAGAAATAGAGCTTACCTGCAAAACCCACCTGAAGCTAACTCAGAAACAGGAAGATATTAGAAAAATGTTGAAAGAAAAAAAAACCCAAACATTTCAGAAAACCAAACATTTCTGGAAGTAGTGAGAAATGAATGTCAGTTCTCTCCTGGGAGAATGGAGATAGGTATACACAGGCTGTCTCCTGACTTTTAAAATTCTTTTTCAGCACAAGATATACTTGTGAAAACTAAACTGAAAATCAAAGGGATCACAAAGCCTTTGACATCAGTCCTTCGGCTTCACCCAAAGAGACAGACTTAGGGGCCAAAGAAGAGATTCATAATGGGCAACCATGTTCTTGAAAAACCTGGAGGAACAGAGCCACTACCCCTCAGCAGAGAAAACCTCCAAGAGATGGTGACATGCTGTGCACCATGTCCAGGGGGAAGGGGGGAAAAGGGAGGGTTCTGGTGCAGGATAAAGGTAACCAAACTGTTCCCTGAGGCAGCTGCTCTTTGAGAGTCTGGTTCACTACAGGGTCTGAAACTGTCCTCTATGTGCCCCACCTCAATAGCTACGCAGTACCTTCTCCACTTCCTTTGTGCCCTTGCAAGACCCTCAGTCTTTTCACCTTCCCTAAATTTGAGCGCCCATCACAGTGTCTCCTCTCTCCCTTCAGTTTTCCCCCAGATCTTTGGCAGCAAAGGGTAGTGTGTGCTATGTTCAAATTGCAGACATGCATGTGAACACCTGCGTGCCAAAAGCCAGCAAACAGCCTGAACCTGCTCCTGCTGTCCCTCAGAGACTCTGCTCTGCCCAGCTGATGGTTCTTGTTGGCCTTGTGGGCACTCGTGGTGAGATCCACCTCACCCCACCTGCTTTGTAGAGTCACCCACCGTGGCTGCTGCCCAGGCTTCCATTATCATCAGGGAGATGGAGTAAACAGAGCTCAGAATGCAATTCATTCTACATGAGGGAAAATCTTAACATGCTTGAACCCAGTGGTTTATATTTATTAGTACTTCATTGACTATAAAAAGTTATAAAACCAGATGCTTGTGTTATAAGCACCTAATCTTAGATGAACTCCACCCATAATGACTCTGGGTACATTTATATACACTTTGCTGTTGAAACCCAAGAACAACCTTGGGCACAGGGTCAAACAGGGCAAACTGGCTCAGTTCCCTAGTGCTCACAAAAAGGATCCTTTGGAACAGATGGTTTGCATCTACAGAAAAGATGAAGGGGAGCATGTCAGCGCAGGGCCCACCTCCCCAGGCCTCCTTGGCTTCCCATACTCAATACTCATACTTCCTCCTTGCACTTTCCATACTCAACAGCCTTCCATGAGTGTTTAGCAACAGACGTGTGCCTACATATTTACATCCTTCCAGACAATGGTTTCGTCCACCACCCCTTCTTCCCCTCGTGGAGAGGAGACTTTGGACCAGGGCAACAGCAGTCACAGGCAGGCTCAGCCCTTTAATGCCAGCACATCACTCACAGGCCCTGCAGAGTCGTGGGTTCCAGCTACATGGGCTCAGTCTGCACCACATCCAACTGGAAAAATGTATCCTGTCTACTAGAGACAAGACAGTGCCCTCTTCTAGAGAAGCTTCCATTAGGTCAAGATGCCACTTTGCATGTCACCTCAAACAAGGCCCACACTGTCCCTCTTCTTCTGACTGTGTGATGTGGTTCAACCTCAGTTGGCAACTAAACACCAGGTAGCTGATTGCTCACTGCTCCCCCCACCCACTGGGATGAGGAAGACAATCAGAAAAAAAGGTAAAGCCCATTAGTTGAGATAACAATATTTAATAATTGAATATTTAATTTCATAAATAATTGATTTAATAATTGAAATAAAATAAAATATAATAACAAAATATAATATATATGAACATAGTGAAAAGGGAGGAAACAAAAAGAGCTATAAATAAACCCAAGAAAGACAAGTGATGCACAGTGCAACTGCTCACCACTCCCGTCCAATGCCCATCCCACTCCTGGGTAGCGACTGGCAGCTTCCAGACAATTCCCCACAGTTTATGTATCGAACATGATATTCTGTGGTAGGGAATATCCCTTTGGCCACTTCGGGTCAGCTGTCCTGGCTATGCTCCCTACTGCTTCTTGAGCAGCTCCTCACTGGCAGAGCATAGAAAGCGGAAAAACCTTTGATTTTTGATAAGCTCTAATAGCAACAACTAAAACATCAGCATGTTATCAACATTATTCTTATCCTAAATTGAGAACACAGGACTCTACCAGCTCCTGGGAAGAAAATTAACTCTATACCAGCCAAAACCGGGATACTCTGTCTCCCACAGAATGAATGTCTGTAGGGCCAAGGATGAGCTGTGGGACAGAGGTGACTCTCCAACAGTGAGCTTTAAGACCCAAATGCATATATCCCATGGAGAGCTGCAGAAATGAAGTGTGTGTTCCCAAAACTGAGCTGCAACCACAAAGTGAGACACACGGAGGAGAATTCAGGGAGTAGCTGGATGCTGGCAGCCTGCTGCCATGCAGGGCGTTGGTATGTGGGGCACATTGCATAACCTGCACAATCTCCACTACACTCGGGATCTGCAAAGACTAATGAAAATCTTTGGGCAAGTTTTTCTGGTCATGAGGGTGACCCCACTGACAGGAGTTCCCTCCCTGTGGTCTCTGACAAAGCCAACACCATCCCTGCACATTGTGCATTTGGAGAATAAGATAGATCTATCACTTTGCAGCCCCATATGCCAATCTGAGTTTACAGTAGAGATACTTGCATTGAGGAACACCAAAGCTGGCTTTCACAAAGGCTCTTGTTTTAAAGATTTAAAGTAGAATTGCTTAATCCTTATATTGCTGCTAAGAGACTATGTGAACAGCAAAGCTGTGGCCCTTATGACATCTCTTTAAATGAAACACAAGGCCTTGATCTCCATACGTCTCACAAGTGTGCCCCTTGCCCTTAGTTCCAGTGAAATCTTAAGAAAAATAAGGAAATCAATTACTAATAGCAAGTGAGTGGCTTAACAGTTTGTCAGTGATGTGTTTTGTACCATGATGGCAAGCGTGTGGTATGTGAGCCAGGAATTTGGCAAGAGACAGCAGCAGGACATGGGAGAGCTCAAGGCCTGCTGACACATACAGAAGGAGTGCATGGGCTGCAGCGAGCCAAACCAGATGCAGTTTAGTCTGTATCATATGTAGGACACACTACCTGCCTTTTTTCACTTTAATTTTCCTATCTCAAGATTGTTTGTTTGCTTGAATAAAAACTAAGAGGTACGCGGTGTGTTCAGGTATTAACATTAATAAATTAACACTGCAGGAGCTATTAACACCTCTATCTCGTTTGTCATAGAGGGATGAAACTGCTCAATAGTTCAAAAACAATAAAGGTAGATTTAAAGGAAAGAAGAACCTTAGATCCCATGACTTCTATCAAAATACATGTCATGGCTTAAATCCTCCCAGCAACTAAGCACCACACAGCCACTTGCTTATTTCCTGGCAGTGGGATGGGAAGAGAATCAGCAAAGTGGGAAAACTCAGGGAGCAAGATAAAGACAGTCTGATAGAAACACAAGCTGTGTGGGATATCCCTCTGGTCAGCTGGGACTGATCCCAGCTCCTTGTGCTCCTCAAGCCTCCTCATTGGTGCAATGAGGTGAGAAGCAGAAAAGGCTTTGACTCTGTATTAGTGATGCTCAGTGATACTGAAAACATTCCTCTGTTATCAACACTGTTTTCGACAAATCCCAAACACAGGCCCAAACCCACTATTATGAATAAAATTAACTTCATTCCAGCCAATGCCAGCACCTTCTCCACCCCTTATTCTGTATGTCAGGCTCAGGTCCCACACTATGTGGGGACCTGAGCATGACATTCGATGGTATGGACTATCCCTGTGGCCAGTTCAGGGTCAGCTGTCCTGGCTGTGCTCCCTCCAGGTTTCTGTGCAGCTCCTCACTGGCAGAGCATGGGAAAGTGAAAAGTCCTTGACTTAGGGGAAGCACTACTTAACAACAACTAAAACATCAGCATGTTATCAATGTTATTCTCATACTGAATCCATAACACAGCACTGTACTGGCTTCTGGGAAGAAAATTAACTCTATACCAGCCAAATCCAGGACAATACCTATAGTGTCTTATAGTATGCAAATACTGTTACCTGTGTTAGGAGGAAAGGCAAAGCATCCCTGCTGACTTTTATATTATATTGCTACGTCCTATAACACCACCACATCATCTCCTTCATACCTCCAGGATTTAGCCTATCAGAGGAATTTTTAAAATGCAGCAGCCTTTAGGCCACAGTGTAACAAGCAAATTTTGTTTTGGCAGGATACAAATGTGTTTCTAACACTTCCATTGGGAAGAATATTTATTTGATCATAGCTGGAACAGGTGGCTTTGTTAGCTACACAAGCTCATTCTACAATGCTTACAGGCTGTTTGCTTCTCATTTTATTGGCTGACAGTTCAGCTTCTAAGCATCTGATTTCGATAGCAGAAATTCAAATTGATCAGTTAAGTTTTATACTGAATAGTTAAATCAATCGTGACACTGAGAAAACTCTAAATATATTAAATATACTTTTCCAAGTGGTGGAATGCATAGACCTGTATCTTATCTTCTCAAGCAGAAAACATTCTTTGTTGAGTTTTCTGATATTTTCCAAGCTCTGTCTGCAAAAAAAGCAATGTCACTTTGCCACACTCTTCCACAGCTCTCCAAAGGTATCCATGTTGCTGTGAAATGACAAACTCCATGAGACACTGCAATGTTGGGCTTTACTGGAGGTATCAACAAGCCCACCAGCATTGCACAAGTGAAGAAAGACCACATAAGATACTAAACAAAAATAAACACATGGTCACACCATGTGAAGTGAAATAGGGAGCACTGAAGGAATCAGAAAATCATTCCAATATTAATTCCTAATTGCAACTGTATTCCCAGGATTTCTTAGGCCAAGACATGCTGTGAGTATGTGACTTGGCTGGTTTGAGCTGACCAGACACCTGTTTTGATTGACCTTCCAAAAAGACAGATGGGAAACAGGGCTGTAGCTGGTACCTACTGTCCTGTTCTTCTGAGTGGCCTCAGAAGAAACACAGCCACAGGACCCATGGAAAGTTCTAGCTGGCATACAACTAATCCTGCACTGAAAGAGTTGAATATAAAACCTCTCACAACTTTTAGTATGTATTGAAGCGATCATTTACTTATCTATGTTCTTTCTGTGCTGACTAAAATAGCCATCTATCTCACAGTCTTACGTGAAACTTCATCAGAAGTAAAAAATACCCCCTGATGTCCTGTCATGAGAAGTGGAAAATGTCTCTTGCTTATTAGAAGGTAGAAATCAAAGAGTTTAGGATAAAGGAACACCTAAAAACACTTTCTTCATTCTGCGTGCCAAAGCCAAGATAAGCCACGATAACAGAGCTGTGTTTCTTAAGAGTGGGGTGAAATTCAGGAGGCTGGAGTTTCACCAGACTTAGCCTCATCCCCTAGACCAGTTACAAAGCTGGTCAGTAAATTACCAGCTGTGTTCCAAATTCTCTTCCCTAATTTATTGTCCCAATCCCATGACAATTTAGCTTTTCAATCAGAAAAATAAGGTGCTGTCTCTGGAAGTGTTCGCAGCCAGGTTGGATGGGGCTTTGAGCAACCTGGTCTAGTGGAAGGTGTCTCTGCCCATGGCAGGGAAGTTGGAACCAGGTGATTTTTAAGGACCCTTTCAACTCAAACCATTCTATGACCTACAGGATGGACAAGTGGTATATTTGAAATTTAACTTAATATATAGTGTAATAGGCATACATAAAGAACCAACAAGTGCTTAACAGTCAAAATCCTAAACATCTTTCCAAAGAAACACCCATTTCCTCCTGAGTGGCAGAAAACTACATCCACAGCTTCTCTGGGAAACTGAATGGAAAATACCTATGAATTGACAGTGATCCTTTAGCTGCTTCCAGTGCTGCCAGAGAAGATCAGCTTCACTGGAAACAGCTCACTTGCCAAAAAGAAGTTTCTCTCACCTGCCCTTTGGCTTCACTAGGGATGTTTGAGGTTTTCCCCGACCCCACGAGGCTGTTTCCCATGGCAGCAGAGCAAACATCAACACTGCCGACAGTCTCTGAAGCCTTCCACTGAGCAGGCACAGCAGGACTGGAACTGCAATGACTCAGGCACAGCCACAAATGCTCCAGAGACAAAGGGCCATGAGCAATACCCTGTAAAATGCACGTACACAGAAACTAGGGTGAGTATCACAGAGGGCCGGGGAGGAACATGGCACTGCCAGGCAAACAGGATTTGCTCCATCTGGCAATCAGACTGGTAAAGCAAAGTAAAATCCATAAACTAAAATCTTAATGACAAGTAAGTTCTGTTTTTCACTCAGTGCTTCAATAAGCAATTGCAGAACCAGGATGAAGCAGATTTTTCTTAAGGTTAGGATATGTGAGGAAAATAGGGCATGAAGAAGAAGGGAAAAGGAGACGAAAAAAGAAACAAGCTGCCTTGTTGCTAACTGTATGCTCCCTCTCCCGAGTTATCTGATATATAAAGCTTGGCAATTGCTCTCAGTAGCAGCAGAGATACTTTTCTAATTCAATAACTCAATGGGAGCAGTAGTAGGACAGGGAAAAGAGAATAGCCCCACAATGTACAGTCCTCTTATGCCCTGGACTTGCCGTCTGCTGCCTCTGGCCCTCCTTCCGCCCTCTCCCCATTCTTCATTTGCTCCCTTCCTTCCGTCCTTCCTCTCATGTTCCCCAGCTGCCATTTCAGAGCTGCCTTTCCCTGGCCACCCCCTCAGCCTCAGCTGCTTTCAGACACCCACCGCATATGAAAATGAGCTGTCACATTTTTCAGCCTCTGAAGCAAGAGATTATTTTTGGGAGAGGT
The DNA here is from genome assembly GCA_013396875.1 of Vireo altiloquus. NCBI lineage: Eukaryota > Metazoa > Chordata > Aves > Passeriformes > Vireonidae > Vireo > Vireo altiloquus. The sequence goes on from VZRF01000545.1 coordinate 994,468, forward strand.
GGTTTTGACAGTTCTGCCCCGCAATTCAAAGAGCACAGGGCAGGGGAAGAAGAGGAGAGAAAGTACAGCAGATGAACACACATGCAGGACTCCTGGCTGTGCACTCAGAAGGAACCGGAGGGCTCTGAGGGGACACAAAACTCCTGTGGACTGTGGGAGTCAAGGAACAGATACATCTCCTCACTTCCGAGGACTGCTCTTTCCTGAGCCAAGGCCAGCTGCTACCAATGCAGCTACAGGACATGCCACTGAGATGACAGTCGAGCCTGCTTGTGCAGGACAGGCACAGCAAAGCCCCTCTCCACCCTCTCACAAAGTCTTTCACCCCACCTGCATCCCGATCCCCTACACCACCAGGCAGTCTCTTACAGAGCCCACACTCCTTGCCAAACCCAGATCACATCTGAAGATCTGGCCTAAAGGAGAAGTGTAACAGGTTTTTGGCCTACCAGTCCAGCCCCAATCTTTCTAAGTATTTTGACTGCATCTGGCCAGCACACGATGCAAAACCTGCAGGGCCTTGTACCAGGATGGCAGCAGCAGCAGCCAAGCATTGACGTGGTGGGAACAAAGCCCAAGGGTGAGAGGAGACTCTCACACAGGGAGAATGAGCAGGAGGCTTCCTGAGTAACCAGACAAGCAGACTGAAGAGAGGCGTGGCTGCAGAGAGTTGCTGTGGAAATTAAAGCTGAAAGAAGCTGGTTTAAAGAAGCAAAGGAAGAGGGCAGCTGAGGAGGCAAGGCTGGAAACATCAGTGGCTGGAGGCGTCACTGGAGGAGGAATACATTAGGGATGATCCAGAAATGGTGGAGGAGGCAGCAGGATCTGAATGGCCATATGGGCTGCAGAGCAGGCTCCAGCACGTGCAGGTTACTGGGAATGGCCACAGGGAGAGACTTTCAGGCAGCAAAGGCAGTATGGACATCATGGGAAGGAAGGTGCATTAAGAGGTATTAAGAAGCACAGTGTGTGCCAGAGGCACATGAGATTGGCAGCTGGAACAGGCGAGCCGTGAGGACCTGTGCAGAATCACTGCTGGAAGGAGTGCCAAGAGCAGCAAGGGTGATCTGCAGCATCCACAGCAACAAAGAGCTGAGACAGCTGACTGGGAAGCCAAGAGGAGGATGGGCAAGAAGGTAAAGCAAGGACAGGGGATAGAGAAGTAAGAGTGGGAAAAGAGCAAAACAGAACAGGCCACCTGAAGCATGAGCTGCCATTTCCCATGAGCCCTTTGTTATTTTCTCATAGTTACACCATAGCAGAGTCTGGAAGTACCTGTCAGTGTTGGGTCATAACCTACTTCACGTCACATAAACTGAGAGATATGGCCAAGACTCAAGTCTAGACTTACGACAAGTCTAAAAGGCACGTGATCAAGCTTAAACATTGCTATGCTAATTTCACCTTTCCATTTTGTATGAAAATAATAGTATTCCCTCCAAAGAGCACTTTACTTCTAGAAAATTACTGCATAATCACCTTAACTTCCTCAAACAGTCCAGCATACACCTTCAACACGTTGCCATAGCACACAAACTAAAAATGGCGACAGTAGCTCATGTTACAGATCTTCTGTTCATGGTGGAAACTGGATTTTTAACACTGAAATTCTTACTGCATCAGTAAAATATTTGTATATATGCATTACATACAAGTGAGGGTGAAAAAAGTGATGATTTTCTGCTGAATGTTCAGGAGAAACTATTAGCTTTGTGAGTGAATTTATCATGTAGGCTGGTGCAACCTTACAGATTTAGTTTTAGCGACAATAATATGCTTCAAATGAGATTTCAGAATGTTTTAAATAAAATCAGTTACAGTCACAAAAACCATGACAAAACTTGCCATAAACAGAAAACACAGAATTTCATCAAGAACTATTGAGTATTTGTTCCACAACCTATATTTCAGCAAGAGCAGATGCAGACATGCATTTGTGAGCCAGGAACTCTTTCCCCAGTTGCGCCTTGTGTGACAGTAGCACCTTTTGGCAAAGGACAGCATGTTCTGGGAGCCAAGCAACCATTTTATCAACATTTTTTCCCGGTTGATTTCAGTGTGAAACACACAGTAAACACACTTTCTCCTGATAAGACACTCAGACACATGGAATACAATGGAGTAATTTGTAAGCAACTGTTTGCTACTAGTAGTGAAAGGAGTTTGGGTCATCCTGAAGTGAATTCTCTTTTGGAAATTCCCTCTAGATAAGACAGTCAAGCCAATCCCTGCAAGCACTGGAGGGATCTTATAAAATCTGTCAGAAAGTCAGGCAGATACACAGGCTGCATAACAGAAAGAGAATATGGGAGATGCAGATTTCCCTCTGCCAAGTGGCATATTTTCCTTGAGGTGACAATTGTGGAGCTGTAGGAGCAAGGAGAAAGGAATCCCACCACCATCAGCCTGGTGCAAGGGGGCATTCTAGGAGAGCACATCCCACCAGATGTGTATCAGGTACCACTGTGAAGCCAAATAACAGAGATTCCATCTGTACAAGTATCAGTTGAAAAACTGAAATTAAAGCAATTTTTTTTAAAAGTGTCTTTCTAGGAATAAAATTACCACTCTTTTGTCAATACATGTCTTTGAACAGATTAAGTATTACTTTAAACTACATACATCTATGGTGATGTTTTGCAATATTTATATCCTTATTCTATCTTCACGCTGGAGAAACTGCTCATTTCTTGCAGGAATTTTTTTCCTTCCTCTTTCAGGCATAAATAAGCTCTTTGGGACAGGTGTTTCTTGTTTCCTTGTTTTCAGGCAAGTTACAGGAACACATCACTTGCTGTCAGACCCCATCTGCCAATTGGGATTGGCTGGCATGGGGAAGAATTAAGCAGAATGAAAGAATAGGGCCATGACATCATTGAAAAGAGGAAGGATAGGAAGAATGACAGAATCACGGAACAATTAGGTCAGAAAAGGTGTCTGAGACCTTTGACTGAACACCACCATGCCAACTAGACCATGGCACTAAGTGCCACCTCCAGTCTTTCCTTAAAGACCCCCAGGGATGATGACTACACCACCTCCCTGGGCAGCACATTTCAGAGCGTATGATCCTTTCTGTGAAGAAATTCTTCCTAATGTCCAACCTAAACTACTCCTGAAACAGCTTGAGATTTTCTTCTCATCCTTTTGCTTGTTGCCAGGGGAAAGAGCTCAACTCCTGCCTGGTTACAGCTCTTGTCAGGTCAATAAGGTTACCCCTGAGCCTCCTTTTCTCCAGGCTAAACAACCCTCAGCTGCTCCTCGTAAGACTGGTGCTCCAGACCCTACATCAGCTCAGTTGTCCTTCTCTGGACATGCTCCAGCACCTCAATGTCCTTCCTGAATTGAGGTGCCCAGAACTGGACACAGCACTTGAGGTGCAGCTCCACCAGTGCTGAATACATGGGGAAGGTCACTGTCCTGGTCCTGCTGGCCACAATATTGTTGATACAGGCCAGGATGCCATTGGCCTTCTTGGCCACCTGGGCACACACTAGCTGATGTCCAGTGGCTGTTGATGAGCATCCCCAGGTCCTTTTCTTCTGGGCAGCTTTCCAGATGCTCTATCCACAGCAGGTAGTGCTGCATGGGGTTAATGTGGACAAAGTGTAGGACCCAGTACTTTTCCTTATTCTGGCTTTGGGCCATTGATTCAGCTCCACATCGCTCTGCAGAAACTTCCTACCCCATAGCAGACCGACACTCACACCCAACTTGGTGCTGTCCACAAATTTACTGGGTCCCCTCATCCAGATCACCAGTAAAGACATTAAACAGGCCTGGGCACTACACTGATCCTTGAGGGACACCACTGGTGACTAGACGCCAATTGGATGTAGCACCATTCACCAGCGCTCTCTGGACCCAGCCATCCAGTGAAGAGTTCGCCTCTCCCAGCCATGGGCTACCAGCTTTTTCAGGAGTATGCTATGGTAGACAGAGTCAAAAGCTTTGCTGAAGTCCAGGTAGACTACATCCACAACTTTCCCCTTGTCTACGAGGTAGATCACCTGGTCATAAAATGAGATCAGGCTGGTCAGGCAGGACCTGGCGTTCCTAAACCATGCTGGCTGGGACTGATCCCTTGGTTGTCTTGTATGTGTCATGTGATTGCACTCAAGATGATCTGCTCCATAACCTTGCTGGACACTGAGGTGAGGCTGACAGGCCTCTAGTTCTCTGAATCCACCTTCTGGCCCTTCTTGTGGATGGGTGTCACGCTGGCCAGCTTCCAGTTGTCTGGGGCCTCCTTGGTTAGCCAGGACTGATGATAAATGATGAAGAGGGTCTTGGTGATATTCTGCCAGCTCCCTTATCACCCCAGGATGAGTCAAATCCAGTCCCATAGACTTGAGAGCATCTAAGTGGCACAGAAGGTCACTAATTGCTTCCTCCTGGATTACAGGGGGTTCCATTCTGCTCTCCATCCCTGTCTACCAGCTTAGAAGGCCCGTTGGCCTGAGGATAACTGGTCTTAATGTTGAAGACTGAGGCAAAGAAGCTGTTAAAAAAAAAAAAAAGAAAAAAGGAAAATGCTTTGGCCAAACGTCACTGGACCGCTTAGGAGAAGGAGGAGAGGAGATCTCTTAAGTGAGGCTGAATAAGCAGGAGGGAAGAAACTGAACTATAACGAAGCATCAATAGCATTTCTAGAGCCTAGCAGCAGTCACAGCTGCAGCCTGGCCTGGATCCGGCTTCTCGGATCCTGACACACACAGCTGCTCATTCTGCTTTCATTACAACTTTCTGACGGGAAAAAGAACCCGCCTTAACCCCTGCATCGAGCAGAACGGATCACACGGCTCTCGCCCTTGTGGCGCGCCGCAGCCTGCGGGGCAACGCGATTAACAGTGACCCAGCTAAGCCGCAGCTGTTCCCGGGCCGGCCAGGCGGCAGCAGCCGGGGAGCGGGCGAGGGAGCCGCGGGCCGAGCCTGGCGGGGTCGAGCTGCCCGGGGTCGTCAGGCTGCGGTCTCCCTCGGATCTCCCGCCAACAACAGTGCCCTGGGCTGACACGGGCAGCCGGGAGCCCCGCTGCACACTGGGGTGGTCCCGACGCGGGGTAGCGACTTTCCCCGAGGGTGCTGTCAGGACACAGCAGCAGGTCCCCGGGCGCGCCCAGCCACAGGGATGGGCCAGAAAAGTCCGAGGAGGTCGGAACGACCGCGCTGCTCTGCCTCTCCCCCCGCCCGCGGCCCCGCTTCACCCCAGCCCGGCGGGAAGCAGGGGCCGCGCCNCCCGCGCGCGGGCCCGGGGGCGCCGCCGCCCGAGTGGGGAGCGGCGAACAAAAAGAGGAAAACCGGGAGAGCGGCGGCGGCACCTCGGGGCGGGCTCGGCTCCTCCGGTGAGCGACCCGGGCATCCCGGGGGGTCGGGGCGGCTGGGACGGAGGGAGTCCCCGGAGATAGTGCGGCAGGGGGATCCCCGGGGCACGTGCGGGGGCGACCCACGACAGGAGCGATAGGAGGGACCGCGGGCGGGAGATCGGGCTGGGGCGCCGGCTGGAGGGGCTGAGTTGCGGC
>VZRF01000545.1:1000560-1052335 GCA_013396875.1 Vireo altiloquus
AGCCCGGCCCCCGCCCGCTGTGACGGCTCCTCCCGCCCGGGCTCCTCCCCCCTCCCGCCCTCACAGCCGGCCGCCGCCGCGCGCCGGGGGCGGGGGCGCCGCGCGGGGAACTGGGGGAAAGGTCGGCGCGCGGCGGCGCCCGATCACGCTTTGTTCAGGTGCCCCGCCCCGGGCCGCGCCCTGCTCGGTGCGGGCCAATGGGCGCCCAGCGCGGCTCCGGGGGAACCAATAGGGGAGGGCGGAGGAGGCGCGCGCGGGGGCGGCCGTCGGGGTGCGCTGAGGTGAGGGTGGCGCGCGACCAAGAGTCGGGGGCGGGGCCCGCGCCTGAGCCCCGCCCCCGCCCCGCCCACAGCCCTGCGTGAGGGACGGGCAGGGAATGCACAGACAGGTGGGGGCGGCACGTATGTGTATATACGTATGTATATCGCAGTTCTCCGAGTAGATCGTTTCCCGTGCATGTACGTGTGTGTGAGAGAGACCCTCTGAGTATTTTCTAGAACTTTTTTTTGGTTAATTCCTTTCGAAGAAAATGTGAATCAGTCCCAATGTGGTCCTTTCTCATGAGCCAAAATAAGCACAAGGCTGAGGGCTGTGTGCCTCCAGAGCAAATATAGAAGGAGAGTGGGATGGTGGAGTTTTGATTTACTTTTTTGGGGGGGCATGAAGATTTTTCTTAAGCTCTCTGACACAGCTCTTGCAGTGTGGACTAACTTTGGCATACTTAAGATCCAGAGTAGTTTTTTTGTCTCAAGAAAGTATATAATTTTCATCTGATGGCCAGATTTCCTCACTAATAACTTCCTAAAAATATTCATAAATAAGAAAGAACTTAGGAACATCCACATATACCAAGTGTATTTATCTTGCACAGGTGCCCCGTTTCTTTTTAGCAATGCCTTCTTACAAGCAACTGCAAAATACTCAAACTTAGCATCAGGTTTAAAGTTTCCTTTTTTTCTCTAACCAAAACAGGAGTAAGAAATGGAGATGATGACTGAAAAACAGAGAGATACGAGGTATTGCTGGAACAATACGCCTGAAAAAAGTGATTATGAGGCTGTAGAAGCCCTTATTTCTATGAGTTGCAACTGGAAATCAGACTTCAAGAAACATGCAGAAATGAGACCTATAACTCCTGCATCTGACATGTCAGAAGAAAGCGATGAGGCTTTGCTTCCTGGAGCGGCAGACTTTAACGTGATACCAGCATTTGTAAGTTTTCCGATTTGTATATGTGTGCTTGTTTTTAACAATTAGTGTGGTGATGTGCTGTTACCATCCCCCTCTTACTCTGTCTCTCCCCTGCACAGTGCCTGACACCTCCCTACAGCCCTTCCGACTTTGAGATGTCTCAGGTGATCCATCCGCTCGGCAAGGCGCTGTCTGAGGCGGCCAAGCCTCCTCTGGCCGCACCTCAGAGAGAGGTGGAGAGGTCTCCAGCAGCCAGGCCTCTGAAAGCTCGAGTGACGAGCGTTATCCGCCACACGGCTGATGCCCAGCTCTGTGATCACAAAACCTGCCCGGTGAGAACAGCCAGTGTGCTCAAATACCAGGACAGTGCCTCGAGGGAAACAAACAGGAAACAGAGCGCCAAAGCAGAGCACGCCGTGTGCTCTGCCGTGGCACCGAGGGGAGCCAGTGCTGAGACCAGTGAACTGTCGGCGGCAGAAGGAAGAACTGCAGAACCAGCTGTTGGGCCCATGCCCTTGACACAGCCCTCGGTGAGCAGGGAGGAGTCTGTCCCTGAACCAGCACGGCAGCCAGCAATGGCAGCACCACTGTCCCCTGCCCAAGGCAGCAGCGGAGCCCCCCCTGTGCCAGTGATTTGCCAGATGGTCCCACTGCCTGCAAACAACAATGTTGTGACAGCCGTGGTGCCCAACACCGCGCCAAGCCAGCAGCCGGCTCTCTGTCAGCCCATGGTCTTCATGGGTACCCAGGTTCCCAAAGGTGCTGTCATGTTTGTTGTGCCCCAGCCAGTTGTGCAGGGCACAAAGGCTCCCATCGTTAGTCCAAATGGCACGAGACTCTCTCCCATTGCCCCTGCTCCTGGCTTTGTACCTTCAGCAAAAACCACTCCTCAGGCTGATTCTTCAAGAATAAGAAGTCACATTTGCGGCTACCCAGGATGTGGGAAAACGTACTTCAAGAGCTCCCATTTGAAGGCTCACGTCAGAACACACACAGGTTGGTCACTGCTGCTGCATGTTAAAAATTAATGTATAAAATTGTGGTTATATATGCAGCTTGTTAGAGTTGCAGCGATTACTTGATCTGTTCGTGGAACAAACTGCAGGCCAGTAATTAAATACTTTTTTTGCCAGCATGCATTCTAATGCTGCCTAATCTCTTGACGGGAAGTCTCCCTGAGGGGAAGTTGACTCAGCAGTTTGTTTGTGCTGGACTCGCTTCATGTCAGAAGGTGTTCAGTAATGCATCTGTGGAAGCAAGGCTTTGCCCAATGTGGAACATGCTTTCCAGAGTTAAAGATGCCTTATTAGGCTTCTCCTCAGGAATGCCTTTGTCAGAAGTGGGTAAAACTTGGAGATTCTTTTATGAGATAATGTGAGAATCCACTCCAAACTATTCCTGCCTTGGTTATTCTGGAGTAACTTCTCCGGCCTCAGCCCTTGATTGCAGCAGCAGAAAGTGTCCCATGTATTTTCACACAGGCTCACAGTGCACTACTCGAGCTCCGTTACATAAAATATCATTGCAGGCTGTGCTTCAGAGGGGAGTTTTGGGCATACTGAGTCATCATTATCCACATTTTACATGGAGCTTAGAGTTAAAATCAGCTGTCTTGAGGTGTGAAGAGTATTTCAAACAAATGGTTCCAGAGAACTTTAAACCTTGAACCATTTTAACCCTTTTTTAGCCCTTTAACCCTTACCCATACTACTTAGCCTTAGGGATAGTGAGTCTGCATGTTTAAATATTAGTATATAAACAGGTTTTTTTAATGCTTACCTAGATTTTTGGCTCAGCTGCCATAATAGAAACTTTCCTGCCAGTTAAGGCAGTGGTGTTCATTGTCAGTACTCACTGGGTTTTTCCCTATGTAATTCCTTCCCTTTTAGGAGAAAAGCCGTTTAGTTGCAGTTGGAAGGGCTGTGAGAGGAGGTTTGCACGGTCTGATGAACTGTCTCGCCACCGCAGAACGCACACCGGGGAGAAGAAGTTTGCCTGCCCGATGTGCGAGCGGCGGTTCATGCGCAGCGACCACCTCACGAAGCACGCGCGTCGCCACTTGTCGGCCAAGAAGTTACCGAACTGGCAAATGGAAATGAGCAAGCTCAATGACGTTGCCGTGCCACAGGCGTCTGCGACCACCCAGTGAAAGGACTTGCCTGAAGGTGGTGGAATTAACTGTTGTTGCTGCGATAGGCCGGCTGCAGAAAGGCTTTTTCTCCCGGTCTGCGGTTCTCTTGCACTGGCTGCTGACAGCAGTGCAGAGAGGCAGAGGCAGCCTGCACTCAGTCACAAAAGATGTTGCTGGGAGAACCAGTGGCTGACTGGAATAGTGGGTGTCTTTTGCACTGGTAAGGAGAAGAAAGGGAAGGCTCTAGAGCAGAGCAGCCGCGTTGTGCCAGTTTTGAATTTTGCAAATCACTTGGGTATGCTCTAGATCCAGTCCCATGCAAGTGTTCCTGAGGGTTTGCTGCTCATGCCTGAGACCAACTCCAATTTTAGCTGTCAGCTGTCAGTCTTCAGTAGGCGCAGACAAGGACAGCGACAATGTACAGGCGCAGGCTTGAAAGCTCAGAACCCACCTGCGTAAGATAATCTAAATTGATTTTCCTACTTCTGCCACCTTGTCTTAGTAGGAATCTTTTCCTCCTAACCATCTCTGGCCTCATCATAATCAATGGTTTGGTGCCAGACTCCTGGAGATTTTCGCTGTCTCCTCCTGCATGGGGCAGTTAACACCCCCAGCTTTACACTGCTGTGTCCAGAGGGGCTTGGGATGGGCATGCCAGGGGCACCACATGGGCAGTCGAAGGACAGGAACGTTTCTGAATTCTTACTAGCTTTGTAGTGTTTTCCCAGCTGCTTTGGCAAGCTTTGTGATTGTTACAGCTGGTTATACCTGGGCGTCGCATCATGCTTCTGCTTTTGTGTTGCTTACGGTTTCCTCTCTACCTTCTCACTGCGCTTGTCATGAGCGGATACAGGGCACCTTGGAGACAAACTTGGTAACTGTAAACTACTCGGGTTGATTAAAGAAGAAAACCAAGAACCTTAAGCTTCTTGATTGTGTTATTCTTTGAAAGGTGGTTTATGCTAAAATTAAAATGGATATATGTATTAATGTATTAAATTAGGAAGTTGTGATTCAGAAAGGAAAACAAGGCAGCAAAGACACCAGCCTAGAATTTAAACTAGCTTTTGTGACAATGCATCAATTTTCACTATTTGTATTCTGTCATATTATGTTGAGAACACATATCAGAAAGTGAATGGTTTGAAAATAGTGTATTAGATCTGCTTTTTGTGACTACTTTAAGGATTTGCACATTTCTTATGTTGTACTTTATACTTTGTTTACAATAAACCAATTTTCTTTAATATAGCCCGCTTTCTTTTTTTTTTAATTCATAGTGGAATTTGTCCCTTTGCAAGGAAAATAACCTCAAAATAAAATTGTCCTGACCAATGGAATGCTCTCTCTTAATTTTTTATGTTTTTTAAGCCCTATAAAGCCCACAGCAGTCGAATTTCAAGTCTGTGCTTACTACTCTGTGTCTCTGGTTTGGGTTTGGGTTTGGGTTTTTTTTCCCAGCTGCTCATCCCCCTGCTTTTCTTAAGCACCCAGAACTAAACATGCCTATGTGGGCCATTATAATGCTGATGAAAAGTATTTCCTTTTTGTTGGTGATTGCACTGCCTTCCCCAGGAAGGAAGCCGGTGGTGTTCCTGATGGCCTGGCTGTCGGGCAGAGGTGGTGGCTGCCAACCCCACGTGGGATCCAGGCTGCCGTGGCCCTCCCCAGGGCCAGTGGGCATGCGGTGCTGGCACCGAGATGAGCTGGAGATGGGCTCCAGGCTGGGGGTTTGCCTGCCCCATTAAAGCTGTCCCTGCAGGTGTCCTGTGCCTGCTGTCCTGTGTGCAGGAGGAGAACCAAAACCCTTTGCTCTCTCATCTCAGGGCAGAGGCCGGGCAGCATGGCTTCTCTGCCTGCTGCCCCTGTGTGCCAGCGGTGGCCATTGGCGCTGCTCCTGTGGGCTCTTCTGTCTCCCGCTCTGACTCCCCTGCCTGCAGGGATCCCCGGATTTCACAATTGCACGGATGCTGACTCACTGCCCTTCCCTGCTGTGAGCTTGGGGCAGAGGCACTCCTTACCTTATCGTGTGTGACGCAGGGCCCTGTGTAGGGAACACCTGAGTCACTTCCCTTGTTCCAGGGGGGATATGCCATCATAGCCCAATGCAAAAGAGAGGCTTCTTCCCTAGGAATGTGAGTCCCATTCCACCATCTTGCTTCAGGGTATTTCTCATTTCATGGCTACGAGATAAAATATTGTAACTGTTCTTGGTCTGAGACCTTTCCACATCTGCAAGTAGCCACTGGACTAGGAACCAGGTCCCCTCACCAGCTCTGCCTGGCACGCAGATCTTTGAATCCCACTTTGTGCTGCAGCCCTGCAGGAGAAGGGCATAAAGAAAGTGCCACCTCCTTATCGGTATCCTTCCCATGTGATGGCCCTGTCCCTCTCCTCAACAGTGCATGCAGTGGACTTTGAAGCCCTTCTATCTCAGCATGGAGCTGAACTTAAATCTGACTTTCCAGGTGTGCATTCTCATGCTCCCATGCAACAACAGAGGAAGAAATTAGGTTTCCCTGCTGTGGCCATCTCTGCTGCCTGTGTTTTCTGAAGAAAAAGCAACTGCTGGTGCTTTTTGTGTAGCAACCACTCTGGAGGTGCATGCGGGCTGTGCCCTGGGACCACCCGCTGGCTGCACTGCTGGGAGGCTGCTGAGGGAAGCCTGTTTCTGGCACGCTGTGAGCTAAATAAAATACAGCTTCTCCCTGTAAAAACAGAATTTAACAGCAAGAAGTGCACTTCTGGCTGGTTCCAGCTGAAGACAGAGTCATAGTTGTGAATTTACCTCATGCCATTTTTAAAGCTTAACTGTGAAAGCCAGCTGGAAATTACATCAGCTCTTTGGGGTTTGATTCAAGGCTAACCTGAAAAATGTAATTGAAAGGGCATTATAAGACACCTTTTATTGTGAAATGAAATTTGGCTGCATAGTAGGAAGCTTAAATTTTAGGAATTTTCTACAGATTGCTGTAAATAATTAGAACTTCCTTATGTATGTAAAACAAAGGCACACCTCATATTTTTTCCTCCTCTTTGGGTTCAATGATGAAGACAAAGAGAAATGCAAACCAAGACACTCTCAGCAACCCCCATCATTAGTACTTGGATGCCAACACTGGCTGTGGCAGGGCTTGCCAGGGTGGCCACTGCTGTCATTTGCTGTGCAGACACCTGGCTCTGGGGAGTTGATCCAAAGGGATCCAAGAGATAGCATATATTCTTGGAAGAAGATTTTGGAAGTATCTATAAACCCTCCAGATTTCTGCTTAGCACTGCACTCTGAAGCGATGCACAGACATAAAAGTTGATGCTGCAGTGCTGACATTGATTACAGGAGCTGGAGTGAGAACCTATTCCCTGCCTTAGCTTGCAGTAGGGAAGAGCAGTGGGGGTGTCACAACAAATTGTCCTGGGAAAGGAGAGAGCTAGCTTCTGTGTCCAAGGCAAAGCAATATAACCCCATGCTTGGTGCTAGAGGAGAGCAGGAGAGGGAAGCTGAGGGCCCCTGCCTGCCCTGGGTGTAGCACAGGTGGCTCATTCCAGCCCCAGGGCCGGCATCAGCAGGATGGGTTAGGGGGCTGGAGGTCTGGTTATCCCACCCAAACGGATCAGCAGTAGGGAACTGCAGTGGACACCCTGCATAGGTCCTGAGCAGTCTGCCAGTGTTCAGGGATTTTAATCTCCAGAGAGGCTGGAGCAAAGGCTGGAAAAAACAAGCATTTTTCTTTGTGGTTTGGAAAAGAATGATTTCCATTACAGCAGGAGTATTTGTGGGAGGCTTAGATGCTCTGTGAGTGAACTAATACGTATTTCAAAAGAAGAAGGGTCCTGAGCTGGGTGCGCTTGTCTGGAGCCACAGATGCAGCGGAGACAAGAACCAGGGCGGCCTGTCTACCCACCCTGGCTGTCTTTCTGAGGGTTTTCCTCTTAAGCTTTACCATTTGGCAGTGCTATTTCAAGACACCCTTAACTAACCAGCCCTGTCATCCTGGCGCAGGGTGTCTTCAGCCTCTGTGCCAGGGTGAGTGGCACTGTGCAGATGTGGCCTGTGCCCAAAGAGCTGAGAGGAAGGACTTTATCGTCAGCTGGCCTGAGACTTGCACACCACATGCAGTGACATCAGGTATTCCCTTGGCAGTTCCCCACTTTTACTGTAAATGGATGATTCATTTGTCTGCTTTGGCAACAAACTTGGATAACCAAGGAAACAATCTGTCAGAAAAGCTGGAGCACAAAATCAGGTCAAGAGAAATGATGAATGAATATGTGCATTATGGGCTCAAACTTCTAGTTCTGTATCACAAATTTTCTGCAGAAAACTTTGCTTCTCCTGGAACATGTGGTCAGGGAGGGTAGTATGCATCTGGAACAAATGGTTTTGGGTCTTACAATGTAATTTGACATGTCACACAGAGCTTCCATGTCTAGGAATGTGGGGTTCTAGAATGCCTTCTGTTGTGACCAAAGAAAATTTTGCAGTGATAAAACAAGGGCATAACACATCTTTATCCATCTCATTATATTCATGAGAAGACATGAGACAAACTTGCTAACTCACTTCCTGTGCTGCGATATAAATCAGGTAATCATCATATAAGATGCATTCAGAAGCTTTTTTAGGATAGCACAGCTTTGATGAATCTTCATACTTGATTGTGTAGTCTGCCCTGAAAGTCAAAGTAGTTGTCTGGGGAAAAAAAATTCTGCTGTTCCCATGACTTTGTTTCGACTATTCGGAAGGTTTTGGTAGATGTCAAGGTGCTTGCATGGCAACAACTTTCCGAAAAACCAGGTACAGCCGTGGTGGAGACTGGCCATGTGCTAACAGCTGCAGAGAGGCACAAGCACACCCTGCCTCAGCTAAATATCCCCCGGAGCCTCAGCAAGACTTAAGTGACTTTGAAGAACTAAGACATGGAGAGTCTCCTCTCTGCCCAGCTCATCTCCTGACTGCCTCCAACACATACAACAGGATCTGACATTTGTCAAGTCTACCTTAAAAAAAAAAAAACCAAAACCCTTTGCAAACTTCTCTTTATTGCCATCTCGGCTGAATTCCCTACAGTTGTCATTGTTTAATGGCGAAGGCTGGGATCTTCTCAGGGATAGCTAGGAAACTGACATGAGGTACTTATTGTGAACAACCTCAGGCAGTTTCAACCCTTCTGCTTGGGAAACAGAGCCTTTAATGTTTAATTGCCTGGCAGTCACTTGGAAAGAGCAACCCTCACCTCACCTAAATGGAAAGAGAGCCTATCACATGCAACCTGAGTGGAATTAAAGAAAATACAGGATACAGAGGGTCCCTTAATGGCCTAAAATGCAGGGTAATCAAAATGTTAATGAAACTCCCATCCAGCAAACACTAAAGCAAGTTCCCTGACCACCTATCAGCTGTGATGTAACATTGCCAGTTGCTGCACACCAGAGGAGCAGCTTCTAAATAAAAAGGCTTGTAGGATCCAGAGCATAACAAGAGGACAGAGCAGCCATCTTCAAACAAGCTATGCAATCAGCTTAATGAAGACAGAACTCTTGATCAGCTGTAATCAGTATTCCTCAGATAATCCTGACTAAGGCAGTAGGGACTGCAAATGCAGAAGTGAGGGCAAGGAAAACCAAAGGGATTCCCGTTTGCAGCTGCGTGTGTTGTGTTGCTGCTGGCATCTGGTTGCTATGCAGGTTCAGGGAGCAGTTGCCTTTAATGCTGTTGGTTGAGCATAAGTGGTTTTATTTCCTTTTCTTCTGCCCACCATTACCTGCCCTCACAGTGCCACGCAGATGCTCTGAGAGGTCAGGCTTCCTGCCTTCCTGAAGAGGAGAGCACCTGTCCCTACCTGCAAGTGGCTGCATGCTGTCCTAAGGAGGGGAACTCCCCCCAACCTCGGCCTGTGGGGCACCTTATCAGGAACTCCCACCACAGGGAATTAGCCCACATGTGTCCCACTGGCACCACATCCCTTCCACCTGCAGGTGACAGTCACCCTGTCACCCCACCTCCTGGCACCACTCTGCTCCTCGTTCTTCACCAGCTTCTGCACCCAGGGCAGAGCTTGGGGAATGGGAAGCCAGAAGCAGCCCTGTTGCATGGCAGCCTTCGCTGGGGGCACTGGGGCAGCTTGAACCTCCTATCGAAGCTGCTGGTTGCATCCCTCACCAGCCCTGACTCACGGGCTCACCTTCCCTTCCAACACTGGCATTCACCAAACCCCCTGCTTGCCTCTGCAGCAGTCCAAAACTGGGGGCTCTTCTTCTCCTGAAGCCTGGGAGATGTTAGTGTCTTTGGGTCCTTCCCTCCTCGCCTGGCGGCAGCTGAGGTGACCCAGGAGCTTCCCAGGCTGCTAGCAAAGCTGGCAGCTGTTCAGGAGGGTGGTGTGATCACCTCCATCTCCTTTTGCTAGGAAACCATGCTGGCAAAAGAGTCATGCAATTTTTTGAAATAAAGGGGAAACTGAGGCATCCCAGTGAAATTCTCAATGCAGTACACGTGTCAAAAATACCAGTCATTGAACTAAGAAAGAGAAGGAAGTTGTTACTGTCTGGAAACACTCAGAGGGAAGCAGGGCGGGCAGAAAGGAGGAGCACTCTCAGACTGGCTGGCCTAGATAGCATTGCTCTGTCTCGCACTGATTCATCTTAACATGAACCTCCCAGCCACGGGACAGCAGGAATTATTTCAGGTCTTTCTGTATGAAGTGGTCAGCTGCAGCTGGAGGGATCTTTTTATTAGGTTTTTTGTTTTTTTTTTTTTTTTTTCCATTTAGGCAAGGGACTTTTCAATGCCCTATTTAAGTGAAGCAACAAGTATGATGAGTCGATGATGAGTCACCAGGTCAGGAAAAAAGCTGTAGGAAGGCTGGACTATTTATAAAATGTAAAAGAAAGAAAGGAAATATATTCTAGATGCAGTTAGATCTGGACGGTGACTTCAACTTCTCTTGCGCGATAGCTTATTCCCAGGCGCCGGGCAGCGAACCTCCCGGGAGGGAGGGGAAGGGCTGGCGGGGCGTACAGGGATTTTCAGAGAGGATTCGCCGGCGCTGCAGGGAGCCAGGCGTCCGCAGAGCTGCTGCCTGTCACGGGAGAGCTCCGCAGCCTCCTCCGGGGGCACGGCCGGGCAGCCAGGCGGCCCGTGATCCATGGCCCTGGCACCGGCCCCTGGTGCCGGGAGGGGAGCTCGGACAGCGCAGCTCTCACCGCCACAGCAAGGTCCGCACCCCGCGGGAGGCTCCGCAGCGCTGCGCTGGAGCGGTGGCGGAGGAGGCTGCAGGGGATTCCTCCTCCTCCTCCTCCTCCTCCTCCGGGAGGCACCGGGCCCTGAGCAGGAAACCTCTCTGTAGTTCAGCCCCTACAGCTCGGCCCATCAGCTCCCCCCACCACATCACAAGCAGGATGCGGAGGTGCCACGGGAAGAAAAAACAAAAAAAAAGAGCTCTTTGGCAATAATTGTGATTGTTGGCATGGCTGGCAAGGGCATTACCGAGTGTGCAGACTGGCCTAGGTGATCCCACAGACTGGAGATGCCACTGCCTGACACGGGGCTGGGGCAGCAGAAAGCAACGAGATCTCCTTCCCTAAGCGCTGCCCGAGCTGTCGCCAAGGCCACATGCAAGCAACGTGGCATGGCCTCCTCATACAGCAGATACTCACCCAATCCCCGGCATTTTGACATTTAAATTCTGGGTAATTGTAGCTGCTCTGGAATACAGCTGGGCAGGGTCGGAGGGAAAGACCCATTGCCGGGAGACAAAGAGCATCGAGGGTTTGAAAGCCCCACCTACAGAACAAGATCAGTACCTGTGGGAAGGGGTTACACTGCAAGGATACCTCATGCTTTGGGTGCAGAGAGGTCCTCAGCACAGGTCAGTTGGGTGGCAGACACAGCTTTGTCCTCACATCCCTGCCCTGTGCTCACATCATCCCCATTTCTGGCACTGTGTCAAAATCCAAAAGCCTGTCACAAAACCATGTCATGGCACGGTCAAACAGGTGCTTAAACAGTACAGGGGGACTAGAAGGTGATGAGCTTTCTTTATTGCTTTAGACATGGATTATGTGCTGGTGGCTTGATCCAGTATTCACAGTTCTGGTCCAAGACACAGCTTGGTGCTGATATTCAGCACATGTCCCAGTCTGTGGGACACCTGCACACCTGATGAGATTAACATCTTTAGGAGTTTAGGCTCTAGTTTCATAAAGCACTGGATCTGAGGAAGAAGGAGGACAGATCTCCAGTGTTTAGGTGACAATGTCTCTTGACTGAGTGTGTACACAAGGTGAAAAAATGGTCAGTACTATTTGCACACCACTTCAGGCTTTGAATGGGCAGCAGAAGACCTGTGAGTAAGCAGTGGGAGCTGTGTGGCAGCTCCTCACCTAGTGCATCTTTAAAGAAACCACCCAAATCAGCATGTTTCTAAGAGGAAATCAAAGTGATGCCTTACTGGAGGAAAGTGTGTTTTGTTTGCTATAGTTAAGAAAGTTGGCTGCCTTTGTTAGCTACAGTCTTTAAGGGAAAAAAAGAGGAACCCAATTTGATGTATTTAAAGTATTTTTTGTGTTAGTAGGTAACAAGAAAAGACAAAGAATGGTGTTCCTGTGAGGCTATTTCAGTGGCTCCTACCACCACCATCAATAGAAGCTTTGTAACAAAGGATCAACAGACCTAATTTTTCAGTGCTGCTGCTGAAAGAATTCCTTAGCAGTATGACACGGTGCTGTCTTGGGTTCCTCATATCATATCCAAAAAATACAGACCCTGCTTGGTGAAAGAAGTTCAGCCTATGCTGAAGGCCATTTCAACACTAAAGCAAACTTTTAATTGACCTGAAAGGTGTTGTTTTCCTAAATCACTTAAATAAAAATTATTTTTTATTACTTCTGCAGTAAGGAACTGATCTGCTTTATTTCTGTGTGTTGCTAATGCCATTGGTTGGCTAAAATAGGCTGCAAATAAACCATTTATTTTGCTTGCATAGTTGCAGTCTGTGTTGGCTCTGAGCTCTTGGGATGGTACTGCCTGACTCCACAGAAGCTCAGCAGGGCTTGCAGTGTCTGGTAGCTTCAAAGCAGGTTTCAGAAGTTACAATATCTGCTGCTTCAGTTCAGTGCCAGGCAGGATAGCCTGCGGTGGTTGTGTCTGCAGGCTGGAGACACCTCTCAGTGTCAGTATTTGGATGGCTGTATCTGGTTCTGAGTGTCTTACTCCTGGATTCTCATCTTCCTGTCGGGAGCTCTGAGCCTTTGGTATACAGTTACTCCGTGAAAACTTTGGTTCTTGTCTCATTGGCATGGCTCGGCAGAGGTGATTGATTGCCTGTGCCCTGTTGGAGGGGAGTCAGGAGGGCCAAGCATCACTTGGGCTCAAGAGCAAAGGGTGGTTTTCGCTTCTCTTCTTTTTTGTTCTGCTGGGTGTTCATTGACTGGGGAAAGGGAGCTGCACTTTGCCCTCCCCATTCTGAGTCTCTGCACTGGCACAGATGGTACCTCAGAAGTGGGGCCTGGGGAGGAGGGGAAAACCAGGCAGGAAGAGCAGAGGTTTGGGGCCACCCCCGCACCCACCTGCACCAGGAACCACAGCCGAGGCCTTGCCACTGGTGAGTGTAATTAATGCCCGTGAACAGGAACACTTTGCAACCCTGAGCACTGATTGCCGTGTAATTTCAGGGCTGCGTTTGACATCACAAGACTCTCTCTAAGTGTCACCGAAGTCAAATAAATTGTTGCTGTTAATTAACCCTTTTGCCTTTTGGCCCATTTTTTCCCTGGTATTTTTGTTTAAACACTGATGTTCTCCTTTCTGTTTTCCTCGCTGCTGCCTACTTTTTTCTCTCTTCAATGTGTATTGAGCAAATTTAATTTCCTATCCTCTCTGCAGTTGCTTTGCCACCATTGTAATTTGTCCCCAGCTTTGTTGGTGCACAAGTGGAAGTGGGATGCTTTGATACACTGGGTTGGATTTGAAAGTTTTGACAAACACTGATATTTCCCATGGCAACAACCTCCATACCATACTCAGCACAAACCTTGCTCTTGCAGAAACAAATGCAGTTCTGCAGTGTCAACTGCTTTCTGTTTAATTGCAGATGAGATACGAAATGGGGTTCTGGGGCTCGGGCAGGATGGGGGGAGCCCCAGCACTATGTTGGATACAACAGAATTAACCACCCAAATTTACCGGATGTGACCTGAAACTCTGAGAAAGGAAGTGTCTATGACTTTTGCTAGGACAGTAGTTAGTGTAGTTATTCCAGAAAGTCCCCCTTGCTCTGGCACCCTTCTGTCTCCCCCAGGAAGCAGGCACCACTGCTCCCAAAGCACATACCAACATGTTCTAGATCCGAGGACTTTCTGCCTGACTCGTTGGCATATTAAACTGAACACTTGTCTGACAAGGCATTTCCAAGGCAGCCCAGGACGTGCCACCATGGAGCCAGCTGGGCTCACCCAGATGCTGCCTGGTTCTCTGGCCTTGGTTTGCCTCCTGGCTGGCCAGGGTTGGAAATTCAACTGTATCATGCTATTTTCTTTGCATCAAATTTCTAGGGACATCTTGGAAAACCCTCCTGATCCTAAGGGCACAAGAAGAAAATTAAATCCATGGTAGAGTTCCTTTAAGCTCTCCCTTTTTCTACTCCCAGCATACCAGAGCCAGGACTGAGCTACCTTATATTTCAGTGTTTCAGCTGTGTGTGTGTACCCACTATTTTTCTAAGGATGTCCGAAATAGTTTATTCCAGATATTTTATTCTAAACCAGCCCTTACACAGCCGCTTGCTGAGAGGTTCCTGAAAGGCACAGCTTTCCTGCGTGACAGTGTAGGACACATGTGTTTTCTAAGGCCTCATAAACCCGCCTGAGCAGGGGGAGCATGTCACAGGGACTGCCAGGGGTTGAGCAACAGGGGAGGCCTCCTGGAAGGAGGCAGCAGTCAGGGAAAGGCTGCTGCAGAAGGACCACTTTGACAGTGTGTTCCATTGGGTGACACCTGTGCTGTGAGCAGTGGGCACTGGGTGGTGGGGGCTGGACAGAGCAGCCCCCAGCCCCAGCTCCGGAGCTGTTCTGGCCGTGGTGGTGCAGCAAATGGAGTTACAGGAGGAGGAGCTCACAGGGAGCTGCTGGGGGTGCCAGGGGTCTGCTTGTGGTGCAGGAGCTTTGCTCCCCCAAGGAGACTGACTGCAGGAAGACTGAAGAGTGAGAGGCTGGGGTGGGAATTGCAATGGGCCCTGAGGGAGTGCAGGGTTGGGTAGGGCAGGGTGTCTCCAGGCATGCTGATAGTTCGGAGTTGCGGCTCATGGGGCTCAAAAATATGCTATCCTAGGACTATGCAAAGCATAAGAAATGTAGAAATGACAAATTTAGTCATAACTCTGCTTCCCTCTCTAATTAGGGCATTTTTAATGAGCTTCCCACAAAAAAATAAGCCCAAGTAATATTTTCCTTTTGCTGTTTTCTTCCCATTCTTTAGTGCAGTGTGTTGGCATTCCCCACACATTCCTCTCCCTGAGTCAGACCCCAGGGAGAGGGAGCACGCAAGGGCCAGGCCAGGGCAAGGGCTGCAGCGTCTCCAGCTTGGCAGCACCGAGGTCCAGCTGCTGTGTCCGTGCTCAGCAGAGGCAAAGGCCAGCACCACGGTGTTGGCAGCAGCTCGGTGCCATCCCATCCCTGCTCCTGTCCTTCACACACTCTGGAATGAAGTGTAGGGAGGAATCGTTGTTCAGAGGCTGTGTTTCTTGTAGCCGTTCTTCCTTTTTCCCCTTTCAGAGTTGTGAAATCAAGGGCATGATCTCTTCCAGCAGGGATCTAAGACCCTTTGACAGGAACATTGCATGTCCATAGCACAGGGAACAACGGGGAAAAAGGGCTGAGTATCCCTATCAAGAAGGAAGTGGAGAGCAGCAAAAGCAGAAGCTTTTTTCTGCTGTCACTGAGCTGGGAAAGCTGTTGCCTGTGGCTCCTGTAACATCACCTGCAATCTCCTTTGAGGCAGGACCTGCAGGACCTGCAGAACCTGCAGCTGGGAGTTTCATCTTGGCAATGCCTTTGATATTCCCCTTTTGCTTTTTCCCCCTCCTGAGGTAATGACAATTCATTTCCCTTTCTTCCAGGTAGTCCTAAAATTAAGAAAAAGGGGCTGAGGGGTTTAGTAACACACAACATCCATGCAAAGAAGGTGGCAGGCTGTGCTGCCAAGGCTCTGCTCCCCATCCTTGCTGGAACTGCCTCTGCCTGCGTGTAAGTCCTCACGAGCCACTGTGGTGAGACAGAACAGTGTTTGGCACGTCCTGCACAGAAAGGGCCTCCCCAGAGCCCAGACCTCCTCCCACCAGAGACTGAGCTGGGATGAAGGTGGCCACCCCTCCCCTTCTGCTTGCCATGTAACAGCCCGTTTTGCAATTCAGGAGAAAAACAGAGAAAACCTGCTTCTATTAATTTTTATTTTGGCATTAGAAAGGTAAATTGCAGTTCTCAGCAGATTGGACTGATCTGATTAAATTCTAAGTGGTTCCTATGTTGATGGCAGCACTTCAGGTAACTCAGTAGCAAGCCAAAAAAAATCTGCTTTACTGAGAAATCTGGGAGGTTTATTTTCCAGTCCCTGTAGCTGTTCTAAGAATTTAATCTTCTTTTTTTTTAACAATCAAAAAAACCAACCAACCAAACAAAAACTCCACCCCACTCTTCTGAATCTGAATATTCTGATTTGGAAATGAAGCCATAAACTATGAACTCACCCATTCCAAGACCTTGGTGTCTGGGACATGGACACAGTATTTTGGAAAGAAGGTCACTGTATTTCATGACATGGGTTTTTCATTAGTCAAAGCTGACAAAAAGCCTCCAGCCTGATTCTTATCATTCTCCCCGTGTTTCCAAGGGCATTAGGGGATCATAAATACAGCAAGAGGCTTTAAGAAAGTTTGTTACAAAGGAAGTTTCTAAGCGATGGTTGACCCCCAGAAGTATGAAGAGCACTGGTAACTATATGGAAACCTGATTTTAGGAAGTTAGTTCTCTAGTAAAGTCTGTGCTAGTAAAAGATGGAAACATAGAACTTCACACACCTCAATGACACTGTTTTCCCTGCCATTGTACTGCTGGAACAAATTTGAGACAGCACATAAGCAGCAGGAGGGTATTCAGCGAGTGGTGCTGCCTGTGGGGACGTGGGTACCTCCAGGGCAACCCCACAGTGAGGGCTGCCCCTCTCCCAGTGTGCAGCCCAGGCCCCTCCACTTGCTGTTTGCAGCTCCTGATGCTGAGCCTGAGGATGGTGAGGCAGTAGCACAGGTTGCCCAGAGACATTGTGGATGCTTCATTGCTGGAAGTGTTCAAGGCCATGTGGGACAGGGCCCTGAGCAACCTGATCTAGGGTGGCATTCCTGCCCACAGCAGTGGGGTTGAGGCTAGATGAACTTAAAGGTCCCTCTTCCCCAAACCATTCTATGATTTTTCGACAGGAACTGGTGTGGGGACATGCTGGCCCCAGTGTCAGGCACTTGGGATCTGAGCTGGCTGGGCTAGGTCAGTGGTGAGCAGCACAGGGGACAGTCACCTCCTGCCCAGGGAGAGAGACTGGGACATTCCTCTGTGCCTGCCTGGACCTTGCCCATGGATTGCATTGCCCAGGTAAATGCCAGAGCTGCTGGAGCAGCTGCAAGGAGGACAAGCTTGCTCTCTCCTGATGTTGGTCACTGCATCCCTGGAAAGGCCAGATTTGGATGGTGGGAGTGAACCCAACTCCTCATCCATAACACCCTCCTGAGCATCTGGTGTAGATGCTCCTACATGGCAAACACAGGAGAGGTGCTTACCCAAGGCTGCAGTCAGGGAGACTTTGCCCATTCCCTGCTGTGGGCTTTTCTTGCCCAGCTCTGCCTTTCCTGCCATGGAGTAGAATTGATCCAGGCTTGCCCACTGTCAGCTGTTGCCTGGTGGGCTTCCCTGAGTAGTAGTCCTTTGGGGGCAGGAGGTGGCCTAGGACCAAACCTGCAGCCTCCTCTGTGTGTGATATTGAGGCATTGCTGCAGAAAGAGCCCTGCCAGCACCTGCAGCAGAGCTTTGGAGAGAAAATGACTTTAGCTGGCTGTGGTCAGTGCTCAGCAGAGGCTGAAACAACCTCTCCAAGAATTTCAGCCCTGTCCAAGACATCTTCAAATCCTGGGAGAGCCGAGCTGGGAGCAGAGTGTCACAAACCGTGGTGCTTCTCAGCAAACCCTGGAGCTGGTGATGAAGCTGTGGTGAACTTGGTGCTCCCTGACATGTGGATGCCCTCAGTGTGCTGAGCGAGCACGTTGCTGCTGCGTGGGCAGCTGCCTGCAGCCTGCTGTGAAGTCTGGCTCTCTGCACTGCAGGAATTGGAGCCAGGTGCAGCAGTGGCCCATGCAAAAAACCATTTTTTTTCCCTTTTAGGTCTGTAGACTAAGCAGAAAATAATTTTGTGCTGCACATGTTTTTGAATGCTTCTTTTCTGTAAATGTACCTGCATCCAAGATCCAAACTGCAGCTTCTCTGTGCCAAGAGTAGTCCACAAACAGCACCTGCTGGTCTTCTGTACCAGGAGTGAATGTCCTAAAATAAACAAGCAAAAAAGAGAGGAAGAGAAAAAGAAAATGTTTGATCAAAAAGAATGTCAGCTGATAAAGTAACAAATCCATTTGCTCACATAACTTGTACAACCCCTTAGAACTGTGGCTAAAAATTGAGCAATTCCTTTACTTCTCTTTGGTGCCAAGTGACTTTCAATCTATATTAGCACTATCTGTATTAGCTCACATGAAACTCTTTTGCTACTGCTTTGTTGATTCTAAAGCCCAACTATCTTGGTGTTTTAAATTTGAATTTCTGTGGCATTTACTGGTGGAAAACACAGTGAATTACTGTGGCTGGTGGAAAACACGAGCCTGTGCAGCTTGCTTTTGTTCTTTATTTTTCTTTATTTGGAAATTTTATTTCTTTGCCCAGTTAATGACACCGGTGATGGTCACCTTTATTTCAGCTGAAATATGTCTTAAAACCTGCGGTAGAGTCTATTTGGCAGCCTGAGTCACTTCTCCTCTTGCATCCTCTGAGTGCCACCTGCCCCAGCCTGGTGTCCCTACCCAGCCGGAGGTGACATGAGGCAAGGCTCGTCTGCTCAGGAGAAGCCACCCTCGTGGTCAGCATGGATGGATTTGTAATCATGGCCTCAGTCCTCGGCACCTCATGGAGCTCCAATGTCTCACAGCAGCTGCTGTGAAGGTTGGTGTGGCTCCCTGCATCCCAACAGGCTCTGATGGCTGGCTTGGGCTCTTTTGTGTGGGGCTGGGCTCATCTCTGCAAGCATTTGTGTACCTTCCATAGATATCGTGTAGGAACAAAAGAGCAGGTGGGGTATGTGCAAAAGGATATACCAGCACTTCCTATAAAAATGCTAATGCTGCCTCAGACCTCTTGAGGGTGTTCAGTGATGTGCAATAAATTGCTTTTATATGGCTTTTTGAGCAGTTGAGAATTTAACACTGTTTTCAAGGAGCAAGAAGTGTCTCTATAATCACAGAGGAGATGGAATAAAAACCGTTTCAGCAAGCAAACATAAAAATATCTGGCCTTTACCTTTTGAGTATTCTTGATAATGTTTGAAATCCAGTTAAACCTCTATACCCGGGAGAAAACTAGCACAAATAATGTCAGAGAGATTGATGCTAATGCTAAGCAAGGGAGAGAGCCCCTGGCTCTTCAAACACATTCAGTTACCTTTTCTTCTGTAAAAATCAGAGGAATATTCTAAAAATGTTAGATTATTAGAGGTCAGCTCGTCTCCCTACTTGTGATTTGTGATACCCTGCTCTGGTGTAATAAATGTAAGTGATGAGCTGCTGTTTCTGCCGGATCTCATGGGCCTTCCCACATGAATCACTGGAAGCAAACTGAACTTCATTTCTAATTGGAATTCAAAGAGGCCAATGGGTAGAAAGCTGAGGTCAGAAAGAATAAGCTGAGGTCTCACAGTCTTATGAGGCCTCAGAAAGGCACCTGAATTTAAGTGGAAAGTCTGAGTCCCCCTGAGGTGAAGCAAAGTGGATGAGAAGGGGAGGTGCTGCAGAATGTTTCTCTTCCAAGCCAGCCCCTCACAATGGGAGAGATGAAGTCAGGTCTCTGGAGTGCTATCAAAAGACACTCTTGCACAGATCCCAAGCCTTGGATTTACATGTCTCCAAAACATGGGTGGCCCAGGACTAATCCAATATTGCTGTAAAAAAAGAAATTAAGGACCAAATTTCAAGTCCTGGAGAAACCAGAGGCTTTCTTGGGGCACTACAAGATGTATTGAGGTGATTTACAAACAAAGAACCAATTAAGCTTTCTTGTACGGAGATACCAGTTATGCAAGAATCTGAGTGTTTAACTGGTAATTTAATTTATTTGTGATTTGAAAGACAAAATTTCCCTTACAGAATACAAAATGTGCTGAGATTTGAGCTACTGCTGTCATTGGCAGGGGAGGTATGGGAGCTCCTTCCTATACCCTGTGGTGAGACTTCCCCAGGATGCTCTGTAGAAGCTAACGAGCCTTTCAGACTAGCAGGCACCATCAGGCCATCTGTTCAGCACACTGTGCTTCAGACCATTACATCTCAGCTGACTATCCTTGAGTTGAGCTAAATCTTGGGCTCTATCCCAGTTTTTGTTGAGGGGAATCCAGTACTATCATGACACGCCATCAGCAGGGGGAAATGCCACTGAAGCTTTTGGCACCTCAGCCGTATTCCAAAGCCTGTGCCTCTCCTCGTTTTGGGGGCAGGCTATTTATGCAGCCATGCCCACTCTTTTCCTGTTCGCATTGCTCCAAAGTCAGCTTTCCTCCTAATATGCAGTTTAATGTTGTTACTTTCACTCTGCTTCCTTCTGATGTTGCTTGGAACCTCTACCCTTTTCTCCTTTAATATTTTGTCCGTGTTTTTTTTAACTCAGATTAAATACAGACTTGAGCACTCTCTGTACCATACTGTGCTGAGTCTCAGACATATAAGCTTTCTGTCAAAACAACTAGGTACTGAACATGATTCTCAGGCAGTCTAAGGGTGCAGCATCTCCCAACACAAGGATTTCAATGTCCTCAAGCCTGTGCTTTGCTTTTCTATGGAATTCTTATCTGAAATTTTTTTTCCTAACACCCTTGGCCAAGCTTATCCTTGTTCTGTCAGTAAAACATTCCCAAAGAGATGGGCAGAGAACCAGAAAGGTTCCAGCACTGTCCACGGCCATCACTGCTCCTCATCCTGGGTGATTCCTGCCTCCAGGGGCTGTGAACATGGCACTGCCGAGGCCCAGGGTGCTCTTGGCACAGAGTAGGGGCCACAATGATCTGGCTGCAAACAAGGTACAGCTTTTGCTTCAGGGTCACCAGCATCCAGGGGAGAGGCCGTGACTGATAAATTCCTGTCACATAACCTGGGAGAGGGAAAGTTTTGGTTGTGCTGCCTGCAGAGCTGCCTGCTGCTGCTGACACTGACAGGCAAGGCATTCCTCCGCTCCCCGGCTGCAGGGTCCTCCACAAGTTCATTTAAAATGTTCTTTTTTAAGACCAGATTTTACCTTGCATCTAAATCTTACCATCTTCTGGCCGAAGCCAAGCTCTGTTGCATTGGCTTTCCTGCTTCCTGGCAGCATGCAACACCTGAGGGCACAGGGCTCAGCAGTGGGCATGCAGCCCTGGTGAGCCGTGTGTGTGTGTTTTCTCTCATATAGATCAAGGGTTTATGCAAAATTAAACAAGCATTGTGAAACATCTGGCTGTATCCCAACCAGGGTGCCCCATGTGCTGTGGTTCACAGAAGCACAGGCTGGCATCAAGACCTGCATTGGCTTCTGGCTCAGTCCTCTCCATTTGCTGTCAGGGTGATGGAGCACCTCTTTAAAGTCTTGCCTGCACTTTGGAAAATTCCCTCCAAACATAGCCGGCACATTTGCCCTTGCTGGATCCTCTCTGCAGGGGCTCTGAGCGCACGTGGTGGCACTGAGGTGGTTTATCCCACTTCCACAACAGGCTGCAGGCACCCTTGGAGAAGAATGGCATTGTGGTGTGGTATTCAACCCTGCGGCCACACAAAGTGGGTACCCAGGAGCAGGGAATTTGCTCTTGTCCCTAACATCCTTGGGTGGGCTGAAGGAGCTCAGCACTGAGGGTGAAAAACTTGCAGCTGCACGGTGCCTGCCTGTGAGCCAGAAGGACAAGACCAGTTTCCAGGAGCTCCCACGAAGACAGAGCTCAAGCTGCAGGCAGCAGGACTCCTGCCCCCAGGGAGCCCAGGCATCCTGTGCAAAGCAGCGCTGGAGCCAGCAGGATGCCCAGCCCCCAGGGCCACAGCCTGGCCAGTGTTTACTGACCTATTTACTGCTTCTCCCTCCGTGTGTGCAGTAATCCTTTGCCATGTCAGGGCTTGCTTTTCCTCTGTTTTCCAGAAGAAGCAAGCACATATAAATGGCTGAACAGTACTACAGTACAAGCATTGCTCCTGCTTCTCTAGTAGCTGCTCTGGAGAGTAAACAGTGAGTGCTTCCTCACTGTTGTGAGGTTGTTTTGGTGCTTTAATCCAATATGAAGTGTCATTCTCTGTGCACACTTTGCATACCTCTCCCAGATGAAACCTGCCATATTGTCATAGAGTCAGCTGCACCACATTTGAAATGTCATCATGCTAACTGGGCACCCAGTCCAGACTGAATGGCTTGGAGTTTATGTAGGTCAGTCCCTTGGGCTGTTTTTAAATATTGGGGTGACAATTACGTAGCACTGGCGTGCTACCATCCATAAATCTCTCTGGGTGCCAGCCCAGGATTTCAAGCTAAGTGTCTGGCTCTCCAGGCACACCAAGCAGCCAAGAATGGGTGGGGATCTGGTCAGAGAAGATGGGAATTTGACACTTTCCCCAAGATGATGGAGTTTTCCTCTTAGCTCTGTGTGGTGACACTCACTCCAGGGCAGTGAATGTCTCTGTGTTTCTCCAAGGGCATTAACTATGTAAGTGTTCACAGTAATGGTGGAGTTCTGCTGTGTGCTGTTGTTGACCAGGGAATTTAGTGGGAATAGAAAGTTCTCAAGATATGGCATGAGTGGGCCCCAAGTGCTGGAATTTTCATTTATTCAATCTTTTTCAGTGTCCTGGAGCCTTTCTGAATTTGTAGTCAGTAAAACCTCAGCAAGGCTACATGACTTATAGCTGCTACATTCAGCTGTTACTGCCTGCTACGGTGTGCTGGTTTCAGTCCTTTTCTTCTGCTGCCTCTCTACCAAAAGATGTTAACTGATTTTAATTATTTATCTGCTTGCGGTCCTTATGCCCAACTTGTTCTCAGCTTCACATCTCCTACCTCAGTCATCTCTTCTGCATCCTGCATATTCTGCTCATATTTAAACATTTCTAGCAGGTTACCAGAAGAGAGGGAAAAATTGGGACACAGAGCAGTGGTAGTCACAGCTTAGCACTGCTGTTGCAGCTCTCCTGAGCCAGAGGCAATGGGCTCTAAAGCACCTTGGAGTTGCTCTGATGGATTGTGCTCAGTTTTGAGTGTCTTCAGCGCACCTTGCTTGGCCCCAGTCTCTCCTCTTCCCAATCCCAATTCTGTTCTGCTGGAGCAAAGAGCCTTCCCTCATTGCTGGGCTCTGGAGGAGTCTGTCCCAGTGGCTGCCTGAAGCACTGAGTCCTGCTGGGTCCAGTGCCTTGCCTGTGGCTGATGAGAGGCCGCTTGTGCCTGGGCTATGAGCACACTGACAAACTCTCCTGGTCCCTCTGCCTTCCCATGGATGTGACTTTTGGCTCACGTTCTCCTTGAAATGCTTACTGGGCCATAGCCAGATGCTTTGGGTGGTGTTCCTGGTTCTGTGCTCGCAGGAGCACAACCCTACATCCCACAAACATCGGCACATGGTGGCCAGTGACCCCCCAGATGGCAGCCCCAGGGCAGGGGGGGATGTGAGGGGACAGGGTCATGTGCTCTGGCTGTTGTGGGCCCTGCTCGTCTCCATTGAGACCCAGGACTCTCCAGGGCTTTGGGGCCCAGACTTCAGCAGGGAGAGGATTTTGTTTTCTCTTTTGACATGTTGTAAAGTGCCACAGGCACTTGTGTGACCATGAGGCATAGCCCTGGCAGCTCTGCCTTTTGCAGGCTTTTCTGCACAGGCATGTGGAGGTGCACAAAGCTATGGCAAAAAACCCCAAACAAACAGGAAAGAGGCTGCATTGTATTTTTCTGGCAAGTTAAAATCTGTTCTAGTGAGGTGTGGCGGGTGATGATTTTTAGTTTTCAGATTTTTTAATTGTAGCATTATTGTCATTTGCAGACCTTTAAAGACTCTGCAACACCCCAAGATAGGGACCAGTGCAAGTGACCAAAGACGTGAGAGACCTGCTATTATTTGTAATTAATGTTGAAATCAAGAAAGACAATTGCATGGGGGTGATTTCACGCCACATAACAGGGCAATTGAAAGGATAACCTCCTGGACAGCAAAGCTTTTTTCACAGAGAGTGGGGTTTCAAGATAAGAAGGAAGCCCTCATACATCACTTGTCAGAAGAAAGGCCTGACCTACAGCAATTGGAGGAACACAAATGGGGTGACAGAGGGAATTAGAAGACAGAGATGGAAATACTACTTTTTATTCCAGTGACCAGGGGAAGGACCTGCACGGTGAAAGATGAGAAGCAAGGGCCAGCGCCCCATGCTCACAGAGGTGGCAGCTTCATGACAGTCATGCCGAGTGTGCTAGAAGGATCAGCTTACTCCTAACCTAAATTCAGTGCAGGATTATTAATGAGGTGACAAGTGCAGAGTCCAGAATGACAACAAGTCTATGGAGGCTTTTGTACTAAGGCAGAGTTGAAGACGTGGGTCCTGTTCTCTCTTCTAAATTCTTAGGGTTTTCTCCAGGGGAGATGATGGAAAACAGGCTTGGAAAGTTTACCTAAGAGACTAAGGGGCCAAACAACTTAGCAGGGACAATGGTTAAATTTAACTTTAAGCACAAACATTATGGATGGATGAAGCTTCTTGCCTCGTGTGGAGGTGCAGTGGAGGGCAGCTGCAGCAGCCCCACATAGCTGGGGTGATGCTGAAAGCCTCGCCACTCTGCTGCTCCAAGGATGAGGATGGGAGGTGTGAAGGGTGGAGCTGGCCCCTGTGACAGGCATTTAACTTAGTCCTTGGCAGGAACAGCCTTGCCAAGCAGGCACTGCCCACTGGGAGCAGCAGCCCCAGCCCGAGCAGTGCTGTGCCCTTGAGAGCAGCGAGGCATAGGGAGAGGAAAGCTGGGATTGCTTTGTACCTTCTCATGAAGGCACTGCTCTCCCCAGGTTTTCAATAGTGGGAGAGAAACAGCAGTTCTACACAGCCTAAGCCTGTGAAGAGCACAGCAGAGCACTGCCTGGCTGTTGGAAAACCCCTAGAAATTGATGACTGAGGAGAGGTCTGGATTTAGCATCCTCAGATGACCTGTCGTTACAAATTCTTTGGCTATTTATAAATGCCCCCATAAGACTACAGTTCAAGAATGCACTAACATTTAGAACTACAGAGCCAGTTCACCCTCTCTGATATCTTCCTCATGCAAGGGAATTCAGAGAGGGTATCTGCTACATGAGGATGGTCAAGATTGGCCCCAAAAATATTTTGTTGCCACAATATTCTGAAGAATACATGAACCACTGGCAGCTCCTGTTGGGCTGATAACTGTGGCAGAGCCAGGCTGCTGAAGCAAATGAAAGTGGCCTTATCCAGGAGCTGTACTCCATGGGGGAGAGCTGCAGGATCAAAGGTCAATATAATCCAGTGTAGTAACCTAATATGATGCTGGTCTGCCCTGAGGGCTCTTGCACACCCAGGATGACAAAACGCAGCTCTGTCTCTTGCCGTCCTCTTCATTTGCTGTTGGCACAACAAAGAAAAACACCAGCTCCGGTGCGTGCCAAACTTACTGCTTTGTGACAGCACCCTCAGTGTGTTTGCTCTGAATAAAGGAGTTGCACGGTGGTAAATTTTAAAAAATAGTATCTGCCACCTAGTGGTAAATGAATTTGTTTAATGGGAGATGATGATGTTATGGCTTGCTGGGTTAACAGTGGCTTTCCTAAGGTATTTTCTCCTTGAAAAGGCTCAGTATTTGTTTGGTACAGATTTTGGGCTAGGTCCCGAAATTGTTAACAGCATGTAGGTATTAATAAAATGAAGTGACTATTTCAATGATTTGCTTCTACTACGGAAAAGGTCTCAAAGACGCTCTCACAGGATATGATATGAATTCAGAATTTTCCTCAGAAAGTCATATCTGTCTATAAGTGCTCAAGAGTGTAATTTGGGTTTAGGAGCGTAAGGAGCCTAATTTAGGAACAGAGTGTGAAGAGTATGTGTTAAAGGATGAGCAATAAGAATAAGAGCAGTCAGAGCCAGCCCTGTGATTGCTGTGGGACTCGATATATTCTGCAAGTCATGGGTAGAGGGGAGGTGTTGAAATATGTTACCGTTCTGCATGCTTCGACAGCTTCTGTAGAAATAATTATAAAGTGCAAAAACTGTATCCCATAGGGGTTTCGGTTTTATTACTTGGTGGGTTGCTTTGTAGGAAGATGGTCTTTCCCAGTCCATTCCCAGTCCCCATCCCTGGGGATGCCTGCTTTCACAGGAGGCTCCCTTGTAGCCTCCCAGGTGAGGTGTGGCTTAGGTCTAAACGTCCTTGGCCAACGCCAGCAGAATCAGACTACCTGTGCATGGGCACCCTTTCAATATATTAAGAATGCCAACATGAAAGCTGGAGAGACACTTATACCAAGGCCTGTACTGACTGGAGAAGCAGTTTTAAACTGAAAAATGTTTGATTTGAATGTGACATAAGGTATTTTTTTAATGATGATGAGGGTGGTGAGACACTGTAACAGGTTGCCCAGAGGCCAAGTTGGATTGGCCTTTGAACCTGGTCTCGTGGAAGATGTTTCTGGTCACAGTAGGGGCATTAGACAAGGTGGCCTTCAAAAAGTCCCTTAAAACCAAAACTATTCCATGGTTGTATGGTTCTATACTGACCCAGCTACACAATAAGCCCATAGAGTTTAACATTTTTTAACAGGTGTTATTTTAAATGGTAGCTGGATGCTGAAAATATTGCAGAAGGAGTTAATTTCTTGCACCACAGTTAAATTACCAAGCTGATTATAGCCAAGCTAAACTGATCCTCAAGTGATCTGCTTGTGACATGTTTGACTGAAGGAGCTCCCACCCAGAGGAGAGGAGCAGTTGGCAATGGAGCTGAGGGCCTCCCCCAGCACTGGTGCTCCTAGCCATGGACTCACTGCTCTGTAACCTGTCCCCTCTGATTCACCACCTTCATAAGATGAAAGTAAACTGTGAAAGGGAGGCCGTCTGCAGACTGTACATAAAGGACTGGCTTTGTTTTCTTTTGGCATGTTTCCGGGGGGCTATTCCCTGCTGCAGCAGTGAGTGGGAGCTCTTGGCACTGGGGACCCCTCGGCTGCACTGGGACACATTGACCCAGTGGTGCGAGGGTCCTCTAAGGGCCAGGGTGCCCATGTGTGAAACCAATTGCATTTCTCAGCCAGGCTAATGGCAGGGACAACACTACACTCTGAAGGGTTTTGAGTGCACACCTGCACAGCACCGGCCCACAGGCTGCTCACTCTCTCCCCTGGCAGGTCAGGGAGCACCAGATTCTGTGCCAGAATGCCTAAAACATTGAGTTCCCTGTTAGGAAAGTCTGCCGCAGGGGAGTGCATCAAAAGAAGAGGTGACAACATCCCTTCCTCCCTCCCTCCAGCCCCAGGGGCTCATGAAGCCTGAACCAGGTGGTGCTTGCTAGGGAGATGCTGGCCCGGGCGGCTGGTAAATGCAGGCACCAGGTATGTTATTCTGTCAAGCCTTTCTGCAGTGGGAGGTAATGCTTCTTCCCATAGGAGTGCGTACCCAAGTGCTGAGGCCAGGGCAGCAAAGTTAAAATTGCCTTCAAGCAATTATACTGACAATTCTCCCCCTCTCCCAATATGAAAAAAGCTTTCTTATTATTTTGAGGCCATTGATTCAGCAGGAAATGCTGTCATCCCTTCCTCAGCTGGCAAGTGTCCTACATCAATCCCACACCTTCTAAGGAAAAGCTCTTTGTCCTTCATCCACAGCTTTTCCCAGCCAAGCAGTCTCTGCAAGAACCAAACCAAGGGAACAAAGAGTACAGCCTGATTTTTCTGAGAGAAGGCACCCTCAAGGTGTTTATCATCAAGATTTTCTTCCTAGAAATACCCTAGAGCTCAAATGGTAGAGGTCGGATTGAGAGAAGTGTCTGTACAGGAATGTGACTGATCCTAACTGGTGCCTCTCAGACATTAAAGTCCATGAGATTGTATGCCCTGAATCCACCACCTCTAGCCCTGCCTTCAGTACCCAGCAAATGACCACAGCCATATATGCCCAAAAATGTCTGTGTTTTCCTGATGGCACGCCCCTTTTTGCCCACCAAATCCCTTCAAAAGGAGCCTCACACAACCTGCCCAGAGTGCTGTCTTCTTTTGTGGAAGAAAGAAGCTGCTGACACAGAGTTATTGCAACAGATTTAATCAGATGGGGAGAAGGGGTGAGGCAGAGGAACGACTGTGTCTGGGTTCAGCAGGCTGCTGCAGTTCAGATGTCGCAGTGATGATGGCAGCACTTGTGTGGCTCTTCAACTGTCACGCTGTTGGATTCCACTGCGTAGGTCACCCCGTCGTCGTGCTCCGTTGCCACAGTCACATTCCCATCTTTCACCACTACAGTAGAGACATCGCAGGGGTCACAAGGCTTATCACACAGAGCCAAATGACTGTGACTACGGCAGGAGCCCAGCATCATTCCAAGTCTTCTCAATCTGGAATTAAAACAAGAGAACAATATTTACCTTCCTGTATCCCTTTAAATTTATTTCTCCAAAATGGCTACTTCGCTCCCATCCTGCTTCTCTGTTTCAACCTTTGCTCCCAGTAGCAATGCTAAACCTCCCTTTATCCTACCCTAAAGGTTGCCGATGTCTGTAGAAAGCAGGCAGCTCTCTCTCACCTGTTAAGTCGTCGCTCCAAATCCAGCCTTGAAAGGAGGGCCCTTCTCCCCAAGCAGGGCAGGTGGCAGTGGGAATGGTGCGAGTGGCAGTGGGAATGGTGCGGGTGGCAGTGGGAATGGTGCGAGTGGCAGTGGGAATGGTGCGAGTGGCAGTCGGAATGGTGCGGATGGCAGTGGGAGTGGTGCGGATGGCAGTGGGAATGGTGCGAGTGGCAGTGGGAGTGGTGCGGATGGCAGTGGGAATGGTGCGAGTGGCAGTCGGAATGGTGCGGATGGCAGCAGTGGTGATGGGCCAGCCTGTGCAGGCGGCAGCAACTCAGCCTGTCACGGAGCAGATGGAGGCGGGTGTCCAGCATCCTCATCTGTCGCTCTATATGCTTCAGGTTACACAGGTTATCGTAGAAGTGACAGTGAGCCATTGTTGTTGTGCTGCAAGTGTGTTAGGGTAGGAGTAAGCTGCAGCGCCCTGGGAGTTGCAAGCGGTGGTGCGTGCGGAGCGGAGCTGCTGGTGTTTCTGCAGCCTTCCAGCGGGCGCCTTGTGACATCACGGGTCCAGGGCACCAGAGTTCTGTCACCGTGGGAACAACGGCTCCACGCACAACGGCAGCCCCTGCTGCAGCTCCTAGCCACGGACCAGGGGAGCCCATGGCAGCAGGACATGCCGGGGGCTGGACACAGCAGGGATACATGCACAGTGGCTGGGCAGCAGAGCCATGGGCCGTGGGGAGCATGACTTGCATGCAGTTTCATACACAATGTTGCTTCAGCATGGCTGCCCACAATTCCCTACAATGATACTGACCACCAGCTTCCATCCCATCATCTCTGACAAGTGCTGGAGCCCAGGACATGAAATATATTCCCTCACAAATATGTTGTGTCATGGCCCTGTGACATGAAAGCTAATCCCAGCCTCAGCAGCACCAACACCCTTGTCTCTCAGGCATCTGCCCAGTGGCAAGCCACATGATATGCTATTTTTCCAAGATGAAATATGAATTTGGCTTATCAATAAATCAAAAGAGACAGCTTATTTTATATTGAATGGTAGTTTCATCCATAAAAAAAGATAAATTGCTTTGTGCTTTGTTACTTACAAAAGGCATCACTTTTTTGGTCCAAAGACGAATCTTTTATTTAAAAGCTAAATCCAAAGGCTGACAACATGTGAAGGGTCTCTCCTGTACAGAGCCTTTACACCTCTCTGATGGTACTAATTTGTCTTTAAAACTCTGACACTCTCTATTCTCTTCAGCTCTACATGAAAGAGTCCCTCAGGAGGTCTCTCTTGCCTGGTGCGTCTGAACCCTTTATTTCCCAGAGGGGGTTTTGTTTGCCAAGTACAATCTAGAGAAATGAGGTCTGGAACAGATCACTTGAACTGAGCATCGAGCTCAATCTTCCTTCTGGTACACAAATAGGGACGGCAGGAACCACTACAAAGCAAAGATGCTGAACACAAGGGCGTGTATCAGAACAAAATTTCTGCAGCGAAAGCAACGGCTCAAAATAATTTGAAGTTAAACCTTCCTGGCACACGAAACTGAGGGATCAAGGATTTGCCATGAATCCCACAAGAGAGTGAGGAGGGTCTACAGGCAGGGGCACCCGTAGGTTGCTGCCTCCTTTGGGACCCCTTATGTCAAGGGAAGTGAACTTTTCCCCACAGGCATGCTCATCCAGGGAGATTGTCCCCAGAGCAGGAGAGCATCAGCATGGCCTGCAAGCAGAACACTGAGCAGAGGGACCTGCATGCAGTATAACCTTGGAGGGCATCACCACATGCTGTATGTAGGATAAGTGGGCATGCGTGGACACAAATCAACCAAGCACAAGCTCTGCCAAGCTCTGCTCTCCTCCACTGCCTCCTTTCTCATCCCATCACCCCAGGCAGAGGCACAGTATCCAGCAGTGCTCTTAGTGTGCATTGCCATGCCTTGGGAACAGTGTGTGCTTTGCCTTGTTTTAATGTGTCCCAAAACCTCCCAGGAAATCCTACAGTAGGATGGAACACCATGTCAGCGAGTGCACACTGGGGAATTAATTAATCCAGGGTTGTCAACACCAGTTTACAGACACTTCCTGAAAACACCCCTGTGTGGATCTGCTCATCCCCAAGGGCTCTCTCACACCAACCACATACCTGCACTTATGTTTGCAATCAGTGTTTAAAAAACATAAAAGCCTATCTGCAGGGTGGATGTTTTTGTAATGCTCTGAAAAATGGGCTGTAGTTTTTAAAACAATGGAAATACAGATCTCTGAAACTAATTTTTAGCCTTGTTTCCCATTACTACAGCAGCTGAGCAATAATTGTATCTTGGTAAAGAGCTTTTTTTCATGCTTCTGTTGCTGTTTTTAGTTACCCCCACACACTTTAAACTTTTGGTGTTCTGCTGCAAACTGTTCACTTTGCAGTTATAAGAGATGGATGGGTAGCTAGACTAGACAACTCAATAATTGTTTTTCATCTTATATTTTATGAAATTTCTATAAAGACCTGCATGGCAACCATCCTCAGTGTGACTTCCTAGGGGCTGAGCAGAAGTGGGCACCTGCTGTGGCTGACAAGTGCCTCTCTTGATCGCATGTACTTGGGAACAGCTTTGGAAGGTGGTTGCTGCCTCTTTCTACCACTAAGCACTGTTGGCAGATTACAGCAGCTGAGTATTACAAATTTAATTTCAGCATTCTCAGCCATACATGATCCTTTCCAGTAGTGCCCCCACAGAGTCTGTGGATGTCATTTTTAGGAAAGGGAACCTCAAAAGCATTCAGAAAAGAAGGACTGATTTGTCTCTCCTGGCAAATGAGGATGGGTTGCCCAATATCTCTTTCCAGGCTTTCACTCCCTTTGGGTGCTGGCAGTACACAAAAACCTATGCTTTTAATAGTTCTAAGTATTCAGATCCCACCTCAGGCTGGTACATAAAAACCAACAAATGTTAACAATAAAAATCCCTAAATTACAGCAATTTCTGAAAATATGAAACTCTGTAATAAAGGGTTGGGCTCCTGACTCATGAGAAGCTGTTTGATTTACAGAAACAGCTCACTCCTGAGGCAGGCTGATCTGCCATGTGTTAAACAAGCATTTCTTGATAGGCTGCTTCCCACAGCCAGAGCCATGTCCTCCACTTCCTCCCCAGCTGCCCTACATCAACGTCCTGTCCTGGGCTGCGCCAGCAGATGGGAGTGGGATGGATGGCTGAGGCAGGGCATGAGAATCAGGCTGGGAAACATCACCCACTATGAGTAATGGTGCTGGTGCCTCTGGGATGTATCAGGAAGAGTTGTGTGCTGCAGGAAGGTGAGCTGCTCTGTAATTATTTCCTGTTGCCTGCTCTTCTGGGCATGGATGGGTAATTATGGGCCCACACTGGAGAAACAACCAACCTCATGCATGTGATTTGGCCAATGTCACCACTGTAGAGCTGGTGATTCTGAGGCACGGGGAAGTGGCACTCACATTTCTGTAGGTCTGCCTAGTTGGCGCCACTTGAAAGGGGCACCAAACACTTCTTAGAAGGTAGATGGATGGATAAGAATTGTTTTGAGTAAAAATCAACTCCACCTTGAAGGTGTGCTGTCATTTCAAGAACCAACTCAGCTCCATTTCCCTAGGGGCAGGAGGGACTTCTGCCACACAGTGTGTTACTACAGCTGCTGGTGGGGTAGTTCCAGTACTCCCTCCAGTAGAGAGGATCTCTTAGTGTTTCTCCTTCACTGCAAGTCAGCTGGTGCTGTAAATGCAACGTGGAGTTGCTCGTGGCCTGCTGACATGTGGATGCTGCATGTTACTGGGACATGGAGAATGAGCAGGGTAACACCACTGCGGTATGATGAAGCTTAAGCAGGTCCCTGCTCAGTGAAGCCAAGGTGAATTTTGACTTCTGCAAAGACCAGGCAATGAAACATGTTTGGAGCTGTCAGGGAAGTGAGTCCACTAATAAGCCTAACTTGCAAGAGCTGTTTTGAAATTGTCTTTACTTATCAATGGAATAGGAAATCCTCCTGTTTCATGTTTGCTGCAGTCCTGGGGAATCTGCACAATCAGCTCTGGCCTGGCATGAAGAGGAGGATGAAGGAGTGCATGTGCTACAGCATCCATGTGTAATCCCGCCCTTGTCAGTCTCACAGGTTGTCTTGAACCCATTCCCACAGTGACCTCAAAGAAAACATTTCAACACAGACAAGTTGAACACAGTATAGGTTCTTTGGCTCCTTAAGCATCCCTGGCTGTCAAGGTCTTCCTGATACCCACGAAGCTGAGAAGCTCCTAAAATGTAAAAGCAGAATGGAGAGATGGAAACTGGAAGCTGTCCTTCATTGCTTACTGCCAGTTGTGACTGTTTCCCCTTGTCTGCAGCACAGAGCCAGGGACCTCTTCACTCTGAGTCCACAGAGTCCACTGAATTGACAGGGGAGTCCACAGAGATGAAGGTACTCCACATGACCTGAAAGTCATAAAAAAGCCCCTTAAAAAAACCCCCAAAAACAACCCCCAAAGCCCCACCAAACAAAGAAAGCAACCCTAAACCTCCAGATCCCCAAAATCTAACTCCCAGGGCTGGAAGCACTGCTGTCTTCTGCTGCTGTTGAGATGGGTCACGACACATGTACACATTGGACAACTTCAGGCGATGGAAGGAAAGCTCTCTTTCAGTTATCACATTGCCCTCTTTTATACAGTTCTAATGTTTACAAAGTTTCAAGGCACAACAGACTTGATTTAGCCAATAGCCCCATACCTCTAGGCGAACATACGATAGTCATGCAGCATGTTTTTCCAACAGAAATTCAGCTATGCCTTTTCCCCACGGTCCTTCTCTAGCCAAAGTAACAGGCCTAAGCCATGATTTTACAGAGACAACAAGGCCTTCATTTTATAAAGTTTTTATCTAAATTCCACACTCTTCTTTGCCCTTTCAAATACAGTGCCTGAACCATTATTTCAAGGTTTCTCTTGGTCTCTTTAGAGCAAGAACAAATCCAGTTCAACAGGGACTGGACAAGATCAATTCAGAGTGTGGTCAATATATTTTCAGCAGGTTTTGATGGTGTTTGAAGCACTGATTTACAGGTATCAGCCAGAATCTCTTAACACCCCAATTGCCTTCTTAAGTGGGGATTAAGAATATGACTTTAAGCTGAGACTGGACCAACCCTCAGACAGAAAGCCAGGTGTTGTTTAACTGAGAGAACAATTGCATACAGAGCACTGCAGCCACACACTGCACTCAGGTAACCATGTGCTCAAATAGATAATAATGATAATTTTCTCCTCTTCTAATTTCCATATAGAACGGAAGGAATTAGCCATGTAACTGTGCACCTATTTGTCCAGCCAAGTATTGCTGAAAGGCTTGGAGCAGACCCAGGGTGTCAGGCTCCAGCTCAGCCTCCTGCTCCTTGGAGTGGCATTGACTTCCCATATAAAGCTGTGGAATTAACTCCTGGGGATGGACTGCCAACACACTGTTTATGTAAATGAGACATCCTTTGATATTATAATGATTTTACCAACATATTGAACACTCTTTAACCTTCATAGGAAAAAATATTCATGTTATATCAAGAACTGCTTTTTATATCTTTCCTCAAGGAATTCTTTCTCCACTTGAAACTCATAATGGGGCAATTGAATTCCTTCAATTCAAATCTAAATGATTCATCAAATATTTTGCACTGATTCCTCAAGCTGCTGCTCAGACACACTGATGATGAGTCAACTTTGAAAGAGTTGTCTTTTCCTCGTTTTCCTCATGCTGTCCTAACATGTCTTCCTACCAAATAATGTTCCTGAATTATCCTGGGCTCTCACACCTGCTCTCCCACTGGCACATAGTGGTGGCAATCTGAGAGGCACGACCGTATTTTCTTACACCTGAATGAATAAATGTCCTTCTTCTTAACAAGGTCTGGTCTAAACAGGCCAGGTGGAAGAAAAGGAATGGTTCCCTTCCCTTTCACAGCAAACTAGTTAATCAGTTCCTGACCTGCCCATGATATTATTCACTCTAGCTCTGGATGTTTGAATGTAATTAAAGCAGTGGCAGGTCTTTCCCCAGCATACTTCAGGGCACCATGGTACCCAGCATTGTTGCTAAAGAGGCTTTATCCCATTTGTACACAGGATCTTGACCAAAACCTCTTGTAGCACCATGCCGTGAAGAGCAAAAGCCCACATTGTGCCTGTCATGGAATGTCAGTGGTGCTAATTCACATGAGGGCCTGGCATGGCTGGGCCTCCCCTGCCATTGCTCCTGCACTGGTGAGGCAGTGCAGACCACCTGGGCTTGCAGCAGCTGCTTGTCATCCTGCATGTTTGGAGTGGGTGATGC
The DNA here is from genome assembly GCA_013396875.1 of Vireo altiloquus. Taxonomy (NCBI): domain Eukaryota; kingdom Metazoa; phylum Chordata; class Aves; order Passeriformes; family Vireonidae; genus Vireo; species Vireo altiloquus. The sequence continues at coordinate 1,035,300 of VZRF01000545.1, forward strand.
TATGGAAAGCTCCTCACTCCATCAAGCCAGTCCCTCTTCTCAAAGGTAGCACCTGAAAGCTGCTGCAATGCTTAGAGAGAGCAGCCTGCTGATAAAGTTTTTTCTCTCTGTCACAACCAGAGTCATTTCCAGGACCCCAGATCACCTTTCTGTAGCAAAACCAGGAGGACCATGGCAGTTTTCAGGAAAATCCCCTTGCTTTAGCTTTTGTTTTCAGCCAACATTATTCCAACTAAGTAGGAAGTAGTTCCCATTAGGCACGAATAGCTCAGCTAACTGAGCACCCAGAAGAGATGTAAATTGTGGAGTAGTTGAAAAGGGTCATTATTTGTGCTTTCCAGCTCTCAGGTGGATGAACAAGATAGGAGGTATTGAGGTGCTGTGCACAACACCCTGCGTACAAACCCCCATCTGAGAACAAGTGCCAAGAGCCACTGGTGCCTGTGTAGTTCAGTGTGCAATCTATCTACTGGATCTTGTTCATCCATTGCAGGTATCTTGTCCACCTAAGTACAAACAAAATGTTATTTGCTACAAAAACGTGCATCCTGTGTTGTTAGTTTATAGTCTTACATCTGCTTCTGTCCGGGACACTTCTACGAATAAAACTTTTTTATTTAATAAATATTAATAAATATTTAATAAATAAAACTGCTTTGCTGCAGGGTAGAAATTGCTAGTGCAATATGAGAGAGCTCTCTTTTAACAAGAACTCTCTCATTTCTTCAACATCCATGTTGTCTGCAACAGAAAATAGTTTTCATATGCCTTTTGTTTTCTTTCCTAGAGGATGAAGGTACGGCCTACCCACTGGTCAGAGACATGTCCAGGCCACTTGAGCAGCAAGAGAAGACTTCTAAATTTCCATCAGTGCACTTCAGAAAGTACTTTCCCAAAGAGGGTAATTGGCAGTTGGTGCTGCTGCCCTGGAAGGTGACCCTGAGCATCCAACAGGATGTGAATGACAATTCCCTTTGTGGCAGGTGTGCTGGATGTTTTGCAGCATCACTGAGTGCAGGAGGAGACTTGTCCATCAGTAGAGATCACTGGGCTCCTTGAGACTTTTGCAAGAAGATTAGAACTGTGTGAGATATCACATTTGCTTGGGAAAGTTGATTATTTCACACCTCCTTTCATTCCAACTTTGGAACATAATAGAAATATAAAATCTAAGCTTATTGAGGTCCTTTGTTTACATCCTGGTGGTTGGACATTTTATGGGATTCATATCAAATCAAAAAGTGCTTGATAATGCTGTAAAGTTTCAGTGAAATCAGTGATTATGTGAAACATTTCCACTCCTGTCTGTTCTGCTAGGAAGAAAAAAAATTGTCAGTTTTAATAAAAAATGAGTTACCGATTAAGTTTATACAACTCATCAACATCAGCTGTACACTCCAGGCTACTAGCAGTGTTTTCCTTTGGTAGTCAGGTCTCACCAGCCTCTCATCATTTCTGTGACAGGTTTTCTCCACACAGATGGAACAAGGCATGAGCTCTAATGATAAGAAAACCCCAATCCTAGTTTTGTCTTCCTTTTCATTCTTTCCTGTTTAAAAGAGTATGAGCAGTTTTCCTCGTGCTGAGGATCTCCCTGGAAAGGTGCAGCAACAGCAGTGGCCCAGAAGAACGAGCTGTGAGCTTTCAGGTCCTACCTCACGGCATTAAGAATGGTGAAACATGCTGGAGGTGTGCCAGCCTTACTTTCTTCATCAAGTCTATCTTAGGGTCTCACAGGTTTTATCTACAGTATCCTCAGGGTCTCACAGGTTTTATCTACAGTATCCTCAGAGCAGAGGTAAATAAGGCTGGTGGCTAAAATCAAAGAGCTTCTATTAACTTGTTCCTGCAGTGCTTTAGGGCCACTCACAGGGATGTGAACATCTGCCTGGAAATACATCCTAACACGTCACTCTATGAGAGATGTTTCATCACTTAAGTATTATGAAATAAGAAATTCCTCAACTTAAGAATTTTTCATTTATTCCATTTTTTTTCTCTTTTCAATTGCTGGTTTCCAGTTTGGGCAATACTGTTGCAAATACCCTCTTTTCATTAGGTGTTGCAACCATCCTTTCATTTGGGGCAGGAATGAGCCAAGACACAGTCTCATTTAACACTAAGAGGGTCCCACTTTATTCTTCTTTATGGCTTAGCCATCCTGACTCTGACAGCAAACTCCTACTCTAGAATCCAAGTGCAGGAACTCTAGCTGCAGGCTCCTGTTTACCTCAGACCCAGACTGATCTCACAGCAGATCTTTTACTGCAGCAACTCTCTTCTCTGTTTCTGTGTCTTCTTCTCCTCTGGCCTTCTCCCTTGCATCAAGCTGAAAGACTTCTCCAGGAGTGCTTTCATTCCTCTTCTTAGTCTGCTTTTCCCAAGATTCTTCTTGCCAGGATCCTCCTGACCAGCTAACCCACACCTTTTTATAACACCCATCTTCTTTGGGCACGGTTGTTCCTTCTTTTTGATAATTAACACAGCTGTAACTCATCAGAGGCGAGGTTGCTTGCAATATACCTCCCCATGGAACACCTGGAGATTACCCAAGATTTGTCTGAGTCAATTTTCAGCCTCTGTGAGTAATTATAAAATACAATAGTTTAAGAAGAAAAAATGGAAAATTCTTTTTTGAGAGGAAAAATGAATTAGCCTTGGAGTTTGGTGTCCTCTCCCAAGAAACTTGTAAAGTATCTCTTACAATGTGGGAACATCAATTTGATTGTATTATAAAACAGACTGGAAAAATGCACAAATCAGATTGACAGGCAGTTCCACTCAGCAGTGATTACAAAAACTCCAGCTCACAGCATGAGCCCTCTCTAACCACATCCAGGGGGTTCTATTTTTGAAAGGGATCAAAGACCTGACAAAAACGTTCTCACCACCTTCATTTTAGAAGAATTCTGAATCACTCCATATGCCACCGTGTAAAATTTCAATTCTTTCCCTCCTCCTTTGGCAACACCGTTAGGGTGTGAGACAGGGTCAGACAGTAACTACTTGTATGACTGAGGAGTTTAAAGTTAAGTCCATGCTTTGATGAACCGTAACAATCACATCGTATTTCAGAAGCACTGATCTCTGAGATGGCCCAGATGCTTTGCAGACTCAGGCCTGTGAGGGATGCTGCTTTGGAAGAGCCAATTACTTGTGCACAAGGATGTTGTGGTGGTGAGCAAGGCTTAGGTTTGTTCCAGAATCCTGCCTCTAACAGTCTTGCCTGTGCCGGATACTTTGGGGAAGACCCCTTCTCATTTCCTGCTGGAGATACGGTGTTGCCATGGTATATCCTGACGTGAGGGGTGCAGTGGACACCAGTGGGCTGCACAGGGCTGTGCCTGCTGGCTTGGGGTTACTACGTCACCTTTTCCTTTGTGTCACACCTGCCTTCGAACTTGCCTTTCCTGTTTCTCCTCACTACTTAGCTGCCCTGAATCTGAGCAAGACCTGCCCAGGTCCTGTCTGCTCTGCACCAGTCTTAGGCCTATGGCTGTGGTGAGCACAGGGACGTAGTGACACACTGACTTGTGTGTCTGAGGAGATGATTCACGGGAGGAGCACATCCTTGCTTTGGGGCAGATGTGCCTACCAAAGGGGCAGGATGGACAGCTGCAAGAGGTGCCTGCTTCAGTCACCCAGCACCATGTGGAACCTGCAAGTCTCCCAGCACCCCATCTGGGGTGGCTCTGCCTTCAGAGCAGGGAAAGCAGATGGCTTCCCAGCTGCAGTCAGCAGACACCTTGATGGGCTTCATTCTCTTCGGACCTCTTCAAACCCACAGCAAACACATCCCCTCTAAATTTTCTCTGCAGCCAACAGAGAGAGGTGCTGCTAGGACGTGGGTACTCCTATCAGCAGCTATACAGCTGAGTCCATTGGGTCCCCATTTCTCCTCATCTGCCATAAGGAAGATGCAGGGAACTCGCTCAGATGTGGACATCACACGCTGTAAGAGCATGTGATGTGGGTGCTGCTTTCTGAGTCACAAAATGGGTAATCTGGGAGTCTTGGATGTGACCTTACTCCAGTAACACCACTGGAAGTGCTTTCTGTGCATGCACATAATCCTTTCTGAAATGCAGAAAAACTGTCTTTGAACCAAGAAAGCTCCAGATGTTGCTATAGCTCTTGCCTATTTTCATGCTCCAGGAATTAAAGGCTTTTCTTTAAATTAACAGCTGAGTTCCTGCCCTTACAGACTGTTTTGGAGCCCTCCCTCCCACAGCATCTCACAGGGACCCAGCTCACAAAGGCTGCTAGACCATCAACTGCAGAGTTAGTCTGAACCTGTCACGAATATCAGTACTGATTCCATATATTAATTATATGTTGTCTAAAAAAGGATTTCCCAAGAGGTTTGGGGTTTTTTTTTTAAGTTAAACTGAAGATCTGGATCTTTTTATGTGTCAACAGACTAGATAAACCAGAATGGAAAATCTTATAAGAGGGATACTTCATGTATCATTATTGCATATCAGCATCACATCTCTGGAGCGCCTTTTTTGTTATAGAATGAACGCTGTCATTATAAAAGGAATCTTTCTTTAAAGGAGTATCCTCAGGTTTAACATGTATTTCTTATTTCTCTTAATTTATTGCTTATCTTTGAAGGAGCAGGAGATCCCCTTGTCCATCTTCTGGATGCTAATTGCTTTTAGCATGATGGGTCATTTTACCAGGTGGGCAGGGAGAATGCAGAATGAACGATACCACAAGGGCAGGTGGTGACAAGCAGGAGTTTGCTGGTGACACACCTTCAGGGGTTTCCCACACAAAGGAAATTTCACAGACTAGAAATTTCACAGCTCTGCTCATTATGCTCACAGCAGCCATTCCTCCATCACTGTACCTCACATCGCTCATTTTTGCAAAAGGTTACCAAGGAAGTGTATAGACTAGCAACCCCTGATAGATATTGCTTGTCCAGTCATGAGCTGCACTGACAGATGACTTCATGATGAAAGAAAAACGTGGTCCCTGGTGATTCCCCAAACTTTCACCTACCAGTTTCCTCATAGAAACGGGCTTAAATGGTTAAACTATGAAGTAGCCGTACAAAAGAAATCAAGAGTTAAAAGGATTGAGATATCATCATTAAGATATCATCATAATTACAACTACTTGGTACAGAAATTGGGGTCGTAACATATGCACACTGACATTGTGGACGTGCAGTTGAAACATTTTTGATTGATAAACCTCAACTTTCTGAAGCACCCCCATGCAGAGAACCCACCTGAGGTGGCTGCATGCTTGCAGGAAATCTCTGCTGGCAAAACCACCCTGAGGCTCAGGGCAAAAGAGAAGAGACTCCGTGACCATGTCTGCAGAGGGCTAGTCTAGACTACAGTTTATGTTATTGAAATCTCAGCATGGGCAAGGTTAGAGCTCACAGAAGCAAAGATCTTTGCTAAGAACCTAATTAAGATGAGTGCAGTCTGGGCAGACCTTGCCAGACACAGAAGTCAGGGCTTCAGCATTACTGTGCACAGGACCTTAGTGTTAAGTCTTCAGGGATGGTTCTAAGAACAGCTAGCAGCCCCCCAAAGCTGCACTGATTTAAAAGGAGCTGTAAGGCATTTCCTGGTGCTGCATTTATAGAAATCAATGTGTACTACAATTTTACTCCCCTTGTTTTAGGAAATGCCCAGGCTGGCAGGTGGTGGCACTCTCTTAAGTGCCTGCACTTCAAAACTTTTCCAGAATACTGTAGAGGTTTCCTAGCAACTTCCTTCCATGGCCTTTGTGCTCAGTTTTGTTGTTTGCCATCATAAAACAGTGTTTGTGCCTATTTAAACTAGTTTAGTTCTTTTAAGCTGCCCAGGCATTGGCAGTACAGCAGCAGTGTCTGATTTATAACCATTTTAGCTTTTTATCCTTATATCCTTTTCCTCCAAAACTCACAAAACCTGAACCAGTGTAGGTGGGTTTCATGCCTTTTTTTTAACTAACCAGACCATCAGGCCACTGCTTAAATTGCTGAGCAATAGGAAAAACTCCAAATCTAAAATAGAAAATCCAAATATAAAACCAAATATGCACAGCAGCAATGTATTCTGTGACCTCTGCATCTCCTACATAACTCTTCTGGCATATGGAAACCAACAGATGTTGATCATGTGCTTTGGACAACTCTTTCCAAATACGTGAGAGACATCACACTTTTGAGCCAAAAATGCTCTTAAGAACAAGCAAAACCGAAGTAGCTAAACTGAGCTAATCTTTGCGTGCATGCATGTGTATCCAGTTTAAAAATGGCCATAGGTTTTAAGCCTGTAAATTTACCGATAGCATCCAGGTTTGAACATATTGAAGTGTTTATTCAGTATTGTGTATTGGCTGCTGTACAGGCAGCTTCTGACAGGCAGCTTGAAATGACACCTTTAACTAGAAAGAGAATGAGGAAGCAATTTGGTGAGTGGAGAAAACTTTAAAGGGTTTGTGTGTAAGACAGTGCAAGAGAGAAACCCAGATTATCTCTGCATCCCGGAGCAGCACTGAGACCTTGTTTGTTACTGAAGCAATTCACTACAGAAATACGTATTCTTGGTGTTTTCCTTGAACCTGCACTACCCTGTGAGCTCTTCCATAGAGAGCCATGAACAACTATGTATGACTCTATGAACTGAAGTGCAGGGGGAAATGTAGATTCAAGTCACCCATACTGCAACCAGACTCCTTCCTGTCCTGCCTGACGCTGAACAAATCCCATATTCACAGGGCTTGGCATCCCATGTGGACACAACTGAGGCACAAACTCAGCCCTTCCAAAACTGCCCAATGTGAACTTCTCCCTCTTTTCCCAGGCTTGGCTGCCACTATGTTAACCCAGTATCAGGCACTTCCGTTACAGATCAGCTGCACTTACATCCTTGTGCATGGTGGGGCTTTGCCTGCTCTTGCCATTTGCCAAACTTTACTGCTATAAAACACTGGATTTCTTGCTCAGCACTAGTGCTTGCACTGATGTGGCTATGTCAGCTGTTGGCATCATTTACAGAGATCAGGGCAAACTTCCAGAGCAGATCAGACCTTGGATTTCCATCAAAACCCATCTGTTCCTGGCTGTGAGTTATTCTCACCACCTTTATAGCTGGGTGGGATAACAAGCTATTGAATCCAGAAATTAGAACAACATGGAGTTCTTTTAATAGTTTTCCTCTACAGAAAGTCAAGGCTGATAGTGTATCTTGTGTACACTAGCCAGCCCAGCAAGTTAGAGGACTTACAGCTGACAGTGAGAATTGTTTTTAAAGTGTTACTGCACTGCTGACATTTGAAAAGCAATATAATATTTCTCCCATGACAGTCACTTCAAATATTCTGGAAACAACCCATATGAAACCACGGATGACAGTTACAACACTTGTCTTTTCTGAGATGCCCCGGCCAGATTTGGGCACAGCTTGTGCTGGGCAGGACTGTGAGGTGAACAATGCAGCAAACACAGCTCCTCCATCCACCTAAATCCACTTGGCACTGGGTGAGCCTCACACCTCAGGCCCTGCCTCAGGAATGCTGCTATCAACGAGCACAAGGGCTGGAAGGAATTCATGCAGAGCTGCTGCAGCAGCACTCCCTCCGCAGCGAGCTGCAGCACCAAGGGTTAACACTCTGCTGCCTGCCTCACAAATCTGCATAATGCCTTGCTTTGGCAGCTTATTTGCATAATTTTAAATTACTCTTTTGTCTGGAAAATAAAATCTAAAACATAACTTCAGACATAAGTGGTAGATACTACTGTTTCATATTCTAAGAAGGCCTGGTTAAGTCTATTTGTCTGAACTCGACAACAGAAGCTGTAAAAATAATTTTAGCAGAGAGATGTTGTTTCTTTACTGCACAGCCTTGAGTGCCATTTTGACTAAATAAGGTCTAATGTGCTCATCCACCTCTCACAGAGGGGATGAAGCTTGCCTACACACACTCCGACTCTCTGGAGGGCTCTGCATCTCCAGCCTTTGCTCGGGGGGAAGAGGGGAGAGAGAGGTCTAGCCCGCCCCTCTCATTAAACTGCAGAAACAATGCAGCAACTGGAGACTGAATCCCTGTCATCAGCATATCTTCACCAGATATGGGCTTCCAGGCCGTATACCCAGAGGTGTTGACACACTGCTGTGAGCTCAGTGGCCCAGCTTCCGCTGCCAGGAGGGGTTTAGCTCAACAGAGATGGATACCTACATTTCCTCAGATGAATGACACTCCCAGCTCCATTGACTGCCATAACTAAGTCTCTGCTGCCTAGTGCGGGAGATTAGATACCTAAATTCAGGTATCTGTTTTCTGGATCTGATTCCCACTCAAATTTAGCTGACAGCCTGTGAGATGGTCTTTGTGGGCAGAGCCCCACACCTCTCAGCTATTCTTTCCCTCACCCTGGTAGACAGATACAAAGCACAGTGTCTTCGACCCTCAGTGACGTGTTTTGGTGTAGGAGAAGGGGCTATTAGCCTGCGCTGGCACTTCAGTGTGTTTTAAATCATAGCTTATCAGAACAGCAGAATAAATCCTAGGAAATAAGAAGCCAAATGGATAAGTCACCTATCATTATGTCTGAAGCTTATTTGAACTCCTGTCCTAGTGCCTTACATACTATAAACTTCTGCACATTCCTCAGGCAAAAACCTGTCACTTGTGCATTAAAGTTGCGCAGCATTTCTAAAAGGCACATCCCAAACCAATGTCTTTCTGCTCTTGCCTCTCTAGTCCCAAAAGCTAGGTGATACAAGAAGACATTTCCCAATGGACACCAGCTCCCCGCCAACAGTGTGCCCAGCAGGCATTCTGCCCAGAGGAGCAGCCAAGGGGTTCCCCTGCCAGCTGGAAGGCACAGTGACAGGGAAAACTTTAGGCAAATTTAGCTGGGTCTAGGTAGGTTGTACAAGATGTATAGGGGGAAAAGGCCAAGTATAAGTACAGAATCCTGAGTGAGCACATCTGTCAAATGCTAACAAGTTTCTACCTGGCTTGTTTAGTTCAGTTTTTCTTTTGCCTGGTGCTCATAACCCAAATTCAAACTTTGAAGTTTCCTCCAAGTGATACTGACTGCCCTCCTTCAGATTCTAGTGGCATTACAGTTTTCATGAAAATGTTTCAAATGACTGAGGGCCATATTTTTTCTCCTTTCCCATTTTGCAATATCTAAACCTTTTACTCGACACTTTTAAAAAAAATTAGACAAAGTAGAAATAGGCTATCAAACATTTAAGCCTCAATAATTAGTCCTAGTTCACGGCAAAAGGCAAGTGAAACTACCTGTATGTTTAGTTATAAGCAAGTAATTCTGAATTTTCAAATCTGCCTGTAGTTTCATGCCAACTACCTGCCTGTCTACAGAAATACCCTCAGCAACACATATGCAGGCATATACAACAGTGTTGCAATTGCTGTTATTCACAATAAAATGTTCAGCCATCAGTTAACTGTGACCCTTTCCTCTTAACTGCAACGGAAGAAAAATCTTCCAGACTATTTATTAATATTTTCTTTCCTCCATTAGTTTCAAGGAAGCTAAATGTTAACGGCCAAAGCAGTTCCCAGCACAGTCTTTGCGTGCTGCATCTCCTATTGACCACTGTCTCCATTGCAATTTTTTTTCTGCCTTTCAGTACTGAAGCTCCATCACCATAAAAATCCTGTTTCGTGGGACTCCCAGATGTTAGAGCTGCCTCTCTTCACATGAATTTAACAACTACTCTTTTGTGACATTTAATCACTTCCATGACTGGTTGCAAGACTCACTGCAACTGTGTTCTCAGCTAGGGAAGACACTATAGGGACATGGAAGAACAGTAAAAAACAGCCATCCTGTCCTTAGTGATTGAAAGGGAGAAAACAAAGAAGAAAAAAGCTCACTAGATTTTTAGCAGAAGGTGCAATCTTCCCTGGAAGCAAACCCCATCATTTAAAGGGAATGGGCTGTGTTTGACACTTTGCCTGCACCTCCTGATGGGAACCTCCAACTGCTGAAACATGGAAGAGATATTTCAGAAGGGATGGTGGATTTGTACCCTCTATGTACACTCCTTTTGCACTGGCCAAATTTCTCCTGAACAGCCACTGTTTATGAGCCACTACTCGAATGATACAGCCTCTGGTTTGCTTAAAGTGCCAGCTGTAAATGGAGGCTGCTTTGGAGCTATTTCACTATTTCAGAAGCAGCTCAATTTTCTCTGTGTGCCTGTGCTATTGTTCAAATCAGCAGTTTGGGCTCAAAACTCATCCTCCCCTCACCATTTTCTGTTTGATGTTGTGGAGCAGCCTGAGAGCACACAACCTGGCCTCCTTTGGGGTGAAATCAAATGGAAAACTCCACTCCCAAAGTGCATCATTACCTCTGGGGGAACTGTGGATGTTCAGTTCATGAGGGACAGCTAGAGCTGGCCAACAAAATCACCCTCAAAAGGGGGATGGCTGGGCATTTGGCACCCACTGCTTTGTGCTACACTGGACATCTCTGAAAATGTTTAAATTTTATTATCTTTTTCAAGAGGAATTAAAACCCAAGAACTATCTACTATTTCTTCCTGTATTATAAATAGCCATCCATGACAAATGGCTATTTAATGACAGAGGAATAGCAGCTAATAAGTAGGCTGAAAGTATGTACACTGAAAGGTGAATCCTGGCCCCACTGGAATCCATGGAATAATTCACTTGCTTTTGACCTGGAAGGTCTCCATTCCTTTCCCTGCCAAAAAAAAAAATTTACTCTGCAATAATTTCAGAAGGCAGTACATGAATCAAGGGCTCACAGAACTACTGCTGTGAATGCATTTCACCCGCACATTTTATAAAGGTGCTTTTTTTTTTTTCAAAACTACCACTTTTGAAGGTAAATGAGGTTAAGACAAGAGTAGCTAACCCAATCAAATGGAACTAACAGGAAAATAAAAAATGCTTTTCTTGTCCTAGTTATTCCTCTGGACTGCCTTGACAGCCTGCAGACAGGTAAGAAGGAGAAGGCAATTCCACAGGGAACCCCCTAGGAACGGACGCCTACCTCTAAGGTTGCTAAAATTCAAACAAATTCTGTCTTTCCTTACCAGGAACTTACAGGAAGCTGCTCTGATACAAAAGAACACAACTCTGTTTTACAACTGCCTGCACAGGAACACCAGCCCGGGTGACACAAAGTCTCAGAGTACACTGCCCAGTTTATGCCACTGGGCACTGTACACTGTCCCCCATGTACACCGTGCACGCCAGCTCTGCCCATGCCACCTTACAGGGACAGTCACACAAGCGGCTGCACACAGCCTCTGCTCCCTCAGCTCCTGCACAGTGCCCAGGGTGCCTGGTGAGCTCCTCTTGTCACACTCAGCTGCATTTGCCAGCAGATAGGTCTGGTCTACACATACAAAAGTGATTGTATAAACTTTGTGGTGGGGCCTAGACAAAAAAAGTTGTCCCAGATGCCCAGTCAGAAGGAATAGATGTTCAGAAGTGTCTCTGTGGGAGCTGGAAGAGAAAGATGCAAGTAAGAAGCAATGGTGAGAAGCAATGTCAAGTGAGTGTCAAAATCTCAGTCTACCAGGTACTGGTGGATCTACAAACTCCACCGAACACTGGCAGAGACCTCACTTTGATCCCAGACATGTTGTGCCTACACCCCTAAACAGAGAAAGCAAACCATACTGTAGAGTAAAGAAAGGAGAAACAGATCATAGATTCCTTGAATTATTTGGGTTGGAAGGGACTTTAAAGATCATCCCGTTCCAAACTCCCTGCCATAGGCAGAGACACCTTCCACTAGACCAGGTTGCTCAAAGCAACCAGCCAGGCTGCTGGCCCAATCCAGCCTGGCCTTGAACACTTGCAGGGATGGGCCACCTATGGCTTCTCTCTGGGCAGCCTGCTCCAGTGCATCACCACCTTCACACTAAATAATTTCTTCTTTATCTTTCGTCTAAATCTGCCCTCATCTAGTGTAAAGCCATTACTACGTGCCTTTGTAGAAAGTCCCTCTCCGGCTTTCTTGTAGGCTAAATTCCTTGCAGAATCCTAATTTCTATCCCTGGAGTCCTTCACTGCAGAGCTGAGAGAGGAAATGCAGAGTAGATCAGACAAAGGAAAGGGAGATCAAGCACCTACATTATCGCCTGATTTTAAACAATGTAGTTCAGTCCAGTAGCAAGTGTTGTATCTGCAGGCTGTGTGAAAAAACTCACCATATTCACTTCTGAGTATCTGAGTCTCAGCCAAATTTTGACATAAACTTCTGGTCTCAGAGGTCTTTGTTAGCTTAACTGACCCAAGCACTGGAGAAGCAGCAGGAGAACCACCTAGTACTGCTGCCTAGAACTATCCTAGAACCCACTAGTAGGGGAAAGATAAAGACCAAAGCAGAGCCCAACTTTTTTTTAGTCGCTGAAGAATCCACAGGGCAGAGAGAAATGGTGTGCGCACTGTTAGACACTGAAGAACCACTGTAAGAAAAGGTCCATGGAAAATGAGCTTTCATCAGCTCTGAACCTTACTCAGCTACCTGCTCTTTTGTGGCCTTAAACAATACTTCATCATACATAACAAACCAACACCAGCATCATGTTGTGCAGAAGACAAATGATTTTTCTGTTACAGTGACAGCCAGGTGTAAGCTAGAAAATAAGAGACTATAAACACTCAGTATCTGACATCAAGATGAAATTTCAGCTGTCATGAAATTTAAGCAATGTATAAAAAAACCAGGCTATGACAACTTGTGACATGAGCATGACAGAACATTGCCCGGTACAGCAGAAAGCAAATGGCTGGCATTGCAGTCCTCAGATGGAATTGTCTGATTTCTAGTGTTAACTTGCAAACTATGCAACTTGTGTTGCAAAACACAAGGATGTAGTTTAAAAGCCTGAGGTTCCCAGCTCCCAAGAAACCATTCAGACACTATACCTTGACAGAGGGAGGGGAAGAGGCAGTGAGGGACCTGCATTGCTTCAGTTTGTGGCACAAGGTGATGGAAACCTTGCATGTACTTTGCTGCTCATTATAGGAACATCTTTTCAGCCTTGGGAACAATCTAGAAACTGCAGTTTTCTGCACAGCATTCTTGCCTGACATTTCCAGGAATGCTGGCCTCATTTATTCCAGAGCAAAAAACAATCTTATGGTGCCAGCCTGATGTCATCTCTGTTGACATCTGGAGTTAACAGCCTGGAAAGTGCATTCTGGAGCTCTCCTTCACTGCCTGAAGCCTTTACTTCTACTCAGGGCCTTCTCCCTGGCTTCTGCATGTCCCATCAGCCGCAAACAGTGCTGCCTGTGGTACACCTACTGGCATCTGCTCTCACTGTTTACAGAGCAAAGTCCCTTGCAGTCCTCTTACCCCAATCCTCCCATCTTTAGCAGGGCCCCTCCCTTCGGAACTAACAGACTTCTGTGTAATCCACCAGGCCTGCAGCTGCCGAGTATCAAGCAGTTGGGAACAAATCTGTCCCAGTGCATGTTATTCAGAAGCTTTTTCTGATGGGAAAGTTCCTGACTCACTGGAACTGAACATTTGTGAAGCAGGAGGCTGGATAAAATGCCCTCCAGAGATTCTTCTACTGAGCTATGTGCTTCTACCAGTCTCGAAACTTCAGGAAACACTGACTCTCATCAAAAGTCAATTTCAGACATGACAGCAATGATCCCACAGGAGTTATTTTGTACGGTATTTCTAAGCTGACAAAAATCTTGCATAGAAAATATACCAGCAAGAAACTTGTTCTGCTGGTTGGGTGTTGGTGTATTTATAGTTGCACCTTCCTAAGAAAGCTGCTCCTTTACCTGTAGGCCTGAAAATAGCACTATCTGCACACAGAAGAGCTGTGGAATGTAGGGAGCCAAATTCTTAGGCCAAGACATACAATGTTGACTTAAAGATACATTTTGTAAAGAAGAAAAATCTGGTTTGGTTCTTAAAGGCTCTGTTCATGACTTGGCAAATATGATTTTTTAAATACCAATTCAGTATTGGATGTTGTCATCCAACAGACTGGGGCAGTCAAGAGGACTTTGGAAAAATCTTCTATTTCGAAGTTCTTAAGAAACATAAGTTGTGAGAATGAGCATTTCTGCAATCAGAAAGCAATTCTATTTGAAGTCAAATTCAGATAATCAAAGGGCCATCAAGCTGTTACCCCGTAATTATCTTCCAAGAACTGCATCAGTGGCCAAGGCAGGCATTCAACGGTAATGCAAAAGTCAACCACTAAGATGAAGCCTCACATCCCTGAGCTGGAAGTTCCTCCAAATTAAAAACTTGTGTCAGAATAACATTGTCAGCTGAGCACTTGGCTTTGTATCCTCTCACCTATGCTTAGTTTGCCATTTTAGACAGCAGTGTAAACTCTTCGTGTGAACAAGAGCTGACATTTGCACTACTCAGGTTTATTCTGGCTCTGAACACAAGTTCAGAGGAATGCTTTTTTTTTTTTAAATTTTTGCTCATGCTGAGTGTTTGCATTGGCAAAGCCAAGAGCAATGGCTAAAACTGGGGTTTAGACACAATGTAAATAAAGATACAGAAAAGGATTGCTTGGAAATGGCCAGCAGCAGACTGCTGAGGTCTAACAGATGTGCCCCCCTTTAGGACTTTCCCAGCTCCTTTCCTGTATCTAACAGGTTTCCATAATCCATTAACTTTTAAAGGCTGTGTGTTAATGGTGGAAGGAAGAGAGTAATGGAAACCTCTTCCTTATGCCCACTTCCTTAGAGAATTCCAATGAACGCGCCACAGCATTTGGAAATGTAAATGCTTTGAAGAGCTATGTCTTGAACAGAATATCAAACAAAAATGTCTGAAACTTCCCAAAAATCTACCAAAAATTCTTGACATTATTCGCAAGGGCTCTGCAGGAATTCACGTGACTCATCTTCCTACTGTTCAGGGGAAAAGAGGAATGACTGACAAAGGGGAATATTCATTTTTTTGTCTGGGAAAAAAAATTAAATTGAGAAACAAGGCTTTTCAGGTGGTTATCAAAACACAAAAGTGTCTCTGATAAAATAACTGAGGTCAAGACAGCTCACAAGAATCTCTCACTGTGATAAACACCACAAATATTTTCAAGGAAAGCATAAAGACTGATGTTGGAAAAAAAAGGCTAACAAACTTAGGTACAATCAAATACAGAACTAAATAATCCATAAACTCTAAGCTCTGTCCTAACAGGAAAAAAAAAAGTAAAAAGGTAAACATGAACCTACTAATTTTTGAAAGCACAGCTACTGCACTGTCTCACTACCAAACAGAATGAGTCCTATTCCATACCTTGTGTATTTCCAGAAACTTGTTAGTATTTCCCTCCTAGGATAAGCTAAATTACTTATTTGTATTCTTGAAGGCATTTAAGTATCACTGCCAGTTGAGAACAGAACATATGGGGAAACTTCATCAGAGAATAAGAAATCTGGAATGCATCAATTGAATATTTCTTCTCTCTATGACATTTCCTCACGTTAACGATAGTTGGGAAAAAACCTTCATAAACTCCTGAATCTTTGGGCAGCAAGCAGCTGCATCAGCCGAATCTTGGATTAGCTCCTTTCAGCTGTACTGGAGAAAGATGCTAGGAAGAAAGGCGAGTGGAAGATGGGAAGCGGCAAAGTTCCTTATGGTCTGAAAGTGGGGGAGCAAGGTGAGATTTTTAGGGTTCATGATTATACAGACTCAGAAATTAATTCTAACTCACTGAACTAGATTCTGGAGGTTTTTTAGTACCATTATCATGTGATTACCATCATTCCTCACACGCTAAAAAATTCCAAGTCAGTTTTCTACATTTCTGATTTCCTGAACACAAGTAAGAGCAGACTGCAAAAGCAGCAAGTTCCAGTTAAAAAAACAAACAAACAAACAAACAAAAAACAACACCAAAATCAAAGCTTGGTACAATACCTGCTAAGGTGTTCAGTTTCTATAGAAACAAATGGCTGTTTTATTGACTTTGCTACTCAACCTTAGGTACATTGAGATGTTAATTTGTTAAAAACAGCTCCATTGGCAAGGTGTGATCTCTTGGAACAGTTCAGTTAAATCCTATCCAGAGGGAAGGCATGCAAGGCCAGCGGCAACCAGAGTTTAACAGCGCGGTAGCTTTTTATTCTGATATACCACCAACCTAGTGGTTACTCTAGAGAACGGAAGAATAAAAAGGGACTGCATCATAAATATCTTCAAGGAATGTGTCAAGAGGATGGTGCCAGACTCTTTTTGCCGGTGCCCAGAGGTAGGACGAGAGCTAAAGACCATGAGCCGAAATACAGCATCCACCCCGAAATAAGGAAGAACCGCTTTAAGCTGAGAGTGGCAAAACACTGGAACAGGCTGTCCAAGGATCTCGCGCCCTCTCTGGAGACATTCCAAACCCACCTGGGCACGTTCCTATGCCAGCTGCTCCAGATGACCCTGCCTTGGCAGAGGGGTTGGACTGGATGATCTCCACAGGTCCTTTCCAACCCTAATGATTCTGTGAACCTCTCTAACCTCCCTGAAAAATGGTGAAAAATCCCGGCTGCTATAGGGAGGACTGACCAGAAATACAACAAGAAACGCAAATGGAAAGGACAGAGCCGGCACCGGCCGTGAAGAGTGGGCGCCGAGGGGCGCTGGGTTTGAAGCACCTGCGGAAATCCGTGACGCCCCACAAGGCACCACTGGGGACCAGCACACTGAGGCCTCACACACCCACATCCAGGGCCCCGCTTCCTCCCCGAAGCCACCCCGGCCGAGGGGAAGCGCCTCCGCTCCCGCCCCGTTCCCGCCCAGCCCCTCAGGGGCAGCCGCGCGCGCCGCCCGCCGGGGAGCCGCTCTGGGGCGGAAGGGACGGGGGGGGGAGTGAGAGAGAGCCGGGGGAGGCACGTGGGGCTTTACGTTCCGCTCGCGCAATGACGTCATCGCGCCCCGCCGCGAGGGCGACGCACCGGGCCAATCGGCGGCGCGCTTAGTGGCAGGGGAGGGAGCCGCGCGCGCCAGTCAGCACGAGGCTTGCACGCGCGCCGCCGCGCGCGCCGGTCAAGCCCCGCCCCTTCCCTGTCGCGGCGCACGG
>VZRF01000545.1:1052461-1260830 GCA_013396875.1 Vireo altiloquus
CCCCCGCCGGGCCGCGGTTCCGCCGGGTCCCGAGGCGTCCCGCTCCGCGAGGCCTCTCCCGGCAGCCGCCGCCGCCAGCTTGGCCCCGCGCGAGGTTGGGGGGCCGCGACCTTCGCCGCGGGCCCGGCGGGGGCTCCGGCCGGCGAGGGAAATCCCGGTGTCCGGCCGAGGAAGGAGGTTCCCGGGGTTCCCTGGCCGAGGAAGTGGGTTCCCGGGGATCCCTGGCGGAAGAGCGAGAACGTGTCCATATTAATCAGGGATGGAGCGAGGCAGACAATGCGGGTGGGGGATCGCGGTGTGTGAGAGAATGACGGGAGCGGGGATAAAGGCGGCAGCGCTGTCACACGCAGCGCCGGTGTGCGCGCTGCCTTCCCCTGCTCACGCACCGGGTGTTAGATACAAAGGGAGACCCGATCTCCAAATCACTGATGGTGTGCGGCTTCACTGAGATGGGGATGACAGCTGCCAGCCTGGAAACCACGCAGCTAACTTTATGTAGGATTGGGGGAAGAGATATTGCAGGCTGGGGAGAAACTGGAGTGCTTGGGAGAAAATGAATCCACGAACCAAATTTTCTTCACTGCTTGACGTGTATTTGACAGATCTGTGTGGCTGTCAAATATTTCTTCTGCAGCAATTGCTAATGGTATGTGTAATAGCTTGCAAATTTTACTTCTGCTCTTTTACGTAGGAATTCTTAAAAACCTTCATTTTTAATTTCTCACAGATTTATGCATGAATAAATCGTGATCTTTAATCATCACTGGATAGAAACCTAAAGTCTTTTTACACTAAAGATGAATGTTATTTAATGATTCTAACCAATATTTAAATATTTGTAAGTCTTAAAAAGCATAAGCTCTTGGTTGTAATCCCTGGTTTTGATACTACCAGGTTTCAGAGTAGGTCAGGGCCCAACTCACTTCTCTGTGTTTTGAAGTTAGGTCACTTTTCCTAGACCAGTCTTTGCTGAGAAGCCTCTTAAAACAGGAGAGGTTTGAGAGTCTATGATGAGGAAAATAGGTTGTTTTAAACGGAATTTCTACCTAACTGCGTAATCCATATCCTTACACAGGGAAAAGAAAAGATAAAACAGGTCCAAAACCTGAAGCATGTTAGTGTGGAGTGTATTTTTTCCCTTGATAATACATTTTGCAGAACCCTGCTTCCTAGGAGGCCTAGCCATTCCTACAGGATTGATTTGCTTTGTCCATAAGTACTACATTCAGATTTGGCATAGACCATCTTCCTTTAGAGTTACAAGCTGAGAGATTATGCTGTACTAGGAATTCTTCCACTTATTGCTTGCATTGTTTTGATTTGGAGTAAGATCTAGGGCTTTGAACTTGAAAGGACCCCAGTGAGTTTTCTTTTTTTCCTTTTTACATTGATAGGCCCTTAGAAAACATTTAGCATGTAATTATCACACTTTGCTCCGAGTGAGAGAGCTCATCTGTTTTTTCTTTAATGTTACCTGTTCTGTTGACATATTGATATAAAATATGAGTCCCCTTCAGTCTTCACAATGCTTTCTCTTTTTTAAAAATTTTTTTTTTCCCCTTCTTTCCACAGCAGCACCTCTTAAAACTACTCTTTAGTACAGGAAGCTTCAAAATGTGAAGTTACTAATATATGGAGAAAGCTGCAGAAGTGCTGTTAAGTAGTGACTATTCTGAAAAATCAAGTGACTCCTTGATCTGAGCTGCAAGTCAGAAATTTTGACTTCATAAATATAATTTTACTGAAAGTGCAGTAGCTGTGTATCAGAACTTGCAATGCAGTGAAATCAGAATGATTCATAAACAGGGTTGAGGCACACACATATGTGCTGGAAATGCCAGTTCAATTTTATCAGTAGCATTGCTGCTTATTACTATTCTGTCAATGTAGATCAGGATCTAGATAGCTTAGTAAATTCTCATACACATACTCATAGAAGTTAGGATCTTGGAATGTCTCGGGTCTCTGTGATGTTTCTTTCTTTTCTCACTTTATAGGCTTTTTTGCATCTGTGCTGCAGCCAGTGGTCAGGCAGGGTTTTGTTCTGTCTGTATTCTGAATGATAGTTGTTTCTCAAAATCAGATTTTGGGATCATAATTTTGCATTGCATGCTTCCAGTAAGAGATTTGTGTTCTGTGTCTAAGGAATAATCACTTACAAGGCATTTATCTGTGCAATCCCTGTATGTTCAATAGTCAGGACACTGATGAATTTTTATAATCAAGTATTTGGTACAATATGTTTAATAATCAGTGTAGATGTGTTAAGGAAGTGAAGTGTTTTTGGAAACCATTCTTCTCCTGAGGTATTGCTCTGCTCTTAAGTAGTTGCAAAACGTGAAGAAGTTTTTTCCAGTTTGGTTTGGTGCATTTTCTGTCATTCTGTGGTACAGTTCTTACTAGGGTTTCTGTGTAATTTGTTATCCCACTTATTCATGCAGCAGCTGTGAGAATGGTAAAATGCTTCAAAGAAAAGAGGAAAAAGTAACTGTAGAACCACAAATAATCAGAGGACTCCTGAGCACTCTCATCATCTGAAAATACTTCTTAACTAGTGTTTTGAAAATGTAGGTTAATATTGTACCTAGATGGCAATTATTAGTCCTCTTTCAAATAAGCTGAAGCAGTGTTGACTTCTTCACTCAGATGTCTGGGAGACAGAGTTCGCAGAGGTCAAGGTTATACTTAATTTTGTGGTTGTATTAGGATTCATCTTTTGAAATGGATACTTGGCTAAGCTTTTGTTTAGGATGAACTGAGGTAATTAAGGTTTTTCTAGTAAGTTTATTTAGGAAGAAAGGTAACTTGGAATTTTTCCCCCAAGCAATTTGTTCTCTGCAAGCTAAATATGAGGAGTTTATTGGGAGAAAAATTCAGTATGGCCTGCAGTTTGAGAAACAACTCCATAGAGTATTTGGGATGTAAATAATTAATGGCTTTAATATTTGAAAAAGATGTGTCCAGCTTTTTTTTGAAAAAGATGTGTCCTAAGCTTCCACTTAGGTATATTTTGTCACTTACCAACCTCTTTCAGGGTTGGAGACTTTGTGCTTTGTGAAGGAAGTTTGACACAGTTTCATAGATAAGTTAATCTTAGTAAATTCTTCTTAGTATGTTTCTTAATTTTATGTTGGGTTAGGAAGTGGGTGTAACCATGACAAATAGCCTTTTCTTGGCTGTTATGAAACCTCACAGGAGCAGTTTAACTTGCTGCTCTCTGGAAGGAGAAGAGGAGTCTTTCACCTTACAAAAATGGCTTTCCGTACATGAACTAACCTTCAGGGACAGGATTCATCTCAAAGCTTTGACTTTGTTTTTACCTTGTACTAAGAAAATTCTTGTCAGCTAAAGCATTTAAGTCCTAGCATAGAGTAAGATGTAATTTTTGAAGTGGTCATTGACACAATGTTAATGTGGTCTTTTCTCTCCTCCTGAAGATGAGATATAATGAATTTGGTTAAATAGAGGGTATTCTGAATTTACGATGAGTGTTCAGAAGTGTCATGTAGTAAGTTTTCTGGCAGTAACATCTTTGAAACCAGTAGCACACCTGGGAAAAGTTAATTTGAAGCTTCAGTGAGTCTGTATGTAGAGTCAGCTTTGGGGAAAGGAAGGATGATCTTGTTCGTACGTGACTTTGTTTTCCTTTAATAATACATTCGGTGCCTGTCTCTGTTATTTGAATGTTTAGGCTGTTCCTGAGCTGAAAATTTAAGTAGTGTACTTTGCATTGCCTGAGTTGTTTACACTCTCTGATAATCAATTTATGTGGAAAAAAATACCTAGCAAGAACATACCTTTTTAATCTGCTCATCATTTTAAGGTACTGTGCAAGTGATCAGTGGATATGTGGCTGCTACTCTGGCAAACGCCACCCCCCCCCCGTGCATTTACTGATGAGCAAATCTGTTAAAAATCTCAAACAGATGTTGCTGGAAAGAGCTTGTGCAGGGTGTGGTATGGCTGTGCAGGGAGCCAGCAGGGATATGGAGCTGGTGTCTTGGCCCCTGTGCTCTCTGCAGGAGCAGTGCACAGAGAGGGAGAGAGAGCTCCTGATAAATGCACGTGTTTGTTTAGCCATGAACCCCCTGTGCTACGTCCTGCTGGGAGAGTACATGTCCTTTTGGGTAGAGGAAGGCAGCCTGAGCACGAACTTCTCGGCTCTTGTTTGTGATCTGCAGTGCTGCCCCAAGTTAAGGAAAAGAAGGGATTGACTGATGCATTCTTAAATAGAGAACCTACAAGTTGTGTCCAGATAATGCAGTTCTTCTTTTAGCTTAAGTGATTTATTTTGGTGTACTTTAAACTGTTCCTAATCTACTTTAGCAAAAGTGCAGGTAGCCTGCCTCAAACAAGAATAGATGGTTTAATTACTGGGAAGCCATAACTGATGTAGTACTTGAATTCCCTGAGTTGCAGCTGCTTGATGAAACTCTAGTAATGGGTGAAGTGTTAAACTTGGTTTTAGGATTAGTTTCTTGAAAATGTAGCCAAATTTAGATTGACCTCTTTCGGAAAAGAATGAGGGAATGGTATGACTGTCATGACATTATTATCATCAGACTCTTAGTTGGAAACACTTTTTTGAAAATAAAATGGTTTGGCTGTTTCCAAAGATTTGCACCACCACTTTGGTAATATAGATTGTTATAGGATTCATATGTGCAGCAGTGCATTAAGATTTGATCTTACTTAGTATTGTTACTTAAGAACAATAATTTGGGAAGTTAAGCATCAGAATTTACACAGAAGTGTTATCTCATGTCTGGTTGAATATAGAAGGTGACTTATACACAGGCCGGTATTCTAGGCCTTTTTGGACATTGCTCTGCCAGGATCCTCTTCTGGTTCAATTGCTTGCTACATCCCAGATGCTGCATTTTAGAGAGTACATATGTAGTTGTCTGTGAATGTTCTTGCTGAAACTTTCCCGAGATGTTGTAAGTCAAAGTAATTAGTCTCTTCTGAAGGTGGAGGTTTGTTTTCCCCGCCTCTTACGTTGCACTAACTGTAAGCTTCTGATCCCATAGGAACTGACTTGATTTGCTAAAATGATATAAAGATAGCCCTGCTAAAGTGAAGTAAATACAATTTAGTACATTATGAATTTGAACTGGTTTATCTCCTTGTTGGGTGCACATCAGACTATTTTGAAAAGTACTGCAGGAGGGAGAGTTGGTAGTGTAGAACAGGGAAGAGGAAGCAGGGTTGAGTTCCTTCCATTTTGAAAGCAGCAAGTTTATTTTGGCTACTGTAATGTGAAACTGTACTGTGAATGTGATCTGGGCTGAGAGTAGTTGTGACCTGTCACAAGGAATTTAGTAAAGTAGTAATTGGGGCACAAATGTTGTTTCCTTTTTCCTTCTCAAATCATACATAAGGTTTGAGCATATTTGTTGGACCAATAATAAAGTAAGACTAATGGACTAAGATATCAGTAGCTGTATTTTAAGGTTGGCACTGCAAGTCAGAGCTGTCAGAAAACAACTTCTTTAATTCTAAGAACAGTAAGGTATCAGTCAACAACATTTATGTGCTAAATATTTGTAAAAGTTAAGAACTGTAAACAATAAAATACATTTGAGGTAATTTTTGGTATAGTATCTATTTATGAAATATTCTAATTGCCATGTAGGATGTTTGTCAAATTTATGATTTAATAATAAAATACATGTGAAGAGTATGACACTTTCTTTCTTAAACTATCTAAAGCAGATAACTGTTCAATACAGTTATATTTACATGAAAAATGACTTGATACTTGAGGAAAAACAACCAAGGATGTACCTAAGCTTGGCAAACAGCAGTGTGTTGTAGGTGCCTTTTGACAGTTGTGGCACAGTTAATCATTTGTGACTTAAAAAGGCAGTATTATGTATTTGAAACTTATATAAAGAAGAGGAGGGGGTTCAAGGTATTTTATTTTAGTGATTGCATTAGCAGCAATCTAATTTGCAGTTAAATTTGCAAAATGCATAGTGTAAAAGCTGCTGTTTTGTCTTTCTCTGCATCAACAGCCATTTATGCAGGAAAAAAACATATATAAAAAAACTACTTGTGCTTTTAGTTGTACAGACTTTTTTTTTAAGCTTGAATTCGTTGAAGTCCACGAAGGATTTGGCTCTAAGAAACAACTCCACATAGGAGACTGCAGTAGTTGGCATCTGTATCTGCCCCAGAGAAAACATGAAGACAAGGCCTGGATGCAGTAGTTAGAGGATTTTAAATTGAGAGGAATAATTTGGAGAAAAAAAAGTTGAAATAAATGCACAAATCAAATTTTCATAGTGCACATGTATTTTGTCCAGAACCTTAAGCCTAACAGTTTAAGTGAGGATGACACAGCATTAGTTACTGCACTACCGAAATAATTACCTGAACTTCAGATCTTATTTTTTCTTTCCAGCATAGAACTGTTTTGACAATAAACTCTGTGCTCTATTTCTAAAAGTCTTTCTGTGCTTAAAAAATGCAGTCAACCAACATTGCTTCCTTTTCTCATATCCTTACCCTCCATGGAAATTAGCATTTTGCTTCAATTTAAAGCGTTTTTTTTGTTTTATATGGGAGAGAGCACATACTCGCTGACTACATATGTACATATATATACATATATAGTACAAAGGTATGAAGTGTGACAATTCTAAACAGTTGAAATATATTGTAAACCTAGTAGAAAGGTTTAAGGTGAGAGCACTAATCGTTTGCATTTCTGTAAAACTTCCAGTTTGGTCCAGGTGAGGAGTGATGTAACCTTTAAATTTGCTGTCTTTGAAAATTTTGTCTTTATCTCACAAGTCTGACTGCTACACCCAGCACTTGTCAGGGGAATTTCTCATACTGAGTATGCTTCACCCAGTCTTTCCGCAAATCCTTGCTGCTGCACTTTAAAGTGCAATGTGTCTTACAGTAGTAATCCATGTTGGTACAGTGAAGTTTTGAATATTTAACATTCCAACTTGATTATTTTGTTACACTCTTAAAAATTATTTTTAGTGTAGCGTCTTGCAGTTTGTCTTATTGGCTAGTTTTGTAATCCCAAACAAATTGCTGTTGAGTTGATTTCTCAAATTGCTTACATCCACAGTGGAGATGAAATGTATATTTTCTGTAATGTTGTTTTGGACAGCTTTTCGTCATTAAACTGGTTACTACCTTTAATCAGAAAAGATGCCAGAAGGTATTTTGGTCTCATCTTTCTGATACAGTTTTTTACTATATTATTATGGTCTTTTATTAAAGAATGAGAATAAAAAGTTTTAAAAACATTTCCATGGTTAGTACTATTTTGGACATTAACTGTGTTGGGATTTCTTGCTATCGTTGTTTTATTGCCAGCCATGAGGTCTGCCACCTTAATTTGTGACAACAGTAATGTAACTCAGATGAAGGTACCAAGGCTGCTTGAGACTTCAGTAATCTTATGAAATTTGTCTTCAGTAAAAAAAAGCCCTCAAAAAAAATCCACATTCAAGAGAGTGTGCTTTTGTTTGTCAAATGAATCGGTTCAAAATATGTCCGATAACTGAGGGTGATTATACCCATGCAGCTGTAGTTTGCCTATTCGTTAGAAGGTAGCCCTGAAAGAAACTGCTCAGTACCCAAGTCTTGCTGGTGTTACTTTCTGCAGCATGGTTGCCATCATCTCTAGTTAAACTGGATGCTAATTTTGCCTTTTTCTATGTGCTATAGAAGTAGTAGTTGACTTTTTTAATTCAGACCTGATAAAACAGCATTCTTAAAATTTGCTTACAGTCTTTCATTATGCTTCATTCTCTATTATCCATATTTCCTCAACCTCTCACCTTTTTCACCTTTGGGATGGATTATCTCTCTGTATATGTAGGTAGTTCTGATACAGTGAGATGGATCTTAATTGGGATCTCTGGATTCTATTAAAAATTGTAATTTCACTATGTAGGTGTCAGTGTGGAGTCTGACATTGACTTAATATAGACAAATGTTTGTTCTACAGCATTTTAACCAAAAACTTAACTGGAGAATAAATATTTGCCTATGTGAATAAAGTTGAATATACACATTACTCTGTTTTTTGAAGCCATTGAGATCTGTCACTTCCTTAAGTAAGGGTGATATAATTTTGATTTCTTGTTCATTTTGCAAAATTACTTTCTTAAATGTGTCCCTGTGTTTATTCTTTCATTTATGGTATGAAATTTTTGCTGTTCTCTGTCCAGCCTGAAGATGGTCAGAGCTGCATTTTTTTTCTCTCCAGTAAATATCAAGAGATGTTCTAAAGAGAATTTATGGCTTTTAGTCCATTTCATATTTTTTTAGTATAAGTGAGTTATTGTTGTCTGATCTTTAATGAAGATCTTTTTTAGGTTGTTGGAACTCTTTTCTTCGGCTGTGACCACAGTATATTATTATCATTGGTTTTTCTTTACTCACTTTCCATTTTTTTAAGTCATTACATACACAATTCACTAACTTTGACAAAATTTATCTGTATCTAGAGCAGTAATTTAAAGGTACTTAATTAAACCTTCAAATCATACAGATCATAGCATCTTGTCATTGTGGGGCAGATTGGGTAGACAGTCTAAGGTAATCTGGCAAGGAGTGTCCTCCTCCTCATGGGAAGGCTGGGGAATAGAATGGCCAAAGTTTGTTTTTTTCTCTTATGGTGTGGAATCTGTATCTGGCAAGATTGTTACCTGAAATAATACGGCCCTAGGCAAAACTGTGAAGTAGGAGGTACTCAGTGTGCTGCTCCATGAGTTCTTCTAGGGCAACCAAAACACTGGTTACACTGATTACCTGGAGTTTCATGGCGCAGGCAGGTGGAATAAAGAATCTTTTTTCCGACAGTGCAAAAAAGTATTGGGATGAGCTGTACACCTCAGAAGCTGGGGTTTATTTTGAGTTATTTTGCCTGAATTGTGCATTGGACAAAGTGATTTGGCTGCTTGTGCTTGCTCTCTTCTCTTTATTCCAGGCCTCCGTCCATTCCTGTTAAAATCAAATATGCAGTATCTGAGAGAAAGGTTTTGAAGATGTGTTTTTAGTGGAAGGCAGAGCAGTGTGAGGAGGAGATCTGGTAGTTAAAAGGCAGTTTTTAGCAAGTTTGAAAAAGTGACATGCAGATAACACTGTGATGTCAGAGTTTTTGTTGAGTACTTCAAAGCTTGGAATTGAAGGAATTGGCAAGTAAAGGACTGGACATGCGAAGTGATCTTTCCATGTTGCTAAAGCTATTTCAGAATGAGAATAAGGTCGTTGGACTTTATAGCAAAGCAATTAAAATTCAGTTCTTGTTTGTGCTTTGTTTTTAATAAAATCACTTGTACAAAACATACAGTTGCTTTTCTCTCGTCAAGACACAAAGTATTTAATAATGTGACAGTTCTTACTTTTAAAAATATTTTTATAGCATTTGAATGCTCTAATCAGAGTCCATTTTCCAACTTTGCACAAAGTGATCACAGCTCCCAAAAGCTTAGAGGAAAGGAAAATGGTGAAGAGATGATTTGGGTTCCCACAGTAGCCTCAGCTGGGCCCCACACTTGGCTCTCCAGGCTTTAAGCTGGTATGCTGGTAAATTCATAGCCTTCCTGGTGGCTCGTAATTAACTCCTGAAGGAGCATTAACAAACTTACCATAATGGGACACAGAAAGGTTCTCTGATTTTCAGTGGCTGGATTTTTATTTTGATAGCATTTTTTTAATGAAATCACTACAGCAATGTTCTGACTGTAAAAAAAAGGATTTTTTTTCCTTCTTTGCTGTAATGGGGTCTTTTAATTCTCACTATTTCTGGTTAAACAAGTACACAGCTTCGTAGTTGTATTTTGTTTGTTACAAACAAAACGTTTGTTCTTCAGTGTACTAACAGTGGCTCATGTTATTATCATGTGTGTATTTTTCAAGAACCATGGGGTTCTAAATCGCATTAGTCATGTTTTATTATCACAAGAGGATATACTTCCTAAAATTATGGATAGTTAAATAGCTTACAACCTTAATTGTTTTAAGATTCAGAACTCACCCAGCTGAGTTGGTTGATTCAGTTGTTTAGCTGTTGTGGTGTTCTGGCTAAAGAAATAGCCTTCTGCTAAATGTTAAACAAGACAGCTGCGGTTGAACAGAATGTGGGATCACAAAATGATGATTTGATGCATTCTGCACTAGAGAACAGATTTCTGTCTTACGTTGCCTGGATTTGCAAACTCTACTTTTGGAAATCTACAGCCATAGAAGGGGCTCAAATTGAGACTGACTTGTTCTCCTGTGGTGTGATTTTTTTTTTTCCGCAGAAACTGCACTCGGTGTTTAGGCAACTTGTAGCTGGAGCAAGTCCTCTAGATAATGTGCTGAATAACATGCAGGCGTGCTGTTCCTCCTCTGTGGCAGTCCTGTCAGGATCATTCCATTTGTGATTTCCTCCTGTTCGTATTCAGACTGTTAACTACAACTTTTTTTTCAGAAAAGGGAGTGTGCTGTTTCATAGCTTATGGGTGTTTGCTTATTTAAAAAGCATGATTGTATTCTTCTTGAGCTAGGCTATGGCCATCCTTTGCACTGGCAACCCCTTTGTGGTATGGGGTTATGGTTCTGGGTTGTTTTTTTTTTCTCAGAGGGGGATGTTTTCAGTGTCACTTAAATGATAAATCCGAAGAAGGGGTGTAGGTAGATTCTGAGCTAGATGAACCAATCGCCCAGCTTAAAAATTCATTCCTAGTTAGAGGCATTTCACAAATTCTACAGCTGTCTGCCCCTGGTCTTGATGTTCCTGCTAAAGAAACTGAGTACTTTTTGACTGAATGTCTGACTCTCTGACACTTTCCTGACTCATTGGTGTAACTTCTTTCCTGTGCCACTGACCTAAGAGGGATTGTGTATAGCAAAACATGAGCTCCTAGCTTTTCAACAGCAAATCCCCTTTTTTTTGCTGCTGTGCCTTCAAGTCAAATGTATAGAGATCACATCCTGAAAGTGTTAAGTCCTCAATATCAGTTGCAGAATGGCTGGAGTTGGATGGGACCTCTGGATATCATCTGGTCACATTCCCAAGCAGGGCCATCTACAGCTGGTTGCCCAGGACTGTGTTCAGACGGCTTTTCAATAACTCTCAAGGGTTGAGACTCTACAACCTCCCTGGGCACCCTGTGTGAGTACTTGGTCACCCTCCTAGCAAAGGAAGTGTTTCCTAATGTTCAGTGTTTTGGTTTGTGTGTGTACTGACTCAGGTCCTGTCCCCTTTACTACCCTTGCTTTAGGTGTTCCTATATGTTGATAAGATCCCTTCCAGAGCTTTCTCTTCCCTAGGCTGAAGTCCCAACTCTCTCAGCCTTTCCTCTTTTGAGACATGCTTTAGTCCCTTAATCATTTTTGTGTCCCTTTGCTAGACTCTGTCCAGTATGTTCATGTCTGTCTTGTAGTGGGAAGCCATAACTCCAGATGTGGCCTCATGAGTGCTGAATAAAGAGAAGGATTGTCTGCCTCAGTGTGCTGGCAATACTTTCTCTATTGTAGCCAGAATGCCATTTGCCTTCTTTGCTGCAAGGCATGTTGGCTCACGTTCAACCTGATGTCCACCAGGACTTCTAGGTCTTTTTCTGCCATGCTGTTCTCCAGCTGGGCAGTGTCTGGCATGTGCTTGTTCTTGTGCATGTGGTTGTTCCTCCCGAGGTGCAGCGATTTGTGTCTTGCCTCCCTTTAGTGGTCATGAGGTTGCTGTGCTGTGTATGGTAGTGTGACATCTGGCATATGCACCAGTCCTTGCAGTTCGGTGTCATCAGTGAACTTCCTGAGGGTACCCACTGCCCCATCGTCTGGATTGGTAATGAGGATGTTGAGTAGGACTAGACCCAGTTTTGATCCGTGGGACACATGGCTTGTCGCTGGCTTCCAGCCAGACCTTGTGACACTAATCACCACCCTCTGGACCCGGATGTTCAGACAGTTTTTGGTTCACCTCACTGTCTGCTCATCCAGCTTGAGTATCAACAGCTTCTGTGTGAGAATGTTGGGGAAGACAGCATTAAAAGCCTTGCTAGACAATATCTACTGCTCTCCCCTTGTTCTTCTATACAGTGATATGAAAAGTTCCTTTTTTTTCTTAAAACTAGAACTAAAATATATGCTTACATTCTCTGTAAGGTGAAGGAAATGGGTAGGTAATTTTACCTGCCTCTGCAGTGAGTATTTAACTCTGAATATTAGATATTGATGGGTATCTATCTTTAACCTTCTGGTGTTTGTGCTACTATCCTATTTTTGCTAATTTTTCATGTCATGCTTTAACCTTCTTGTGGGCTAGCTTATACCTAATGTAGATCATTATCTACATCAGTGTTGTTACATCATTAAGTAGTAATGGTCTGCTGTTAGAGAATTTTCATTCTACGATCACTGTATTACCTGAAGACTTTTCAGTGACATTGCAGAAAGCTGTTTTCAGGACATTAATTTGTTTGATGTTTGCCATATTGGCATTTTACTGCAGATGACAGATTCAGCACAGTGTGTTACCATTGTTCCAGAGACAACTATTAAGTGGTCAGAACTACCTTTATCAACCAAACTGACAATCCCACAAAATAGGAAATAAAGTTTGTGAGCCGTGTTCTGTAAACCTATGTTGGCTGATACCATGAAATGCAAGAACAGCTGTTCAAGTCAGACAAGAAGTCCATCTTATTTTCTTCCTGTTTGTGGCAGAGACCAGTGCTAGATTGGCAGGAGAACAGTGTTAGAATAGGGCGAACATACAGGGATGCTTTTCCGGCTTCTAAGAATTTGCAGCTTGGGGATTTCCTGAGCAGTAGGTGTTGGTTTAGTACATAATAACAAAAAGTCCTTATTTATAATTCTTGAAATGTGTAGAGGACACAGTGTAAGCCATGGTACCCCTGATTAGTGACTGAGTAGAGCAATGAGTTTCTTTGTCATCTAGTTCATTTCAGTCATCTGTGTATTATAGTCTAAACATGTTATCCCACTACCCTGCTGAGTAATATTGGTTACCTTGGAGCCTGTCATTTTGTACTTGTACTTGGGATTTCTTTTTTTATTTTCTTACGTAGAAATAAATTACTTTATTTTCTACAGATAATCTTATTGCCTGCTTTTTTTTGGTACTTTAGCATTTGATTTTATGGATTCTCCCCCTTTCCTACCCAGAATGACTTAAAGCACACTCTAAATCTTCATTTATTCTGGTAGGAGAAAGGTGTAGCTGTGGAAGGCTGCCCCTTGGAAGCTGCTCTCTAATGTTTGAGATGGCAGTGGGGGGCAGGATCCTTTTGTATGCTGTATTGTGGCATGGAATATGGAAGATAGCTGGGTGTGGCTTTACATCAATGACAGCATCTAGTGTCGAAGTTATCCTGGGATTAGGAAACGAAGATAATGTATTTGCTTAAGCTTTTCATTGATGTCCATTTTCTGCATTTCTGAGACTGTTTTCATGACACTGATAGGCACAGGAGCTCATTTATATGTGATTCAAGACAGGCAGGTGTGATGGGTCTTTGATGTGGAGGCTGTACAGCTCTGCTGGGCCAAAACCTGTAAACTGGCCACAGAGGTGCTTCCTTGGGCCTGGCTCGCTGTGCTCAGAGCACTTCAGGGTCTCAACTGAGGGACAGGGATGAAGGTTGTATTTACCTTTTAAGTGTTGACAAGTATGTAATACTGTTCTCCAGTGCTTAAGTTGATTGTATCATATGGGTGTGTCCCCTTGGGTATCTGCTTGTTATTATTATTATGAGCCTTCCCTTGGAAAAGCGTTGCAGTGGTACTTAGATAGTTCTGCTCTGCTCTGCTGTGGAAGTCTCTTAGGTTTGTTGGCTTTGTTCTTGTTTTCCTGCTGGTTTGGTTTTGTGACTGGTGTCCATATGAATGCTGGTGCCAGCACAAGAAAGGGGAGGAATGAAGGTGAAACCAGCAGCCCAGCAGAGCACAACTCCAGTGGTGTTCTGCATCAAATTCAAATCTTTATGGACATATAGGAGCTTATAAGAAATACTTGTTAATTTTGCTATTACAGCAGTTGCATATGAGATGGTTGAGGCGTGAGATAGTTTTTACTTTTTTTTCTTTCTATAGAAGAGTGTAGTACTTTCAGGATTGTAGCTTATATCCTTCTCTGCTCCCTCCTTTAAAGATTGATAGCAGCCTCTTCAGCAATGTTAGATTTCTTTTGGCCTGTGCTTGTTGCCGATGGACCTACTCTCTTGAGATTGATATTACTCATGATTCATTGACTATTCAAGTCTTAGCTTTCTGAGCATATTTCTTTCCTATTACCTCATTTTTTTTATGGATATAAAAGGAGTTTGATGATTTTTTTCAAATTTAAATACGTCTATTTCTTTGGTACTGGTCTGATCTTGTGACACAAGACTTAGATAAGGAAGCTTTAAATGTTGCTCGTAGGCTAGTCTAGTAACAATCTCCAGTAAAGCGCTACTTTTTTTGCCATCAGCTTTTCTTAAAAGGCAGTGCAATGAATTTAAAGGTAGGTTTTTCTATTCTATAATTATTATTCATGCTTGCCAGGAGAGAAATGTTAATGGGAAACTGCTGAGGATTCCTGTGGGAAACTCAAGACATGAAACTTCAGGGATGTTTAACTTGTCAAATACTATGCAGCAATCTCTGCTTGCTGTATAAAACAGTATGATAAGCTGGGGAGTGTACCCTATTCAGCTTGGGGTTCATTCCACAGTCTCCCGCAGTAGTTGTCTTGTGGGGTACCTTTTGCACAGATTGCATGGGAAGTTTTTGTTCTCTCTTCTGCTTTTGTGGGTTGTCTTCACAGAAACCCTATCTGCAGATGTACTCTTGGCCTGTGTGAAGTAGTCATGGCTGGAAATTGGGAGTGTGAAATTGCCTACTTACAAACCGGCAGCTTGGCTTGGATAGCAAAGCAATTCTGAACACATTCAATTCCTTCCTGCTGTCTTCTTTTCACTATTCCTTTCTTCTTGGGCTTGGAAGTTACTTCTGTCAGTATAAAATACCTTGTTTCTCAAACAGAGATTTTTTTCCTTATTTTTTCCTTCAGGGCAAATACGTTAAACACTGTTGATAATGTTAAGATTTCACTGTTTGGACCTCTAGTCTGTTTTCTTTCTCATGCTCAGGATTTGCAAGTAGCTGAAGTCTGTTGTCCATACTCTGTGTATAGAAACTGAAATGAAGCAACTAAAAATGAAGGATTTAAAGACATGGATTCAAACAGAGGAAAACAGTGCTGGTGTGCATGTCTTTTTGTTAGGTTTAGAAAGGTGTTGTTGATTTATGCTAGGATGAACGTGGTACCAAAGCTGAGATTTTTTTTTTTTTCTTAATTAAGAAGACCTTGCATAATTTTTACAGAATTAATCTTGGTCTTGATATAATGCAAATACTCTGACTATAGTTGGAAACTCTTTAGGGGCTTTTTCAGATTGCTTGTCTCCTTTGGGAAGAAAGGAACCCGAGCTTTAATTGACGTGCCTACTTGATACCATTCCAGCGTTTTTGCTGCCCTTAGAGGATCTTTCCTAAATGGATTAGAAATTACCTAGGAAATTACTATGTTGCTTTCCACTTTTGGACACAGTATCCTGTAAGCAGCAATGTTATATGGGTTGGCTTTCCTCTGTTCTGATCTTTTGAACTTTTGGAAACATTCTTTACCTTTAGAAAAGGTAATGTTATACATTAGTGATGTTTCTCTAGATTGTTTTCTTCTGCTAGTCAGAATTTGTTGTTTGTCCCTTTTAGTATTGTCTTTTTTACGTTTGTTTCCTTGTGTTTTCTGTTTTGGGAAGCTTACTGTCATATTCTTGGCTCTCACATGCCAGATACTTGGATTTCCTAAAAGACTGTAATTCTTTTTCCTCTGCGATACTGTATTCAAGCTTATACAAGGAAATACAAGTATATCTACGGTTCATGGTCATTGCTTCATATGTTTGTTTTGTGACTGGAGTTGTAAATGGTTGTAACAAGGCATGAGTAGTGTTATTTGATGGTGACTTGCAAAACACACAGAAATGCAAGCAAATGTTGGTTCTGTGGCAAGGGTAAAACTCCAAAGCAAAAGACCTCTAAAACAAGGTTTTGAATTGATGTGAAGGTGAATACTGTGCAATTCTTAAAAAGACTCCCAGCACCAAGTAGTATTTATATTATATTTCAGTAAATGTGGTGGTAAGTTGTTCCCAAAACGTCATAAATATGCTGTGTGAATGGATGTTGTGGACTGTGGAGTATATCATCAAATAACAGCTTCATTTCTTTCTGTTTCAGATTAAGGGAAGTTTCAGAGAAACTGAACAAATATAATTTAAACAGGTAAGGCATATCACATGGTGCTGTAAATCATTTAGGAAAGTACAATTTCTCTAACAGGAACAAGAAGCAGATGACTGTACTGTAGATGATGTAGCTGTAGAAATCCTCAGTGCTACTGATACTGAAGTCCAGAAATGCTTCAGGTAACACAGTTCAGATAACTCAGGAAGAAAACGGTAGATTCTGTTATGATAAATTATATTCCAGTCTTCATTACAAAATGACTTCTTAATATGAGTTATTAAGGTATATGAGGTATACCCTGTTGTTTATTGCTGATCAGATTAAATGAAAACTATCACCTTTTAAGATTTTTTTCCTGCATTTTATGTGCTGTGTGCTTCAATTAATGCACACATAGTAATTTTTGAAAGTTTTTCCTATTGGTAACTGCTGCTGCACATTTTTTCCTCCATGCACAAGTTGATTTTATTTTTTTTCAGACTTCAGAGGTTTTAAAATGCTATAAATTCTCACATTTTATTTTCAGCCACCCGCCTTTGAATGTATTAGAACAGGCCACTATTAAACAGTGTGTGGTGGGACCAAATCACGCTGCATTTCTTCTGGAGGTAAGTTGCTGAAATCTTACCAGATAACAGACTTGAAACCATACAGTTAAAATTAGTTATTCTGACATTAAATTAACAGTCTTCAGTAACTGAAGACTTTTGTTTTAATTTTTTTGGTAAACTTGATTTACATTTCAGTTTTGAACACTTGCTTTTCTTGTTCTAAATACAGGATGGTAGAGTCTGCAGGATTGGTTTTTCAGTTCAACCAGACAGATTGGAATTGGGTAAACCTGAGAATAGTGATGGGTAAGAAATGCTTTTCTTCTAAGATACTTTTTTGAACTCAATAAGCAGCTTGGCTGCTTTTCTGGGTTTGTTTTCATTTGTTTGTTTTCAAAATAGGTTTTGGAATGGATACTTTCAGTAGAGACACAATGGTTATGATGATGCAGCCAAACAGCCTAGCTTGACAAATTGGTGTAGGAAGAAATAGGATATGTGATTCTGAAAGAAGTGAGACAGGCTCTCTTTAACTTCAAGAAACAAACTTGTCCAAAAATAATCCTTAAAAAAGAATCTGTGTTAAATTGATAAACTTAATGTAGAACTCACTCTGAAAGTGGTCCCATCTGGCAAGGCTCACTTTCTAGACCTGTGGTCCTTGGTCCAGGTAAGTCCCCCTTAACAGGATTAATTAATGGTTCACATTTGAATTCAAATCACTTAAGATCAAAGTAGCATACTCAGGCTCAGGCTTATGGATAGAACACCTGATTACAGTTTGTACATATACACTAATGGGAAACTTAGCACAGTGGCTAACTCAAATCACTAATTAGCTTAATATGTATTTGCAACTGTGCTATTATGGATTGCCAATGTACGTAAGGTCTGTTAGGCATGCTTTCCACTTTCTTTTTCTAGTGTACCTCTTAATATACAGTTAGATTAGTTTGGAATATTCCCCAAGGGTGTTGCTTAAGCTGGTATGTTACCAGACTAAGTCCCTGAGAATTTCAACCTGGGATTCCAGGTTTTGTTCTTAACCCATTTGGGATTGTTTTGTGACTGATTTACCATCTTTTACTTTCAGTTCAAAGTTGAGCAGTGGCTCAGGGGCAGGAAGGACATCCAGGCCAGGCAGGACTAGTGACTCCCCATGGTTTCTGTCTGGTTCTGAAACTCTGGGCAGACTGGCAGGCAACACCCTTGGGTAAGTTTTGATAGGATTGAGGCTGCAATCTGTTTGTTCCATATTTGAGTATATGTGTATACACATATATAAATTGTATGCAGTATGTATAAGGGAAGGTATAATCACAGCAGTTGTGTAGGTAGGGTATAACAAAACCCGCTTGATTGACTTGGTTAAAATAACAGACATTTAAATGACCCTTCAGCATATAGGATACGGAGAGTTCTTCATATATGTGTGAAGAATAACTTGGTTTAGGCTGTGTTGTCTTCTTTTGAATGTTTTTTTAGTTCCTTGATTTTTGAAAAGCAGTCTTTTAGAGGGACACTGTCAATTTAAACCATGATAGACTACAAGCATAAAGTGAAATGAGTACATTTATGCAGGAAGAACTTTCATTATGTCCTTCATTGTATTGTGCCTTCTACTCCCTTGCCCCAAGTCATGAGTGGTGTTTTGATAGTTGGGGTCCCATACATAGTAATAGAAAAGGAACATTTGGAAAAGGTTGTTTCTCAGAACCCTAAAATTGTACTATATGCAAAATATACCATACAGATGAAGTTTTCTTGTCGTTAGCCTTAAAACTGATGGTGTCCCTTTTTATAGAAAGGTAAAGTAATCTTCATTCCATAATGACAATGATCTCTTTGTTACATGTTTTTGTAAGACATGTCTAACTGTGCTGCTTCCTAAGGTTGCTAACTGCAGTAAGGAAAACTGGTTTCTGCATGTGAATGATTTGTTAAGAGGAAAGAACTACATCTTTTCCATTAATTTCCAGAAAATACGTTAGTTTTTTATTACCAAATAAACTAATTTCATTTGGGCCTTAGTTGCATGAAGAATAACCATCCCCACAAGCTTCCTGAATTTTTTCTGAAATCATTACGCATGTGAAATCCATGTGATAAATGTTAAAGACAAACTAGTATTGCCATGTTAAGAAGTTACTGTGGGATGTGTGTCACATTTGTTCCCTCTTTATTCTTAGCTAAGCATAATGTGTTAAAATTGTTTTAATCTTAGAGATCAACCCTTAAGTGTTCCTCATGTCTTCTATTGAATGTCTAGGAGCTAGGTAGTTGAAAGTCACCGAACTAGCAGAGTAGCAGTAGGCACTATAACTAGTCTGTTAACTGGAGGGAATAATTGTGTTAATAATTTGAGTCTAAACCCATTCAAACTGTGGGGCCATTAGAGCAGATAACTGGATTTGGAAAATTGCTAGCATGCTGCTGCACAGTGGAGGGATGTGGTAAACTAGTAGGTGAGCAGAAATGAGACAAAAGATTTCTGTTCTGTGTTAGTATTTCTTTCAGGTTTAGACAGCTGTAATAGCAATGGCTGTGTCCTTATTCTCCATAACAGGACCAAATTAGGACCCATGTGGAATATTTGAATTATTACACAAATAGAAATGTCTAAATGATGTCATTGACAGTTTATAACTTAAAGTAGAAAATGAATCTGTAATAAGTACTAATATCTAATATCTAATATGGAACCGTTTCTTTAACCGCACACCTCCCTGCAGAGGGTTGAATTGAGAGTTGCTCTGTAGGTAGAATCTGACTTCCCCTCAGCCCTGTTCTTTTTCTCTCAGCCACCTTCCCACCTTTAGAACAGTTTAACTAGCACATTTTTTAAAAAATGTCACTTTCGTCTTTGTTTTTTTTTTCTTTTTCTTGTATTTTCAATAGGTTTTTTATTTTTTTTAGAATTCTCTTTCTAACTCATGAGACAAGACTTTTCTTAAAGCCATCATTGAATTGCTTTTTGTCTTACCTTGTCATTGTCTGTGTAGTTGCTAGCTAGAATCGTGAAAATGTAGGTATGTCTGACAGGGCCTTGTTTTAACCAGGCATTTGAGTTACTCTGTGGTTGCAGGGTCTTGTCAGGAGGAAAAAGAAAACCCAGTTAAAAAAGGGTGCAAGTAATCAACTGAAGGCATAAAATGCAAGACAAGTATTCGCCATTAGCTTTTAATAGCTACAGATGATAGACTTTCAATATAAATTTATTAGATACTGTTTCAGAGAACATATCTTTATTTTCATGTCTAATTTTAAATGTTTTTCTTGAAAGGAGTTTGAGACTTGATGTGGTTGATAGCAGGAAGATTCTGCTGATTCAGATAATTAAGCAACAGTAATACCATATCCAATATCCTTTAAGGTGTATTACAAGATAAAGCTTAGTTAACCTCGAAGAACTAACTAGAGTCTCTTGTCTTTCATGGCAGCAGATTATCTTGTCTTAAATCCAGACCAGATTCAATTGACACAGTTCTGTGGTGATAATTATTAGTGGATAGTTGTAATGATGGTGAGATGTCTACTTTTACAAATCACTGTCTTTTTGTTGCCTTGTTTTGATACTGATTCATAGAAACACAGAAACTCTTCAGTCAGTTCAGGAATGCTTCTGCAGTGTGTACAGTTGATGTTGATTTCTGCAATATTCTGCAATAGGAATAGGTAAAAAGTAGAGTATCTTGAAAACTATACATGAGGATCAGAGAACTATGTAGTGTTAAGATTTCTTTTGCGGTAGAGAAGATTACTTGATTTTTCCAGTGTAATCTTAAACACTTTCTTAATGTAAATCAAACATCAGAATCTTTAGAAGACCCACCCAAGTATTGTGATCTTCTGTTAGAGCCACTGACAGCAAAGTTGCTGCATGTCTGCTTTTATAGCAGGAAATTGGCAGACAAGTGTTAGATGTTAAGCTGCTCCTCCTGCTTTTAGAAAATCTGGGAATTGATCCTTTTATTTATTTATGTATGTATACATACACACAGCTGTATGAGTAGGAAAGAGTGCAAGTTCCAGTTGGAGTCCTGGTTTTTTTATTTCTTCTACAAATTTCAGAACTTTATCAGTTTCCTGGTATTCTTGTTCTTTCCAATTTTGAGAGTTACTTTTGTATGTTTGTCTATGAAGTCAAGCTGCAGTATTTTTCAGAGACTGTTTATAAGTTATTAATAATAAAACTAAAAATTTCTTGAAATAGTCCCCAAAGTATGCTGCTGTATTAAATAAATAAATAATCTAAATCTTATAGAAGTCGCTGGAGTTCAGGGGTTGGTGGAAGTGGAGGAGGATCTTCTGGTAGATCATCTGCTGGAGCTCGAGACTCTCGAAGGCAGACCAGAGTTATACGCACAGGACGTGATAGAGGATCTGGGCTGCTGGGGAGTCAACCACAACCAGTGATTCCAGCATCAGTCATTCCAGAGGAGCTAATTTCACAGGTATGTGAACTAGAAACTGCTTGTTGCCAAAAGCTTGGAAAACTTCTCATAGCATGTGTACAGGAATGTGTTGTAGTAGCGCCTTCTCGAAGGAATAATGGCATATAATTGAAGAAATTGACTTTCCCTAGCTGACTTGGTTTTATTCTTAAATACGCAGTGGAAGTGATAGACTTTTGGATTCTAGACTTCTCATTTCCGAAACTTCCTCCAAGACAAGTATATGTTTAATGTAGATGAGGAAGGCCATGTTTGGTTGCAGAGGGGAGATTTAGTGAGAAAACCAAGTATTTGAGAATAGTAATAAACGTTAAATTTCTCAAAGGAAAGTAATGAAAGAGGGCAGATTGACTTTTTCTTTCTTCTTGATAGAAGGAGTGATCCATTTTAGATGTAAATGAAAGACATTAAACATATTTAATCTCTTTAAAATACTGATAATTTTTCTTCATGGACACCTCTCCTTAATTTTTTATAAATGTGACTTTTATGAATGTTGGATATAAATTGCTTTGCTTTTGTCTTTTCAATGCACTAAAGCCTGCAGAAGCTGTTAAGTCTGTTAAAACATTTTCCTCCATATTTGAAGAAAAGAATACATTCAAAAAATGTGACTAGTTAATAGATTTTAACTGTTAGCTTAGAACTAGTTCCTGGTCCACATTCAAAATGCAGATGTTAGTTGCTAGGCCAAAGATAATCTGCTTTGCTTCCCTCGCTGTGATATTTTGCTTGCTTTTTTTTTTTTTTCTTTTTTAAATAGCGTACTTTGTTTACCTTTAAAGCAGAAAATGTCTAAAACATTTTTGAGGTAACTTCAAAGAAGAGGAATAGGAAAGATCTTCACAGATGGTCTGTAAATTCTAGGGGGTCTCAAAAAATCTGTGAACTTTTGGTATAGATTGTTATGACAAAAAATTTGCCTTTGTGTGCTGTTAGAATGTCCCTTTTTTTTTTTTTGCTTGCCATCAGACCATTTTACTTGGTGCCTTGTTTTTACTCTGTTGTGAAAATACTCTGTACTTGTTTCTTACATTTTCTTGTTTGTGGTCTTTCAAAACTCTCATCATCTCTGACATTCAGTAGAGGGTCATCTGGGAAAAGTGCTCTGAGTCCTAGGCTTAGTGGAATAAACCACAGTCTCTGATATCTTTAAATTCATTGCCTCTAATGCTTGGAAGGCTTTATCTGCATTTGCACTTTGTTAATAAAAATTTAACTGTTGCAAAAACTGCTGAAGATAAGCCTTTAGAAACAGAATGATGAGAAAAATATAGTCAGTAAGGTGGTTTTGTTTGAAGGACAGTGGAAAGAGAAACCAATGTAAAAGACAGGGATTGAGGTGTAGTTTTGGCACAGCAGTTGTAAACTCTGTTGACTGATACTAACACTTTTATAGAAACGTACAAAACATTCTCAAAACCAGACTTGGCTTATTATTTAACTACTACATTAAACATTCCAAGAAGTAGATTCTAAGATTCCTTTAGGAAATTTAGCATCAAAGTTGGAATTCAGTGGCCTAACTGGAACTGAGAGAAGGCTGGGTATCCAGTGCAGGATACTGTGAAAAATTGATACGAACCTGTGTCTGTATGTCCTGTTAACAACTTTAGATTCTTTTTAGACTTCTTTTAG
The DNA here is from genome assembly GCA_013396875.1 of Vireo altiloquus. Taxonomy (NCBI): domain Eukaryota; kingdom Metazoa; phylum Chordata; class Aves; order Passeriformes; family Vireonidae; genus Vireo; species Vireo altiloquus. The sequence continues at coordinate 1,075,380 of VZRF01000545.1, forward strand.
AATTAAGCATTTTCTTATGAATGGTGGTTGGTGAGCTGAAAATGAACAGTAACTAGAGTAATTCTACTGCTCTTACAGGCACAAGTTGTTTTACAAGGGAAGTCCAGAAGTATTATTATTCGAGAACTCCAACGAACAAATCTTGATGTAAACCTTGCTGTAAATAATTTGTTGAGTCGTGATGATGAAGATGGAGATGATGGGGATGACACGGCAAGTGAATCATATCTTCCTGGAGGTTTGTATCCTGCAACTTTTGATACAAAAATGCCATTGCATTCTTATTTTTCTATATTTATGTACTGACAGCGAGGTCCGTGCTGTGCCAGGTGTGCAGCGAAGACAGTTCTTGCTTATAGGAGCAAAGTCTAAAGATACACTGAACAAAAGAATCATTGGGATGTCTTGAGGGATTAGGATAGCCACTGAAGAATAACTGTTGATACTGTTTGTGGGGGACATGAAAGTTGTTTTCTTTTAGGATCCCAGGCTTTGTAACACCAGCATTACTTACGTCTATTTTGCTGCTCAATGAGATGCTGAGACTGCTGTGTGGCTTGCTCATAAAAGCTAAATCTAAAACTTTCTAGTGACTTGCATGTTTTTTACTACTAACATATATTCTTAATATTTATACAAGTTTTTAGAGCAAAAATTATGTTTTTATAAAATCAAAAACCCTTAATAGAGGGCAAAACAATTTACAGTGGTTATAGTTGGATTGAGAATTTATTCTTCATCTCAGATTTCCCTTATAAATGCTGTAGTGTTCTGGCTAGACTGGCAAAATCCTATAACTGAAGTGCAGCTATTTTTGAAATACTGTCTGTCCCATACAATTGCTTTTTATAAAAGACTTTGAGTCTTCTTTTGCATTGGCTGAATAATTTAGGCAATCTTTACTTGCTGAATAAACAGATTTGAAAACATAGCAGCAGTGTATTGTTAGGTGCACTGCATGAAAAGAATACATCTAAACTTTGACTACATAGTAGCTTTTCTTCTGTGTGTCAAAATGATGTTTTGATATTTTTCTAATAAAATTTTTTTTGGTTTTTTTTTCTGCTCATCTGGTTCACCAGGAAGGTTCATGGGCTTCGTCCATCTTTATCTTGTCAGTCATGTGTTAGACAAAGGGGTTTTTTAATTTCTGCAACAAAAACTTTGTATTTGATTTTGCTTCTTCTTGTTTTAGTTGCATCTGTCAAGCATCTTTATTTTGCTGTAGAATCAAGAATCTTCTGGTGAAAAGGGTGAAAAATTTTAATCTCAGTCTTATTTTTTAGTGATCAGCTTAATAGCATTACACAGATGCACTGGAGGAAGTAAATTCTCTTAAGTTTCCAAGTGTTCAAAGCAGTTCTTAGTCTTAAGCATACCCAAATGCATTCCTCCAGAACTGGCTTTCAGAAGATAAATCACAGTTAGGAACTTCTACTGTGAATTACTGCTTTTAACCATACTAACCAGCCTTCTGCAGCATTAACTGTTCTCTGAGTACCTCTTGCGATCCTAAGGATCAATTAATAGAGACCATCTGACAACCCGTTACTGGTAACTTTGATTTGAAGGTGCCTCCATTACAGTCTGTGAGTCTCATCTCTTTGAGATGGGTTAAAGTATTCTGCAGAGTTTCACTGTCCACACTGGATGTCCAGAAAAAAAATTTTCTCCTTGGCTTAATTTTTAAATCTTCCTCCCTGTTCGGAGTAAACTTCCTGTAAGGGATTGCAATGTCCTAAAATTAGGTTTTTCCCCTATATTACCCCATAGAGAAATTGATTAATTTTTCTCCAGTTTTTATGGGAAAAAATATGGAAATGATGACTGAAATGACACTTGATCTGTCTTAAATCCAGTCTTCAAAGATGTAATTTCTGATTTTTAGAATGTGCTGTGCCTTCTCTGTCTGTCCAAAGTCTAATGGCCAAAAATCCGTTTGTTACACGGAAATGAATTAGTTTGGTATCTGAATCTGATCAGAAGTCTAGCTGAACACTAGGCAGTGCAGTCATGACTCTACTGTTGATACACTGAGTAGTGAAAATTACTTTCTTGTGTCGCATGGCCATGCAAGCTAGGTTTCAGGAAAACCAAATGGCCAGGAAAAGTTGCCTATAGCTCTTTTTAAAAGTATTTTGCTCTAGAAACTTTGCAGTCTTCTTGCTTTCACTTGTCATCTCACGTCTGGATGCCCCTTTGGAACTACAACATCATAAAAGTAAACTGTGGATAACTGATAAATGCTATATGCATTCATTTGGTAGGCTTTTTATTGTTCTGAAAGATTAAGAACTTTTTAAAAATTATGTCAAATTATGCTTTAAATTTTTTGATTTTGTTCATTTCAAACACAAAAAAAGCAAGTAACAAGACAGATTTTGTCTCTGGACTTTTGAAACTTTTGCATTTCAATTAAAAGCACATGTTAGTTTTGTCTTTTCTACCTTCTGCATGTCTGATGCTTTGTGACCCTTAAATTTAGAGGTTACTTCTCTAAGCTTTCCAAGACAGACAAACTTTTTTTAAAGCACTTTGCATATGATTTAAAAAATAATAATAAAATCAATAATAAGCTGAATACTTTCCAAGTACTGTGAATTCAATAAATTCTTGTGTAACAGATCATAATTTCATTCATGTATCAGTTGTGATGATTCCACTTAGTACTGTAAAGGTTATGCATCTGACTTTTTTTGAGGTGCCAAAAGACATGTTTCAGTTCTTCCTGAGTTCTTCAAAATGTCTTAAGTGAAGAGCAGAACTTTACTTTCCTATACAGATTACCATCAATGAGTGTCTGTTAAATATTTATTTTTGGACCCCAGTGTACTTTGATTTTTGGCTTCTCTAATCTAATTGTTTCTTTTGTTTTGTGATAGTTAGCAGAGAGGAATATGAGTTCATTTCTTTCATAACAAATACATAAGGAGAATAATCAAGGTAAAAAATATATAGAAGAAGATCATTTAGCATAGAAGGGACTTAACAGCATCGATGAGGCTCATATGCCAAGTTGTATTAGAGGGTTCTTCTGTGCTTTATGTTCTGTTAATATTCTGAATAGAGATGCTGTAGATGTTAAAATGTTTTGTTGTTTGTGTAGGTCAGATGAATGTATATTTTCTCAGTAACTTCTGCATGATGCAGTGGGTTCTTGCTAGGGGGACTTGTGAAATGTGGATTTGACAACACCCAGGCCACTTTGCAGAAAAGAGAGATGGGCTGATGTTGCAGCAGGACTTACTGTGCTGGCTTCCTGTGAGGGGAGCTGGGAGCTGCAGCATAGTGTAGGATCAGCTCAGTGGTTTGCCTTTGGGGAAAACAATTAGATAATGGGGTTGGAGGATTTTTCTGGTTTTGTTGTTGTGGTTTGGTTTTCTTTGTTGTTGGGTTGGTTTTTTTCTCTGTTTTTGTGAACTTCAAGCTGGGTAATGTTTTGAACAAGTATTATCTTATCAAGAATGAATTCTGGAGTTCTGTTTTAGTCTAGTTTCCTAGGAAACCAAAACAAATGTTTCTCTCCCTTCACTGTCACAGTTTTGCCAGTTTAATCCAAACTTGAAAGAGGAGGAGGTACTGAACACATTGAATTCTTGAATATTTCATAGAAATGTGCAGCTGAGAAGAGGGGAGAGAACTTACGATTGCCCCCTTAAGGGAAAAGGTTTAAAGTGAGCTCTACTTGAGATCAGAATTGATCTAAGCAGTGCCTTCAGTTAATGAATCCAGTGATAATGCTATTTGAATTGCTGCTTATGTGCATTCTGAAAACTAGAGGGTTTTATGGATTTTTTTGTGTGGGTATTTTTCTTTCTTTTGTTTCTTTCCTCTGATCTGGATATCCTTTTCCTTCCAATTTTCTGCAATATTTAGTAGGGAATTGAGATAATCTTACAAAAATAGGTTCATCAGAAGTATCACATCTAGATGTGAAGGGAGCAGTCTGATTCTGGTCTAACACAGCACAAGAGATGATTGATATAATCCCATGGGGTTTGTTTGAAGAGCAGGAAAATAAAGTCATAGAGAATGGTTTTTTGGTTTTTTTTTTTGGTTTTGGTTGGTTTTTGTTTTTTTTTTTTTTTTTTAAACTCTGTGTTCTTAAACTGGATGTAGCCTTGCAGTATCTGTGTTTTCACAGCGCTAAAAAAATTCCAGTGATGTTTGAAGGGGAGTGGATTTGGCTCCTATCCCTACTGGTTTTAGCACCTTTCTTTGCTGATATAGAAAATGGAAGAAGGGGGATCTCTTTCAGAAATAATGGAAGAAAATTTAAATCTGATTTGAAGCTGAAATAAGAGGGTAAGAAAAGGCTTCATTTCGTTACTCATCTTAATGCGTATTTAGCCCAAACAGACATAGTTTTGGTTCTTACGTCTGATAGCTTGAATTTTTACTTTCTTTTTTTGGAAACACAGCTAAACTCAAGGTGCCTGACATGGTGGAAGATGTGTGTGTGTGCGTGTGTGTGTGTGTGTGTGTGTGTGTCACAAGTTAGTGTGTGTTTTCTGTCAAGAGGATTTCTCACTTAGCTTACCTTAAAAAAATCCTGTATTGTCTATTTTGAATGAGGGTGGAGAGTTCTTTTCTGTACTGGGCAATTTGGTTCCTAGAAAGAGATCAAAGTTCTTTGCAGTTTTTTTCCTGGATACTGACTAAAAGATCAGAACTAGTTCCTAGACTATGGAGGAGTTGGAGCTTACCTAGGAAAAGTTGGTTGTGGTGGCTGTGGGAGGAGGGAAGAGGGAGCAGTATGTCAGTTTTGGGAAATACAACAGAATCTCATCTGTGTTCCCCGCTCTGAAAGTCTGTTACTTACGGGTTGTCCCTGAAGGTGAGGTGTACTGCAGCTTTATCGTTATGAAAAGCCAGTAGCAGGCAGGGTAAGGGTACTCTGAGTGATCTGAACTGGTTGCCAAATGTGAATTATTTTTCTGAGCTTTCCAAGCAGTCTGTCATGGATGCTTCCTAAAGTGTGCCATGTGAACTATGGAGTCCCAAATGGTGTCCTTTTAGAAGCACAGTCTACACCTGAGCGGATTACATAATTAGTGCCAAAAAGCATTAAAGTAGGTCTTGCCTTGAAATCCAGTGTACTCACTGGTTACAGTGCAGTTTTTCTGTGGACAGTCGGTGGTATGTGTTACATTTCCTGTAGATGAGAGTTTAGAAATACAAGGATGAATATTCTGATGTGCAGGGATGTGAAAGTCTTATGTGAGTTAATACCAGCTCTGAAGGCAGATTTATGGCTCATTCTCAGTTTTTTGATACCCTCTACTTTGTGTTCCTCCCTCCATTTCATTCCAGATCCTGAGAAAAAGACCCATAATAATCAGTTCCTGCTGTTAAAAATGATTGTTTTCTAGCCACTATTTTGTTTTATGCTTATGAGATAGAGGCTGAGAACTGGATGTGCAGAAATTCTGCATGCTCCTTCCATGTTTCCTGAAGAGAGTCTGTATAGCTTTTCATGAGCTTCCCAGGTGGTTTAAGCAGATGAGGTTGTCCTGCTGCCAGAAGGCACTATCCTGCCATTCCCTTGCATGGGGGTGAGGTTTGTGTGCCTGTATGGGCTAGTGAAACCTAATTTGTGGAGCCTAACTTTTTTTTTTAAGTCAGATTTGCTTGAAAGTTTGGAAGGGCAGAACTATCTCCTTCGGCAGCAAGCAGTAGGGTCTGGTCAGCTTTGCAGCATGTGGTGAGACTTCACCTTTGGGGCTTTGATTACTCCGTTAAGTCAGTCTGAAGATTCATTCCCCCCTTGCTTCTATACCCAGTGAACTTCTCTTTCAAGCCAGGTGAATGCACTAGTTGTAGATTTAGAAATGTCCCCTTGTCCCATGGAGGTGCCTGCCACAGGGATAAAGGAGGGAAGTAGGACTGCCCTTTTGTAGCAAGATGGTGGTCAGGTTTAGTTGTCTTGTCAGTCCATACTGCTGGACTTCAGTAAGTGACATGAATTTCCAGTTGCCTCCTTTGTGTGTGGACAGAAGCTTTAGTTTAGTTAATGGAAGGAGATTGTTTTCCATTTTTATGATGATCATTACTTCAGGGAAGCTCAAGTTTTCTAACATAGAAGGTACGGCAGTCAAAGTGTTGAATTTGAGTTCAACTTTTTGGTTTGGTTGGGTCTTTTTTTTCAAACTGCATGGAATTAAAACAGTGTGCTTTTTCCAGATAACTGTTGTTATTGTTCATGTAGCTACCATTTAAAGCTTTGTACTGAGAGCTGCAAGTTACTAGCTTGTGAATTAAATGAGTACCTCATTCTCTGAAAGAAACATTCCGTGGAGAAACGTACAGTCTTTGGCATCAAAGACGTGGCTGTGTGAAGGCTGCCCTTCTCCGTCAGCTCTGTCCTCCCTTCATTCTAGGTCATCTTGGGAGTTCTGCATTACGTGCATGACTGTGTGTGCACATGAGTGTATATGTCTCTATCCTATTTTAGTGCTTTGTTCTTTCAAGTGACAGTCAAAAGTTTGAATTTCTGGGATATAGAACAATATGTTTTGGGAAAGTCTTGTTTGGGAAATGTGGTTAGATAAGTGACAGAGCAGTTCTTGCAGGGAAACTGGTTTTGTTCACTAGTTTGCCAAGCTTGATTGTAAATGTGGTTGCATAGGAGGCACATGAGTTTGCACTGGTGAATCTGAAGAGCAGAAATTCAATTAATAGATAGGATTTTTTTTTGTTTTGATGTTTGTTTAGTTGATGGTCTCTCTGGCTGATGTTTTAAGTAGCTGATTATTCACTTAAGACCCTTGTCTCCTCTTATAGAGGATCTTATGTCTCTTCTGGATGCTGACATACATTCTGCTCACCCAAGTGTCATTATTGATGCTGATGCTATGTTTTCAGAAGATATTAGTTACTTTGGTTATCCATCCTTTCGGCGCTCATCACTTTCCAGGCTAGGCTCATCCAGAGGTAATTTTGCACCTTTTTTCTTTGTAATAAGTAGTTTGCTGTGGAAAAAGCTAGTGATAGTACACACTGGTGGTTTAGATGCTGATTTAATGTGAAAGTAGACTGTGATATGTTGTCAAATATAGAGTAGCCAAGTAGACTGTTGCTCATCAAAATTATTAATTAATTCTGGCTATTAGCAGGTAAGTTCTGCAAGAACGTTGGTAGTCATGTATTTTAAATCTAATTGTTGATCATTGGTGTTGCAAGGTGTTATAAAATTTTTGCATGTTAAGTTTATTTTAAACTGTAGTGTATGTATCTACTAATACATAGATTGCATTACAAATATTTAATTTGGCTCAAAAAATAGTAATAATAAATGACATGCAGCATTCTTAATACTTTCTTTTTTGTTTTTTTCTTCTTTCTTTCTTTTGGGTTGCTCTTTGTACACTGTTCTTCACATTTCCTTAGTTGTTCCATGACAGAAGTTACCTTTATGGAATGAGGAACTTTAGATAATAAGGAGGGAGAAGAAATCTATATTTTAAATTCTGGAAGCATTTTTATAGTTGGATAATGAGAACTATTGGCAGGTGATAAAAAAAGCTCCTTGAGCAGTGTTAGGGCATTTTTTCTTTTAAGCATTATACACTTGAAAGATTTATAACAGACCATGCAGCAATTTCCTGTCTTTTTGAAGCTGTTGCCACAAATGCCTAGAGTATTTCCAAACTGTTAATCCAACCTCTGGTGTGATTGTTTATTAAGTACAGCTTTATTGCCTTTTATGAACATGTTTTAATATATTAATTGCTGAACATATAAGTTCCTGTTACAAAATTATTAGTCAGGGGTCAGTGTGATGTTGGCTAGAAAGTAAGTACAGTACTTATGTGAAATACATCTGTAAGACAGGCTGTCGTGTTTGGCTTATGTAAAAGCTCTCCCATTTGTCTAATACAGCAAAAGACCAAAGACTTGGTGTAATCCATTGAAACTATGAAATAATAATGTAGTCATCTCGTATATGTAATTACAGTTGATTCTGTGAGCGTAAGCGAGGTACTTCATAGGTTAAATGCATTTATGTGCATGTGCAAATATTCAGCATCTGACATAACTCCTTCTAAATTCCTCCTTTTTTTTCCTTTTCTAAGGTTATTCTATGTAAGACGTTACCATGAATTTTATAATCCTTATTTTCCATGCATATTTGACTCGTGGAAAGTTAGTTTGATTACCTGATTAAAAAAATTTTTTCTGCATGAGCGAACTGCAGAGTACTGGCTTTAGACAGTTTATAGGCCAATTGGAGGGGAAGCATTTTGGTAAGGAACATTTTCCTATGAGGATCCTTTTAAAAACTTGTCTGACTCTTGAAAAGTTTTCATTTGATCTACTTGAAGCAGATACATTTTAATTCATTAAATCCAGTCCTATTAAATCCAGGTGTTTTTTATTAAACAAAAGGGGTTGGATTATCAAACATGTATGAGAGCTTTTTTTAATGCTTGCTTTCTTTAACCTTTTCAAATTACTGTTTTTCTGGGAAAGTTGTTATGAAACTCTCTAATAAAAACTCTTTTTTGGTTTGCATAAAGATATCCGACAGACTACATAGACTTAAGATTCTTTTATTGTTGCAACTACATTGATAAAACTACAGAACTGTGCATATTGTAGTAGAAAACTTTAAATAGCAATGTAAAATGTATTTGGCCTCTTATGATGTAAGTGAAATTGCTCTAGCATTTTTTCATAGTGCACAAAACTAAGCCTTTATTTCTAGCTTATTTTATGTTGAGTAATTCTAAAGTACATATTCTTGAAAGAGTTAATATATTGAATGTTGCATGTCAGGACTATATTTTTAATCTGTGTGAGTAGATTTAACTGCTGTTAGTTGCATCCTGAAGGGTCTTTACTAGAGAGTGGCTTACTTTTATCCCACTGGTGTGACCCAATTGCATACCAGTTCTCCTTCTTCCCTTAGAGAGAGACTCTGAGCTGTTGCGTGAACGTGAGTCCGTTTTACGTTTGCGTGAACGAAGGTGGCTCGATGGAGCCTCATTTGATAATGAAAGAGGCTCAACAAGTAAGGAAGGGGAACCCAACCTGGACAAGAAGAATACACCTGTTCAAAGTCCTGTTTCTTTAGGAGAAGACTTGCAGTGGTGGCCAGATAAGGTATGGAATTTTAAAAATCTATCGTTTGCATGCTGTGCAATAGATCTGGGGGGGTTTTTTCTGAATAAATACTGTGGGTTTCCTCTTTGACTATCACATCTTAATTTTGCGAGATAACGTAATAAAGCATGTTCCTTATTATGCACTTAAGTTATACATAATTAATTACATCATTATAGCTGCACTTCGGTTACTACTGTTTTAATTTTCTTCTCTGTATTTTCAAGACACTGCTGTAGATCATTAGAGTTGGGTTGGTTTGGTTTGGTTTTGTTTTTTATTTACTTGAGTGCTCAAAGCATTTAACTGGCAGTAGGAAACTCATCAAACAATCTAAACTATGCTTCATCAAGGAAACATTTATTGATAAGCATTGTTATTCCTAGAGTTACTTTCAGTTTGAGTGAGTTGGGCTTTTAAACTACAGTGGTAAAAACTGGCATTTATTTGCAGTTGTGTTTTGAGTTGATCAGTAACTTGGTTGCTCCTTTAAAATCCTTTGGCTTTGATTAGCTGTTTTTCTTTGTAACCTTAATTCCATTTTCAAGGCAAGAAGTAATTACCACAGGAGATAACAGTAGTAGAAACACCAGCTATATGTTGCTAATTGAATATCTGTAGTCATTGTCTTCATGGATTACCTATATGTTTGGGGAGATGACTTTTAAAAAACCTAAATAAAATAAAACCCAAACCAACCAACCAAACCAAAAAGCTTCCTAAGAATGGAAGTGATCATCTATGTTTATTAGACCAGATTTTATGGACTTGGTCTGGTGTTCCCATTTCTGTCTGCAGGATCTGTGAGGTTGCTTTTTTGATCTGTCACACTTCCTTTTTCTGTGTCTCTATTCATTTCAGACTAAGTCTAGATAGCTTGAAAAGGGAGGTGAATATAGAGGCTTATTTCTGCTTACAGCAGCATGACTTTAGATGCTATTGCCTTCTTTTGGGCATTCAAACTGAGAAATTAGGAGACCTAAAAAGAATGATAGTCTAATAATTCCTCTCTACCAGATCTTTTATGTCTAAACTGTTTTTTTATTGTTTGTTTTGGATTTGTTGTTAGTTTTGTTTTGTTTTTCCTTGTCTAGTAACATTGAACTTCTCTGTCAGTGAAAGCTGGCACCTTTTGTCCCCCTAGCTTAGAATGAGAAAGTCTGGCTTGAGTAGAGAGACATTTCAGGAATTTAACATCAAAGAATAAATGTGGTATAGATTTGGGATACTGACTCATCTTCTGTGTTTTGGTAATGTTACTATTGCCATTATTACTGGTGTGATTTTGGTTGTTTTTTTTTTTTTTTAAATTTATTTTGCTATGGTGTCTATCTGTATGCCTGTGCAATTTATATATACTGAACTATTGCCCACTTACCCATTTGCTTATGCACTCGTATAACCCTAGCTTCTGGGCTTCCAGTTAAATGAAGGTGTCTTACTGGAAACACATTCCATTTTTGTCCAAAAGTAGTTAAACTTTCGGTCATTTCCTTCAGCTGAACATTCATAAGAAATGGTTCTGTGTCTTTTTTGCTATAACCCCAGTATGAATTTTTGTTGGTAGTATTTTCCAACAGAAGTTCTTCAAGGTGAAAATCCTGAGGGAAATGGTTTAGCGGAGAGGTCAGTTCAGATGTTTCTTCGTTTTGGAAAATAGGAAGGAGGTCTTGAAATGTTAATGGAAAGGACACAGTAACCTAGGGGGCAAGTTAAAGCACACAAGAAATCACTACAAAAGAACCTGTCGTGTTTGCAAGTATTTGTCCTTCATTTTTCATTATTTTGACCTTTAGCCATTTGAGACAGAACTGTAGTAGGCTGTGATGCAGGTGGTTAACTTTTCTTTGTGGAGGTGAAGTACCAACCTGAGAGGCATGCGTGAAACTTTTGGAAAGCTGATAGTGTTCCCAAATGCATCAGTTTCATCCACAATCTGAGACTGATGGTGTATAGACATGTTGCACAGGTACTGAGTTTTCTCCTCCAAGTAAACATCATAACTGCTCAGGAATCCAAGTCAATGAGTACATTCTTCTGATATTTCGAATCTTGTTGCACTGTAGTACTGTCAGTCTACACTAGCTCTGTATCAGCCTTGTGCCATGTGTATCAGAGCCACTCTGTAGTAATGGCAAGTATGGCTGGTTTTCCTCTGCTTGACTGAGGTGCAAACCAGGCCTTTAGTTTTTTCAAGCAGGTGTGTTGTGCATAGCTATTGAGATACTAAGATTTCGTCAATAGTCTGTATCATCTTCAAGTGTGTTAATTCTTCTGGTCTGAAATCAAAATTTATAGTTGAACAGGAGTCTCAGGTTTGCAGAAGCAAAGCTATTGTGTTGTTCCTGCATCTTTGGACAGTTGGTTGAATAGCCCTGTGGAGGTGAATGTAGAATTGATCCTGGAGCGCTTAGGTCACAACTGCTAATATTTTGATGGAAGGGAGTGAAAAATTTTGATTGGCAGGTCTCTCTGATACTCAGCTTCTGGTAAAAAGCTGTTTGTTTATAAAAATATATTAGCAAGATGAGAAGTCATAATGAGAGTGTCTTGGAGCAAAAATTAATTGCTTTCCATACTTAACTCTGAGGCATTAGGCCAGATAACTTCTGAAGATTCATCTATGCTGATGAAGCAGAGATGCATCTCATTAGACTACAGTAGGTTCTGATGCCAGTTCTTTCTCAGAATGTGCAGTGTTTTTGCCATGGCACATATTAATAATCGCGACGTGGATTAGTACTTGCGTTACTTCCCTGCTGTGTTGGTAGCTGCCCTCCAGAACAAAATAGTTCTGTAATGATTTAACTAATTCTAGAGCCTCTTATCAGGGTATAAAAGAGAATTGCTTGTGATTGCTTCTGTCTTTTTCTTCCTGCTGCTTTTCTCTTTTTCCCAAAATATTGGTGAGCATTTAAGCATTTGGTAAGAGGCGTACTGAATGAATGATGTGTTACTCAACGACACACACCTTTTGGAATGCACACTTCTGGGCATGAAAACAAGTAAAAAAATAATGTAAATCCAGACTTACGAAACTAAAAATGTTTCTACTTTTAAACTTCTGTGGCGAAAAGTCTCCTAATTTAGGGAGCAGATAAATTTTCATGATGGTGAGACTTTTTTAATGGCTGACTGGGTTCAGTTTCCCCTCAGATGGTTGAAATACATAAACATGGTGTATTGTAATCTGAGAGTCAGTTAAGGATACTGATCTGGGAGATAACCACTACAGAGAAGAGTAGATGTTATGTATCTCTCTTTCAGATCTGTAGCTGTAGAAGACAGCATCTGATTTTATACTAGTTTAAGTTGGGTTTTTTTTTTCATTTTTTGTAAAGCTGTAAGTGGAAGAAAAATTAGAGTTATTACTGGTAAGGAACTTCAGAAAGAACATGTTTGTCCTATAGCTGCACTTGCTGAGGGGCAATGAAATGTTAAAAATGTTTCTCAGTAAACAGAATTTAATGCTTTGTGAAATCACTTAAATTCTCTGTAGTTTGAGATCCATTTCAGTGCAAGGAGGAGCAGGAATTTGCAAAAGTGAGGTTGTTCATAGTTGCAGCAATACTGAACCCAATCTAAGAGGGAGGAAAAGAGACCTGTGAGGTCCATGTAGGTACAGGATGAAGGAGATGAACAAAGTCATGCTATGTAAGTAGTAGAAAGATACCAGATGAGTTTTGATAAAATGTTGAAAAGGAGAAAAGGGCAAGAGGAATAACCAATAATTAGCAACTTTTCCAGCATATCAGATTATTATGATGCATTATTGAGACATGCAGCATACTATTTTTTTTTAACTTGTCATTGTTTGCCATTACTTACTTTCAGAAGTGAAAGATAAGAATTAACTGATGAACCAGTGAATTTGATAATTGATTTCTTGGGTAGCTTGGAAGATACCTTCCTGACTATACTTAGCATTGAAATAATGTTGCTTTTTTGTTAATTTCAAACAGCCAGAATTTCAAGCAGTAACTTTTTTTTTCCAGTGTCACAAGTCAAGAGATCTTATCTTTAATTTTATGAGCAGTGTTGTGTTCTTAAAACGCTGTGCAAACTCTTAATATAAACTGTCCAAGTTAATTGCCATGTATATGCTATTGCTAAAGTTCAGGGAAATAATATCTATTTCTTTCTTCCCTCACTTAACCAGAAACAATGATGCTTTATGTGTGGGTACATGATGAGTTTGAGACAGTCTGGATATGTCTTTATTTTCAGGTTCGACGTTCATGGGTGCTCTGAAAAAAAACCAATTCCAAGTTCATTTTTTTTTCATTTGTGTTTTTATAGATGCATTTATAATATTGTTGTCTTAGACTTCATATTTCTGTGTTTGTAGGATGGAACAAAGTTTATTTCTATCGGAGCTCTATATTCTGAGCTCGTGGCTGTTAGCAGTAAAGGAGAACTCTATCAATGGAAGTGGAGTGAATCAGAGCCTTACAGAAATGCGCAGGTACTGGGTAGCTTTAAATGTTTCCCTTCAGAATTATTTGTATGCTTTGAATATCTAAAATATTTTTTTGTTTCCAAAGAATCCTTCACTACATCATCCACGAGCCATGTTCTTGGGGTTAACCAATGAAAAGATAGTGCTGCTTTCTGCAAATAGTATTAGAGCAACTGTTGCCACGGAAAATAACAAGGTATGAAATGTTTACTGGTTGTTGAGTTTGACAAAGCTGGGTTTTTTCAATTGCTTGCAGTGTGTTATAGAGAAGTTGTTTCTTTAGCTTCATCTGCACTAGAAAGTACATAAATTCATTTGCTCCTTCATTTCTTTTCTTCAGCATCTGGTGTTTTGTAGAAATGCAAAAAGTTTAAAAAAAATAAATCTGTCAGACTTACAGCTGAAACAGTGAAAAGATACCTGGTTTACCTGAATTTCTGAAACACCTGACTTTTGTTGTTACAGTAGAAACTAACACTGGTTTGAGAACAGAGAAGCTTGTTAATAATGTTCTGTATAGATTTAGTAGAAAAATTAAGGACATTCAAGATTTCAGTGATGTAAAGCAAGTTATCTAAATATGCTTTTCAGCCCAGTTAGAGTGAACTTGAAACTGGTTTGGTAAAGACACCAACACATCCATATCCTTTTTGACAAGTTTCTTTTTTTTTTTTCCAACCTTTTTTGTTAACATTGAGGACTGGAAATAGAGGGGAAAACAATTCTGAAAAGCTCACTTTTGGGGAAAGAAAAAATGATAGGGGATAAATTTCCAAAGGGTATAATTGTTTTTTTGTTTTATGATGTGTTTTTTTCCCCTTTCAAGACCAGTAAATATTATGTTAAAGATGCGACTGATGTGCAACTTTTCTTCTTTTTATTCCTCTGCTTTCTCTGTTCCTTTCTTTCCTTCTCCCTTAGGTTGCTACATGGGTAGATGAAACTTTAAGCTCCGTAGCGTCTAAATTGGAACACACTGCACAGACGTACTCGGAGCTTCAGGGAGAACGGATTGTTTCTTTACATTGTTGTGCTCTTTACACATGTGCTCAACTAGAAAACAACTTGTATTGGTGGTAAGTAATACTATGTATTACTTGTGTTACTTATGTACAGCAGTATCATACTTTTGGAAGTCTTCATGTCTCTGGCTTGAGAAGCCTTGCAAAACTACTGAACCACCATTGTTCTGAGTTGGGTAAATCTGCACTTGAGCTTAGGTTCCCTTTTTAAAATACATTTATTCTCTTTTTTAATGCCTAAAGCTTTTGGATCCAGTTATAACATCTTTAACAGAATAAGGTCATTGTTTTAGGAGATGTGTGTAAATGCTTTAGCACTCAGATGTATCAGCACTATACAGGATCAGAGAATAATCTTCTCTATGCCTTTCGGGCCTTTTTCAGATTATAAATATGGAACAAGCTTACCCACATATGAGGCCGATGTTCCTCTCTCTGTCTCTGTTACAAGATTTGGTCTGTTAATTTGTGATCTAAGTCTTTTAGAAGTCTTAAAGAAGGGGGAAATAACATCAAATGCTCCCTCTGGAGTTGTTAAAATATGACCCTTTTAAACATAAAATATGAAATGTTAGTTAAAATACTTTAGCCCCTTGATGATTAAGAAGCCTATGCCAAAAAGACCCAAACAAAACCAAGCAAAAAACAAACCCTCAAAAATAATACTTCCAGAAGGGCTCTGAAATGAGGTTCTAATTTAAGTGACTTCATTGAGTAATACTAATGCATTGTCAGAATGCATTATTTTTCGATGTGTCAGGAGTCATTGCATTATATATCATGCCTAAAGTTCAAGTGGCTTTGAGGCATGGATGAGTTAAATACTTGATGATGAGCTGGAAATCAGAGATTGAAAATTAATTCTATGAAATGGCTTTCTCATTAAATTCTATTAACTCTGGAAAATATTTAAATAGACTTGTAGCTAGACTTGTAAACCTAAACACAGACATACTTAATTCTAACTTCTAGTCTTAGATCCCAAAATTAGCACCTCTCTGGTTCTTGGCCCTTTCATTATGCCATGGCTGACATGCCACACTTGCTTTGTATAGAAACTACTAAGCCATAGCATCAGAGATATTGGCAATTAGAACCTTCCATCGTTACTGGAATAATTGATGCAAAATACAAAAAGACATTTTAGCCTTCATATGTAATCTTTGGAAGCGATTTATAAACTTACATGTCTTTTTCTGGTTAAATGTGGACTGTGGTGATTTTATGTTACCAGGCTGATGTAGACAGAAGCTTCTGTTACTATTGATACCCTCAGTTACAGTGATCTGTAGTACATGAGACAGGGTTTCAATTTCCAGTGTTGCCCAGGACTGATGCTTTTCATGTTTTACTTAACCACGAAGAAGCTTCTTGAATCAAAGCTTCTAACTGTATAAGCCACTGACTGAAACATGAAGTATCAAAATAATAAGCATGCTTAACTGTGTATGCAGGCATGATTTTCAACTAAACTGAGTAGATCCAATTACAAAAGGAGTGTTCTTTTTTCCCCCTCTTGCACCTACTGCATCATAAGAGTCCCAGGCTCCTTCAGCCATGTCCCCAGAGAGAAAGTGAGTCTTTTAGAATTTAGAAACAGAAAAGCTTATCTTGTTCCCTAGAGTTTGCAAATTCTGGAAATTATCGCTAGTTGTGGGAAAGATATCCTCAAGTTCAGAGAGGCAGCCTGCATCTTGAAAGCTGTGACTGGAACATACCACTTGTGACAGAGGTTTTGCAGCGCCTCAGGCTGGAAGGGAAGCCCTTTGGCAGGGAAATAACTTGTGGGCTCTGCCTCTTCCACCTCCTCCTAATAAATGGGGGCAGTTGAGATGAATTTGGAAAGTGGGGGTACATACAGAAAAAGGTGACATTCTACAGTTGAGATTTTGGAGAAGATGGCACACACACACTTGTATGTTTGATTGTGATTATGTTACGCAGAAGGAATAAATTGTTCAAAGTTCTGAACAAAGCTTTTCTTTCACAGCCTTTTTAAAATAACATGTGTTTTTCCACAGGGGTGTAGTTCCTTTCAGCCAAAGGAAGAAAATGCTAGAAAAGGCCAGAGCAAAAAATAAAAAACCGAAGTCTAGTGCTGGTATCTCCTCTATGCCAAACATAACTGTTGGAACCCAGGCAAGTACAGCTGTCACCAGTGGCACTTTTACCATGCTATATGATGAGCTTACAACCTGCTCTTAAAAAAACACAATAAAATTAATTAACACAAAAAGTTTTTTTATTGATATCACTGTCCACAAAAGTGATATCAATAATGTGGAATTAAAATAGTATGTTTTAATTACATGACTGTAATGGCTATGTCCTGTGTGTGTTACTGTTTTATGACTATTGCTGCACACAAGAACAAGCTGTACTCATGCAAAGTACTTCTGTTTTAGTTTACCTACTGATTTAATTAACCTACTGATTCTGTATTTTGAGAGAAAGTAAGTATAGAAATACAATTGCCAGTAGAACAAATAGCTTAGTAAAAGATGAAGCGTTTAAGTTCGTGCAGTATTAATGTCTGGATTTGATTTATTTATGCAGTGTGATAGATCTTTGGTTTGAAGCCTTTACCAAAAAGGCTAATAGCTGGTACGGAGGATTTTTTTGGTGATTAGTACTAGAACTAATAAGAGACAAAACAGCTCTTTCTCAGGGAGCACATTTCTTTTGATTCCAAAACCATTCTAATTGACACTGTGATGAGTCTCTGTTATTGGATTAATTGTTCCTTTTGTGGTTGAGCATCTAAATATTATATGTTAAACAGTTTCACTGCTAAAGTTGTTGCTTTCAGCTGTGAATTGCACAACAATTCTGTACAGAATGCTGACTTTCCTCTTCACCTGATTCCATAAGTTTTCTATTTTGACTACTACATATGCCACCAAGAAAATAATGCACATATGATTTCCCTCAGTAGAATCCATTTTTCTCATAGAAATAAATATTTCTATCTGTAGGTGTGTTTAAGAAATAACCCCCTCTATCATGCTGGAGCAGTTGCTTTTTCAATCAGTGCTGGAATTCCTAAAGTTGGTGTGTTAATGGAATCTGTTTGGAACATGAATGACAGCTGTCGATTTCAGCTTCGGTCCCCTGAGAGCTTGAAAAACATGGAGAAAGCCAGCAAAACTACTGAGGCAAAGTAAGTGTGGAGAACACGCGTGTGCGTACACACAGATCGTTCATTCAATGCTCTCTTGAACTGGGAAGCAATAATGGAAGAGGAAGGTCAGATTTTTATAATTTTGAAGATTTTGCCTTCTTTATAAGATACTAGGTTTCTTGTAAACTCCACTAGATGTGCAGAAATACTCACTGCTGGAAAGGTGTTTCGGTTGTGTGAAATCATAATGGACCTGTGAAATGCAGAAGCAGGATTAAATGAGGGCATGCCTACAGTGTTCCATAATTTTTCCAGGGCTTTATATTTTAATAGCTGAAAATGGAACCAGCTGTTTTCTGGCTCTTCATGAGATGAAACAGATTTGTTTCAGCCCTTCCCTAGTTTGAAAAAAAAAAATTGGGTTGACAATTGCCATTTAAATGTTTCTTAAAACAGATTTAAACAATTTCAAGTAAAACTTGAAAATGTTTAGCAGTTCTGAAGTTTCAGGTTACTATATAAACCTAATAATTCTTCCTGTCCTCAAATGAAGCTCATCATGTTTATTTTCTGTAATAGTGTATCTATGCTCAATTAATGTTAAAAAGCTATTTCCTGATTAAACAGCACTGCACTGTTCCCAACATCAAGATTTATAGCCTCGTCAGTTAGGATGGTCGTTCACAAGTGTGGAGTTACTTCTTTAAGGTATTATTAAAGGAACAATGCTGGGATACACTGACACTTTTGTCCATTGTCACAGAAAAGATTTCACTTTTTTCTTTCTTTGCTCTAAGTACTACCTTTTATTCTAGACCCGAAAGCAAACAGGAGCCCGTGAAAACTGAGATGGGTCCTCCACCATCCCCCGCTTCCACTTGTAGTGATGCATCTTCAATAGCAAGCAGTGCATCAATGCCATATAGTAAGTAATGTGTAGCTTGCATACCAAGTAGAAAAGCAGTCAGAAAAGTGTTATAGTACAAATTGTATTTAAAAACCTGAAAGGTTACATCTGAATTTGTGCAACTGGACCCCTTAAACATTTTTTTCTCTCCATTTAAACACATAAATTTATAAAATGTTAATTACAATGCCATCGTTTGAAGAAATCTTCTCTCTGCAGCGTTTTCTTCTAATTGTTCACAAACTGCAGTTTTAAGAAGCATTAATCTAATGACTCAAATGGCCTCGTGCAATGACTGAGAATCTCATATGGTCAGATCTGCAGTAGTCATTAATTTTACTATTGATTTCTTTTGCAGTTCATTCAACTGTAATTTTTCACTGACTGTAACATTGCTTAGGCTTTTGAACTAATGTTTGAAGTTAACTGCGCAATTAGCTTAGAAGTTCTCTGCTTCTTACTTTAAATATGTTGATAGTATTAATTACACTATGTACTCAGCTTGGAAGATTAAAGGTTCTTGCCAGTGTTAATTTAGCCATGTTATGTATTTAGATTTGATTCTGAGTGTACTGCAGTTACTGTTCAGATAAAGTCTGCTGCAAATCTAACTGCATTGCAATTGCTGTTAGCCCAAATTGCTGTTTCCTGCCTCATTTGCTATTCTTCTAGAAGTTTACCCAGTAATCCATGGTAGGCAAGCAGACTTTTTGTAAGGTTGATCTACAGCCCTGTAGCAGGGGTGACTGAATGGTCTCACCTTGTCAGCAGTTTTATTTACAGCACAAGTATCTGAGCCCTGCCAAAACAGGGATTCTTCCTTGTATTTTAATTTTTTGTATTCTAATTATTGTGTTATTTAAAATAAAAAAAAAATCTAACTATTTTTCTTAAATATCTTTAAAAATTGCTTATCATATTGGCTTTATTAGTGCTAAATCCATTGAAAAGCATGAAAGTGACATGGTATACTTATTAGGTAGCTCTGACTCATAAAGTTGTATTCTTTTAATTAATCCTCTGGTTAATTTCTACATTTGACTGCTGATAATCTTTTTGAGGGAAGGTTTGGTGCTTACTGAACATTGCATTTTGATGCTTTGATTAAGTATTTCAGGTCTTTCTGTTTGGTTATAACTTTTTTGTCTCAGAGCGACGACGATCTACTCCTGCCCCGAAAGAGGAGGAGAAAGTGAATGAAGAACAGTGGTCTCTGAGGGAAGTTGTGTTTGTGGAAGATGTTAAGAATGTTCCTGTTGGCAAGGTTTGTCTAAAATCTGAAATACGCTGTCCCACTGTCTTTTGGGAGGAGGGAAAAGAAAGGTTTTTCTTTTAGATAAGCTAACTTTAAAAAAAAAAAAAAATCATACTTTTGGGGATGCTTGAGAGTGTTTCTGATGAGTATGACTTCTGTTGCATTTATATTTGTCCATTGGATGAGTAAAACGTGATGAATCTTAAAAGATTCTGGTGTTTCAAATTGAACCACAATATTAAGAAAAGCAAATGTGGTTTTATTATTTAAAAAATATAATTTTGTTGTCTTGAGCAATAACTCCCATATGTCCACTGAGATTGTGAAGGGTTTCACCTGTTGTGACTGACTTTTACATACACATAGGTAGAATATTTGGGTGAATCTCATGTTCAGGCAATCAAAGAACACAAAAATTTTGATTAGAAATTACATACTTCACTAATATGATTATAAAGTTATTTCATTTATTACTCCAGAAAATCTCTTTGTTTAATCCTTGTAATGTTTTCATTTTTTCTCTAATAAACCTTTGCTCTGACTCAAGAGCCATATAGAGGAAAATACTCCCTTTTCTCCTTTGGCATTGTTGTGTGATGTTAGGAGGGCTTGGGTCCTCTAGACAGTTCTCTGGTGTACTTTTCAAAAATTAAAGCAACAAGAAAGCCAGTAAGGTTTTCCTCAAAAGGAAAAGATTGGGTTGCTTTCTACTTGATTCATAGAAGATTTAAAAAAATGTTACCGGAAGAGGATCAATAACTGTCCAACAGAAGACAGCTGAAGTTAGTAAGAGTTGTTTTACTTGCATCCTTAATGGATTTACTTGTGTGGCAGTGTAAGATTTGCCTTGAGCAGTATCTTTGAAAGGAGGAGGTTCACAATGAATTTTCATTATCGGGTTTAGGTCATTTATGCAGAAGGGAATATGGAGCAACTTAGTTCATCTTAACACTTCAGTTTCTATAAATAAGATTTTGAGATCTAGTTGAAGTTGCTGAAGCCATTGTTTTCCTCTGATACTAGCTTTGGGAAAGTCCCTCTTGTCCTTATCTGTCCTTCCTGTTTCAGATACTAAGATTTTCAGTACATTGACTGTTCTGCTATTTCTGTATACAGTTGCAAAGGTGTCTCGTGCATTGCATCAAGAACTACTATAATAAATATAAAAGCTTGAATTTTTATGTTTGTATTTTCACTGAAGTGCTAATACTTTAAGGTTTGTCAGTATATAATTTTTTCTAGTGCACTTGATAGGCTGCACTTAGCTAGAGAAATTGGGAGAAAACATGGAAGTTCCTGGATTTTGCTTACATACAATATCTTGAAAATTTGAGAGATGTTTTTTATTGCTGAAGACCTTTTAGATAAAGTTGGTTACATCTAGACCTTTGTTTGTTAAGCACTTTCTGTGTAGAAACTATAGAGAAATTAGGGCTTATTAAAGACTGATGGTTGCTTATATCTTATATCAGTTTTGATCAAGACTGAGACCATACAGAGTTCTTCTTTCTGCTCATAATTAAAATGTTGTCTGTCCTTTGCCCACCCCCTTCTGCCTTAGCTTTGTTCTCCTGTTGAGAAAATTATGCTCTCAACTGGAAATTCAAAGGGTCTTGCTTTTTGGTGATAGCACAAGAAGTTCCTATATCAAGGAAGCCTGTTTTGACAGTTCTGATTAGATATCCATGGCAGCAACTCTTAAGGGAGGCTTAAAGTCTCTGAAATGACTGTGTCAGTGCGGGGTTGAATAGCTTCTATTTCCCTCGGGGCCAGAGAAGGACAGACACACATGCTTGAAGAACGTCTGGATAGACTTGTCTGTATCCTTCAGTCCTAAGAGAATGAGTAGAGAACTTCATCACTGAGTGTACAGAACAGGTAATCGACCCATAAGCTAACAGGTCTTTTTTCCACTTTGTACAGTCCTGTTGAAGAAGGAGCACTAAACATTTTTGGGTGGGCCAAAAAAAAAAGAAAAAAAAATTCTTTTCCTGTCTTGGTAGTATAAGAGCTAATGGGCACTTAAAGAAGAAGGAGACTTAGTGTAGACTTTGTTGTTGTTGAATTGTTGGCTAATTTTTGGAATTCATTGCCACAAGAATAGTGTTGATTTCCAAAAGTAATTGCACAAATTAATATGAGAAGAGTCTATCCAGACTATTAAACTTGAAGTTGTCCGGCTGTTTCCAGGAGGTGGAAGTTGGAAAGAGACCAGGAGAGTACCAGTAGGAGCTTCTTTAGTCAGTTGATGTTGGCTCCTGTTGGACACAGGATGTTGAAATGGAGGGACCTTTGATACGATTCAGGATACTTGTGAAGTCATTAGGAAATCCAAGATTTTCAATTTTCAGTAATTTTATCAAAACAACAAGGCTGATGACCAAGAGCTATGCTATTTTATCTCTGGTTATTGTAAATTTTTTCCCCTCCTTGATAAAGGTCTGCTTTACTTTGAAGCAAATCAGATTTTGATAAAACTCTTATGTGTTCTGTCTGTAGGTGCTAAAAGTGGATGGTGCGTACGTTGCTGTGAAATTTCCAGGCACTTCCAATAATGCGAACTGTCAGAGCAGCTCCAATTCCGATCCTGATCCTTCTTCTCTCCTCCAAGACTGTAGGCTGCTCAGAATAGATGAACTGCAGGTATGTGTTTGTGAAACATTGAGGAAATAATCAGTATCTTGAAGTGTCAGCACTATGTGTGCTTAATTGCAGCTTAAAATTTTAAATCTGTTTTCAGGTCGTAAAAACTGGTGGAACTCCAAAAGTTCCTGACTGTTTTCAAAGAACACCCAAAAAGCTG
This sequence comes from Vireo altiloquus, assembly GCA_013396875.1. Taxonomy (NCBI): domain Eukaryota; kingdom Metazoa; phylum Chordata; class Aves; order Passeriformes; family Vireonidae; genus Vireo; species Vireo altiloquus. Next base: position 1,098,052 of record VZRF01000545.1, read on the forward strand.
TGTATTCCTGAAAAAACAGAGATCCTAGCAGTAAATGTAGATTCAAAAGGTAAGTAGGACTTAGGCCATGAGTCCAAATCTGTTGGTTCCTTTATTATCGGTCTCTCATCCAAGTGGAAAACATCTACTTTCAAAAGGACATAAACAGGTGCTTCCATTGATATTAGTAATATCTTGAAAGTGCTTTAGTTAGAAGTTCTTTTACTGGATGCCATCCATACAACACATTAACTTTTCTTCATGTGTCTTTGAAGGAGTGCATGCTGTTCTGAAAACTGGGAACTGGGTTCGATACTGCATATTTGACCTTGCCACAGGAAAGGCTGAACAGGAAAATAATTTCCCTACTAGCAGCATTGCATTCCTGGGTCAGAATGAGAGAAGTGTTGCTATTTTTACAGCTGGACAGGTTTGTGTCTCAATTATTTAACCTCACTGCACTTCACTTCTGTCGTCTTTGAATGAGATGGTACAGCCTTCTGTAGGGCTTTTCCAAAGTCTGGCAAATAAATAGTTTTTCAAACAGGTTATGAAAAACTTGCTGCTACCTTTAATATTTTGAAGCCACAAGGGGAATAGCAGTCAACATACCTAAGCACATCTTACTTAAACTCTACCTTGAATGTAAAAAAGGGGAGAAAAAGGTGACAGAATGGTTCTTGGATTAGTGTCAGCTTGTTATCTTGCTATATTTTGGGACTGGGTCAGATAAAAATCCACTCTTGAGAATAAATGGAAATATTAACCAAAAAAACATTAATCTGTATTTGAGTGAAAATACAGATTCACTAAAAACGATTGAGATTTTGCACAACTCTTCCACAAAGATAATATACTTTGTTTAGGATAATTGAAGGAAACATTTTTTGCAAAATAACTGGATTTGACTGTTTCATTTCAATATATTAAACTTTATTTGGAGCATTTAAGTAAGCTAAAAGTATACGTTCTATTTGTTTCACTGGTAATGTTAATTAATGAATGTATATCATAAGGAAGATACTTCTAGTAGTATTTATTATGTTAAGCACATTTCAGGCATTTGCAAAAGGAATCTCGTATCTGACGCTGCACCACTTGTAATGATAGGAGTCAGTGACATAAATGAGAATCTTGGGTAAACTGTTGTAATTGTTGGCAGTCAAGAACAACTGAACCTTTTGGGAAGGATAACATTTATAAATTGTGGAGATTTAATAATGAAACTTTATTTTCCCAAATGTAGGAATCGCCTATTATTCTTAGAGATGGAAATGGTACAATCTATCCAATGGCAAAAGATTGTATGGGTGGGATACGAGACCCTGACTGGCTTGATCTTCCACCTATTAGTAGTCTTGGAATGGGTGTTCATTCCTTAACAAATCTTCCTGCTAACTCGACCATCAAAAAGAAAGCTGCTATTATCATTATGGCTGTTGAGGTAAAGTATTTTCTCTCCTACCGAACTATGTGCTTTTTTTCCTCTTGCTTTTGTGAAGTTATGCGTAAAGCAGCTTCATGTTTAGATACTGATTTGTATTTTCACTATTTGAAAGAAACTAATTCAGCTTTCTTAGAAACATGAAAACACCAATAAATTTTCCAGGTGAAGTGCAAAATCCTTTTTGGGTGGTGCATGACTTCTGTATCAGGCTTTTAATTAGTCAGGGTTTTTTAGGCATTGATTTTTAAATGGTTACCTTTTTATATTTACTAATGTTGTGCAATTTTATTTGTCTTTTGGGTGCACAATTTTTCTCAGAGATACAACTTGTTTTGGTTAGAACCCTGGGAATGCAATACTTTTTTCTTTTTTTCTTTTTTTTAAAATCTTCTATTTGGACCATGCACTTGGAAACTAGGAGAGGAAAGTGAGGGTTTTTGCATTTGAATCACCTGTAGAGTTCTGTCCTCATCAGTGGTGCTGTATGAGTAGTTCTGCTGTGAATTTGTATGTCGTACTTGCAAAATCTTGTCAGTGATTTGGGGCAGTGCAGTTAGATCTGCTGTGTGCTCTGCTGCCACCCCGAGGTATTGTGTACCTGTTAGACTAAGACTGAGTTCATGGTGAAGTAGTATTCCCTCTTTATGGAAAAGCTGGTTATGTGTGGGGTGAACCTCCGAGACCTTCAACAGCTTCTAATCTTTCACTTCCCAGCACATAAATCACTTGTTTAAAAAGAACTGGGTTAGAACTCGTTCACGGAGATCCTTAGGCTTTTTCAGTTGTATCATTTTTCCCATGTTACATGGAGCTATGAAATGGAAGTAATCTATCTTAAGAATCCAACTGTGAAGCCAAAAGAATGCTTTTATGAGCCTGATGACTTCTGCTCCATTCCTTTTGCTTGTCTGTGCCTCTGCACACAGCTCTGTTTTTAACAGTGCTATAATTGAGCTGATGCATATTCTGAACAGCTCCTGCACTAACTTCTAGCCAGTGTTGGAGATGAAGGCCTTCCTATTAATTTCAAAATGCGAAGAAAATCAGAAGTATTTATGAAGCTTGTATCTACCTTTCATGCTTTACAGTTCTAAAATATTTTATTCTTTTGAGTACAGAAACAAACATTGATGCAGCACATTCTTCGATGTGACTATGAGGCTTGCAGACAATACTTGATGAATCTTGAACAAGCAGTTGTCTTGGATCAGAATCCACAAATGCTGCAGACGTTCCTTGGCCATAGATGTGATGGAAATCGTAATATTCTGCATGCTTGTGTATCTGTATGCTTTCCAACCAGCAACAAGGAAACAAAAGAGGAAGAGGGTGAGCTCAACAATATTGAAAATACTTTGAAAGTAATCTTTTCATGCATTTTCAAGAAAATTTGAAATAAAGGCTCCATTCTTCATATATATTAAAATTTAGCACCTAAAATGTGTCCTGGCCTTCCAGAGGTGCTGAGACAACATTTTTATTACTCTCATAAGGTTTTATAAGAATTCAATAGTTAGGAGCACTAAGCTGTTTTTGTTGATTGTAAAAACTTTTGACATTTGCATGATAATTTTAGATGAAAAAAGTATTTTTCTACCTTTGTAACACTAATATCCCCTTTATATCACTAGTAAAATTTATGAGAAATGGTATTTAATATTTTTTGGAGTGTTCTAGTATATGTCAATAACTTCAATTAGAAATGCTACTTGTCATTGGTCATTGACATGTATTAAGAAATGTGGAAGAATGACCTATTAATGCCAGTTACTGAGACCATTTAAAACTGTCTGTTAAATACTGTTATGTAAAGAGCATGTTAACAGAACAAGGTTGCTAAGTCAAGCGCTCAAAAATTAGGGAATGGCAGAATTAAGTTTACCCATGTGCTAGACATGGGTATGCGTTGTGAAATGGTCTTTAATTACACCGTCATACTATTTTTTCCACAGGACTACCTCATTCAGTGCACAAGATGGACGGTGCTCACCGAATGGGTAGCTATTCAATATTTCTTTTTATCCTCATCATTCAGTGTGTGGCCCCATTCCTTACTCTTGCACACCATACAAACCCTGCACTGAATAATGAATGAACTTCCTTGTGGGATTTTTGTATGGTGCTGTCATTGAATTTTAGTCATTTATAGACCTTAATTGTTCCTCATATCCCTATTTATAAAATGGGGGTAATGCTGCAGCTTTCTCATCTCTTGGTTAGAGTTTTATTACAGCTTGCAGTTTTTCTGTATTCAAAGCTATAAGCTAATTTTGAGTGTTCTGTTTGAGAAGCCTAGGGCCTGATTTTGAGTAGGTGTTACTTCAAAACACTGAATTCTAGAACTGGATTAATCGTAGTTTTAGTTGTGCTGTGAATGTTAATTATTTCTGTGGGTCAGGCACCATTTAGGTGTCTAGAAATGAGTAAAATGTATCACGATCATCTGTAAAAACTTGTTTCTCAAAGTTCTGTGTGCTGATAGATGTGGGAGAAATAGGTTCCAGTTTTCCAAAGCAATGTTCAGTGACATTAAGCACAATACAATGTTTCCCACTCTCCTTCCCAAGCTGTTGCTGCCTTACTACACCCCTCCCTAATGTTGCAGGAAACAAGGCATAAACAGCTTGTTCTCTGTGCAACCCTTCATCTTTAGTGTGTCGTCCATCCTGTGCACTGATTGAGGCAGGGGTCTTGTTGCTGGGTGCAGGGCAGGTGGGGTGACAAAACAATCTGAAACAAAAAACCCAAACCAAAATAAACAAACAAAATCCAACTGTGTAACTGAAGATTGTGTTACTATAAGCATACAAGGAAGTTGAAATAAGGATGCATAGGCAAATGTAATCTGACTTTTTTTAATTTGAGTGCTTGTCTTTGCAACCTTGACATTTTTTTCAGTAACTTCATTTGGGTGTAATTTAACTTTTGGAAAAATGAAAAACATGAACATGATAGACTTGTAACACTCCTGCCTCTCTCTTTATCCCTCATAAAACTTGTCCTTGAAGGAGATTCATATCTTTAGATTCAGGTCACATTCAGCTTCCACTGTAACTGTTAGTGATGGATATTAGGACAAGCTTATTTTCTGTGTATCGTCTGGAGGGCAGTGGTGACTTATGTTTCTGTCTGTTCTCTTTACTGTTACTATGAAACCTCTGTTGCAGAGAATGGTTATATTGCTTGAGGGATCATTCTCAAGAGCTGTGACCGACCCCCTTTGTGAGAGGTCCAGAAGTGGTGGGTCACGAGTTATGAGAACTAGTGGGTCTGAGAAAGGAGTACGGCTCAAGTACAATGGCAATTCACTTACAGCTACAAATCAACCTGTAGCTAGGGGCACAAGAGTAGTATTCTCTCACTGCTAAGTGTTTAATAGTTGTCTGCTTTGAGAAGTAGATGACTTTTATCTGAGGCCTGCACATGCTTGTGAACAAGCAAAACCTAGGATCTCTTTTACTTCAGGTAGTGATACAAACTAAACATACTGTAACAGTTGGCACATGCCGTCAGATTATCTTATTCTTTGATTCTTTGAATGAAAGATATTGATACTTTCCTATTTAAAAAAACTGGGTTTTTTTTTAAATAATGTTCTGTATCTCACTTTAATACTCTGTATCTCACTTAACAAAATTCAATCCTCATTATGAGTAGAACCTGTAGATGTTACGGTGCTTAGGGTTGTAGATGTTAGAAGAAATGCTAGTTCTCTCTGATGTAAACTGATTGTACTGCCTTCTTATACTCATAAGACAGTTCTCCAAAGCATGTTCTTACATAGAATGTGTATATTACAAGCCCACAGATTTGCACTGTTTGTGGATGCTCATTGTGAAGTGTGGTTTGTTTTTCTTTTTCTCCTCATCTGGTGTTTGGTTGTGGATTTTTTTGGTGGTTTTGTGTGGTTTTTTCCTTCATTGTTGTTTTTGTTTGCATTTTGTTTGTTTTGTTTTCTTTGTTTTTTGTCATTGTTTTTGAACCCTTGACTCAGCAAGTGTCTGGAGTCAGCTACATGATAGGTACCTGTCTGTTGATGATACTGAAAGCTTGTACAGAATCATTGTTAAGCTCATCCAAAAGAAAAATTTGCATATAAACCTAGTCTATCTCTCTAAACGTAAAAAAAAAATATGACTTTTCATATTTTATACTCCTTTCTTATAGTTTTCCCAAGTAAAATTTTAGCACTGACGCTTCTCTTAATTTTTCAGAAGCAGAGCGCTCTGAGAGGAACACGTTTGCTGAAAGGCTCTCGGCTGTGGAAGCTATTGCAAATGCAATCTCTGTTGTGTCAAGTAATGGTCCAGGAAATAGGGCAGGATCATCAAGCAGCAGAAGGTAAACTGAGTAATGCTTTGTTCTTCTTTTCTGTATGCTAATTTCTGTATTTACTACCAATCTGTTATTCTTTCCTTCGGTATAGTTTAAGAATGGGCCTCTGTTGTTAGCTTAAAATTAAATTTCACTTCTTTGAGCACCAAACTGGAGTTCTAGTGGTTTTTTGAACCCTTTTTAGTGTGAGAACTAATAGTGCGATATTTCTAAACTAATTCTGTTTCCTGGAGTTGATGCTGTGTCTGTCAGTTGTGAAGTGGAAATGTTCCTCCTTATGGGGAAAGAGCATTTGATGATAGGCTCTAGTGTTCTTTGCCAAGAAGTATTAAGTATCACAGAACTACTGTTATGGTGCCCAGGCTTGCTATAAGAGAATTTCTGAAGGAGGTAGTCACTTACGCAGATAAATAATACACCAATATAACACCACTGGGGAAGAATTTAAGTTGATTCATTTTATTCTAAGGAATCATTACATTCCTTAAAAAGAAATTCTATCAAGACCCCTTTTTTTATCCTTTCATTAACCTCTTCTTGTAGTTGGATTTTAAAAAGCAGTAGCAACAAGAGCAAATCCTTGCAAAAGCTTAACACTCCTGGCAATGAGCTTGGGCCAAAAGGAATGTCAAATAGTGGTAAGAATTCCCATCAGCTGCTGCCTGCAAGAGGCAGTGCTGTGGTGCCAAGGGGTGTGTTCTGGGCTGAAAGCCGTCCTGAAGGTATTGCTGAGTGACTCCTCTTCCAAGGCTAATACTCTGGTGCAACAAAATGTAATGAAAAATACTTCTTGGCTCATTCTTATTTATGCTGAAATAAAATGGAGATAAGAGGAGTTTGGTTTCCTTTTTCATTGTGAAATTCTTCTTAATTATGTTCTAGTTATAAATGAAAATGAGGGTATTTCTGCCTTGATTTTGTATTTAGTTTGAGATTAAGAGAAATGATGAGAAGATCCTTGAGAGCTGCTGGATTGGGCAGACATGAAGCTGGTGCTTCATCAAGTGATCACCAGGACCCAGTTTCTCCACCAATAGCTCCTCCCAGCTGGGTTCCAGATCCTCCTGCAATGGATCCAGGTAAGTCTGCTCATCCATCACGTTAAACTGTAGAAGGAGAGATTTGATAAAAGAACCAATGGCTTTTAAGGTAAATAACTTACTTTAGTCTCACACTCTAATGCCATTGAGGTACCAAGTGTTCTTTGATATAACTTTAAGAGTTTACTGAAGACTTCACAGCTGTTTTTAAATCCAGTATGTGTCTTTTTAATGCTGGTGTCAAACTTCTGTGAAGTCTGAGTTACATTATGGACCTAGGAGTGTGGCCGTTAGTGGGAAAGATTACCAGTTAAATACAGAAAACCTGCAGTGTGTTAGACATTGCAGCAAGAGCATGTTGATAGGGATGTTTTTATGTATTGATATACATCCTGCTGTTCTGTTTACTGAAAGATGGTGACATTGATTTTATCCTGGCCCCCGCTGTGGGATCTCTTACCACAGCAGCGACTGGCACCAGCCAAGGACCCAGCACCTCCACAATACCAGGTGAGGACAGACTGCTTATTTGATTATGCTTTAGAACAAAAATTATCTCAAAAGCTATCTTTGCTTGCACAGACTTTCTGCATATGAAAATGCGTCTTGTCAGATGAAGATTGGATTGAAGGAGAATTTCACAAGTGTGCAGAAAGCAAATGAAGCACCATACTGTGTTTTATGTTTTACATAAAAACATACCTGGGGAGTGACAAATACGTAAAACTGTGGTAATCAGCATGAAATTGAGATTACCCTCTGTATTTCAGATGTAATTTGGAACTAAAATTTACAGTGTTTCAGTGAAGTATTGCTGAAACCACTGAATAGTTAAGTTACCAATTATTCACCCCAATGAGTTACTGAATTACTTGGTTTTAGCAGGTAATAATTTTTTGAGGAAAAATTGTTTCTCTGCAATTTTTTTTTCTTACTACAGGTCCTTCTACAGAACCGTCTGTAGTGGAATCAAAGGATCGGAAGGCAAATGCTCATTTCATACTGAAATTGCTGTGTGATAGTGTTGTTCTACAACCTTATCTTCGAGAATTGCTGTCAGCTAAGTAAGGATTTTCATGAGTTCTCACTATCCTTTGTAATGTTCTATTACCTGAAATCAATTACATAGAAGCCTTTTAGAAAGGTTACATAAAGGCCTGTTAGTTAAAATTATTAATGTTAGAATACAGCTGTATTTTGTCCTGCCATCCTTAAAAAGTACGTCTGTTTCACAGAAGAACAGTAAATAAGAGTGCTTATTCACTCTGGCTTTTCTGTTTGCACAAGATCAGCAGTGCTAAGTTTTCATATATTTGCATCTTATGTCCCCGTTATAATGAAAAAATTCAGTGTTTTAACTTGTCTGTTGGGGTTTTTTTTGCCTAGGGATGCAAGAGGCATGACACCATTTATGTCAGCAGTTAGTGGTCGGGCATATCCTGCTGCAATTACGATTCTAGAAACTGCACAGAAAATTGCTAAAGGTACAACAGTTTTAGTAGTTGTTAGTGTGTGGTTTCCTTCTAAACTTTGATATGTGTGCAGAGTTGTTATTAACACTGCAGATTGCTGCATGTTTTGGAAGTTTTGCTATTATGGAGCATCTTCCTCTTTTTTAGTTTGTATATTGTAATAGATTTCTGTGAATATTATTGCTTTTGTGTTCTTTATAGTCTTTTCATATTTTATTGCTTTATAAACAGGTGGATTAAGGTATTATTTTTTGGTAGCAAAAATGCATCACCTGAAACTTCTTTCTTGAAATTGAAAAAACTTGATATGATACAGTGATATACCACCTATATCCTGTTCCTGAAAAAACTTACATACAAACAAATATTTTGTGACTCTCTTTTAGTGTTGGTATTTAAATTTTTAGGATAAATATATGAAACTGAATTTAGGGAAAAACTTAAACACTTCAGACCTTGTCACACAACAGTTCTGTAGGACTTTGTGTGGGACAAGAGTATTCCTTTTAAGAATATGGTCCATACTCCTTCAAAATGGTGATTTACTGAATTGACGAAAGTATTAGTGAATTTAAAACGGGGGAAGAGATAGTGGTTGTGTTTTTCAGTTCGGAATTTGCAGTGGCTTCTATAAGAAATAATGTGACAAGCAGAAAGTTTACTCAAAAAGCTTTAACAGGTTTTATTCAAACTTCTAATACTGTATGAGATTTCGTAATGGCAGGCATCTGCCAAGAATGGATTCTTTTGGTGTTTTTTTTTATTTTTGGGGGTTGTTTTTAACACTGTTATTCTATTCTTGTAGCTGAAGCAACTTCCAGTGAAAAAGAAGATGATGTGTTTATGGGAATGGTTTGTCCTTCTGGTACAAATCCAGATGATTCTCCTTTGTATGTTTTGTGTTGTAATGATACATGCAGTTTTACCTGGACTGGTGCAGAACATATTAACCAAGTAAGCTTTTTTTTTTTTAAACAGATAGGAATGTGTTTCAGCTGTGTATTGTGTTAGTCAGCTAATCTGATTTTTAAATTATTAATTGCACTGTTTAAATTACTGTAACTTTTAAGTGTGGTGTAGTTGCTGCCTCCCCAAACTGCTCTGTAGTCTCAAAGCTGTGTTCCTCAGAACATGTTTGTTACTGGATGTGGCTTTTCCCCTCTGGCTATCTTTAGTCATCAATTTAAACAAGTGCAGTTTTATTGTTACCTGGAGTACTGTGAGATTGCAAGCACTGTAAGGAAAAAACGATACATAATTTTTTTTTCTTTTTTTTCTTTTTTTTTAGGATATATTTGAATGCCGAACATGTGGCCTGTTGGAATCACTTTGTTGTTGCACAGAATGTGCAAGAGTCTGTCACAAAGGACATGACTGCAAGTAAGGATTGTGTTCCATTTCTTATAATTAAATCAATATTTTGTGGTTTTCTCTATTTATTGATACTTAATAAATTTTTCCATTCCTTGAAGTGTTCCAAATTTAGAGAACAGAAGATTAATAAAATAGTTTTGCGTCTACTCTATAAGATAATAGGTCAGAATTAAAAGAGTAACCTGAAGTGTTTTTGTACTTTTCCCTTTGTAGTACTTAGAGTACATGAATAATTCTTAAAGTGCATAATATTGTAAGAAGATTATATCTAACTAATACTGTGTTTCCATTTTGGGTGCCTCCCAGAGTTTTATGAATCCAGATGACAGATCATTCTTGTGAATTCTTGGAAAGAAATGTAGCGTATTCATCTGTATCAATCAACTGTAACAAATGGAAAACAGCAAACAATCAAAAATTCTCAGATCAACCTAGCCTAAAGCTTTGAAGCTACTTGTGTTCTGTGCTGCTGTTACAGGGTGTAAAAGTTACAGGATTAATATCCTAGCTATAATAAGCTAACAAACACAATTATAAAGATATTCTCAGCACTGTAACAGTTACTGAGATTTTACTGCATGTCATGAGTATTTTCAGCTTAACTTTCTTGGATGGATGCTATTTTAGGGGAGAATAAATGATTGTGGATGAGTTTTACTAAGGCAGTATGAAAAGCTGTGTAGTGAAACTGCCCTCTTAAGATGAGTGTAGGAAATATGGATGACAAACATTGTGTGCTGCCGCATAAAAAACTGTATATCTCTTTTTTAAGCTAGGTTGGCATTTTGCTACTATCAGAAACAAAAGACTCCAGAAGGAATCTAAGGGTGTATGCTAACACCCTCAGCTTGTGTAGAAAATATTTGGTATGTTACTGAACAGTATTGCAGTTCACCTTTTCTACCTTTTCTATTTCTTGTAGGCTCAAACGAACTTCCCCAACAGCCTACTGTGATTGCTGGGAAAAGTGCAAGTGTAAGACTCTGATTGCTGGACAAAAGTCTGCTCGCCTTGATCTCCTTTACCGCCTACTCACCACCACAAATCTTGTTACCATGCCAAATAGCAGGCACGTTCATAATAGCATTGACTAAGGCAGAATTTTTAAATTTTTTTTTTGGAAATATATGTGGTATATCATATTTCCACTAACAATTTTTTCATTACAGGGGAGAACATCTGCTGTTGTTTTTAGTACAGACAGTTGCCAGGCAAACTGTAGAACACTGCCAGTACAGACCACCTAGAATTAGGGAAGATCGTAATCGTAAAACTGCAAATCCTGAAGGTAAGAGCTGTTTCAGTGAAATAAATGGCAAACTCCATATTTCAGTACCTCTTTCTTATGTTGGTGTATTTTTTTTGGTTTTTTTGTCTTTTTAGATTCTGATATGCCTGATCATGATTTAGAACCTCCTCGTTTTGCCCAGCTGGCTCTGGAACGTGTTTTACAGGACTGGAATGCACTGAAGTCCATGATCATGTTTGGCTCCCAGGAAAATAAAGACCCGTGTGTATCTACAAATAGTTGTTGACATAAAGTTTCAGCTGATATTTGAGACGTGCTGACTTATATAAATTTATTTCCCTTCTTTTTGTTTTTTTCCAAGTCTTAGTGCAAGCAGTAGGATAGGTCATCTTCTGCCTGAAGAGCAAGTTTACCTTAATCAGCAAAGTGGAACTATTCGCTTGGACTGTTTCACACACTGCCTTATTGTCAAATGTACAGCAGACATTTTGGTAAGCACTCTTAGCCATGTTTTACGTAGGTTTTCTGAATAATAAAATATTACAAAATATCTCAGGTCATGTGCTTGGAGACTAATTTGAAACTAACTTCAAGTTAATCTTGGTTTTGTGAATTTGTACAGTTATGTCTGTGATCTCCCTTGAGTCTTAATCTCTCTTGTTTCACGCTTCAAAATTACACACAACTAATGGGTTGTAATGCCCTTTCTTTTCAGCTGTTAGATACTTTGCTGGGTACTCTGGTAAAGGAATTACAAAACAAGTATACGCCAGGACGCAGAGAAGAAGCTATTGCTGTTACAATGAGATTCCTGCGTTCTGTGGCAAGAGTGTTTGTCATTCTTAGTGTGGAGATGGCTTCCTCCAAAAAGAAAAAGTAAGTGGTGAAGATGTGTGTTGGTTGTGGTGGCTTTTTTCCTTAATTTAAAAATATTTTTTGTCTTATAAAATGAGTTGATAGAAATCAACAATAGGCAGAAACATCTGAATTATTTTGTGTTGTGTCCCCAGGCAGATTTGGAAAGCTGCAAATCTCAAGATTGCACAATAGTTGCTGTTGTGTCATGTAACTTCTTAATGCAGTGCCTGTTAATTTACGTGTTCATACTGAACCTTTCTGTTTAGTGTTAGGGTTTTTGGAAATGGGTTTTTTTAACATATAAAAATTACAGTGTATGGTTATTTATCAGTAGTAGATTTAGATATCAAGCCTTAGTCTTGAATTATTGAATGATAAGTGTTTTTCACTGACTTGAATAGCTGCATATTGCATATGTTTCTATACACATAAATGCATGTATCTGTTTAAGGTGATGTTTTGAGAAAAAATTAGGATAATTAATATCTCCATTAAGTTTTTGGGGAAAAAAAGATGTATTTGACATTTATCTTTCTGTATTTTTCCCCCAGCAATTTTATTCCACAGCCAATTGGGAAATGTAAACGTGTATTCCAGGCGTTACTGCCCTATGCTGTTGAAGAGTTGTGCAATGTAGCAGAATCTCTAATTATTCCAGTCAGGATGGGAATTGCACGTCCTACAGCACCCTTTACCCTTGCTAGCACTAGTATAGATGCCATGCAGGGAAGTGAAGAACTGTTTTCTGTGGAGCCTCTGCCACCCAGGCCATCATCTGACCAATCTAGCAGGTAAAACTTGTTAAAGCTTACTATCTGTTCTTTTTGAAGACTTCTTAAGGGTTGTTTTGATTTTGGAGTTTTGGTAGCTTTCCATTAAGTGATATCCAGAGATACCAATCTACTTTTTTGAATGATTAATTTTTTTATATATTTTCCTTTAAGTTCTAGTCAGTCTCAGTCATCCTACATAATAAGGAATCCTCAGCAAAGACGAATCAGCCAGTCACAACCAGTTCGTGGCAGGGATGAAGAACAAGATGATATCGTTTCAGCTGATGTAGAAGAGGTCAGTTTTCTTTTTTGTACTTGTATTTTCTTCTCAATATGGCATACCTAATGAATTAACATCTGAACTTGAAATCCATGCATCAAGACCTCTGATTGGAAAAAGATGTTAAGTAGTACTTCATGAAATCTACAGTGCTCTAAGCATTTTCAGTAGAACATTGTAATTGTTGTTTTCTATTCTATTTCCTTGTTAAAAAAGTTTTAAAGTCTTTCAGCACATGGCTGCTATTTTGTAGGTTCTGTTAGAGAGCTGGAGTATCTTTCACCAGATGATACCCCTTCAGTGTTTAGAAACTAATTCTAGGTTTTGTGGTCAGTTTTATCCTTTATCCTTACAGCATAAAAATCTAATGTCCAAGGCTGTTTTATTTGTGCAGGTGATTTTTTTTCCCCACAACACTACAACCTGTACAGCGACATACAGCTGTGGCTGTAAGTTCATTTTTTGTTCACATCAGTTCAATTTTGCAGTCATCTTTCTAAGATGTGTTTTTTTAAATGAAACTTTGGACTCTGTTTTGGAAAATGCATAGAGTTTTAGAAATGCATAAAAGAGAGTCTGGCATAATATTACAATGCTCTTTCCAGGTTGAGGTGGTTGAGGGGGTGGCTGGTGAAGAAGATCATCATGATGAACAGGAAGAACATGGTGAAGAAAATGCTGAAGCAGAAGGACAGCATGATGAGCATGATGAGGATGGTATGTACAATGTACATCCTGCATTTACTGCTTCAATGAAAAAACTTTGAATCATAAAGAAAAGCATCTTTGGAGTCACCAGTGATAATGATTTGGGAAATTTGCACGAGTAGAGAGAATCCAAGGGTTCCAGACTGCTCGTCTTACGGAAGGCAATGTGTAAAATTATAGATAGCTTGTAGTAGACAAGTGCATGAACTTTTTCTGGTTGAGGAGAAAATATTAAGGTCCCAAAGGTGTCAGATGTTATTATATTCTTGGTTAACAGTGTATTTTACCTTTTTTATTTGCTACTGTAAAATGTTGTTGATGGGAGATGTGTTCTCAAAAGCAATTTGAATCCTTGAAGGCTAGTTCTTAAACTAATCACAGAGTACAAAATTACGATTCAATATGTTGTAGACAAAATTAATCAATTCTGTATGAAAATGTTTGAAATTAATACTACTTGTTTTGTATTACTTATTTTGGGATTAGATGGCCCAAAGATAAGATTTTAAAAAAAGTTATCTTCTTCTCTTTCTGACTGTACTTTAGCCATTTACAGTAGAGTAAATCTGTTTACTGATTTGCTGAATATTCAGATGTTTCCTTCTTAAAGCTTAAAACTGGAATAGAACCTATATATTTAATTAGATTTTTTTAAAGTTTTCGAGTGCTCCTTAAATACTAGTTGAAACATCATATGGTAAATTGTCCTAGTATGTGTCTGCACTGCTTTTGTGACCCCCCTGCACATCCATTAACTTCTGCTATAGTAAGAGAGTTTGGGGTTTGTTTGTCTTACATGAGTCACTACAGCAATTCTAATTTTGTCTTCTAAACATGAGATGTTTTGTCCATTGTTTTTACAGGCAGTGATATGGAGTTGGATTTGCTAGCTGCTGCTGAAACAGAAAGTGACAGTGAGAGTAACCACAGTAACCAGGACAATGCCAGTGGGCGCAGAAGTGTTGTCACTGCAGCTACTGCTGGGTCAGAAGCAGGTATACCACATCTTTTTGGGTTTAATCTAGCTGGTTAAATTTAGATACTAGTACCCTCCTCCTTCCCCAGACTTCCTGTTTTTCCTTTGCTCTAATAGTAGGGTACTTGGCAGGCTTTTTGGACAAGAAAATGGATTAAGATGTGACCTATATATTTTGCTCTTAAGAAGCATCTCTAGGTGTTAGAGATTACCTTGCACTCTTGTGTAGTGAAATGAAATGTTCTCATGTAAGTGCAGAAGTTCAAAACAATGGTTTATGGTTTAAATCAATACATAAAACCTGAACAATCATTGTGCAGGTTTTTAAAAGAGACTGCTTTACCGTCCAATTTGGAAGCATAATTTTTAGAATTCTTTTCCTAGGGGTAGAATCAGTGAAGAATTTTTTTATCAGATTACTTCTTAATTTCTATTTTGAAGTCTAAGTAATCATACTGCTTTTTCATTACACCCGTGGATAATCAGCCGTATGTTATTTGGACAATTTATTGAACATGTTGAGTTGTGGTACCTGAACCTTTTTAGTACGGTGTAGTTTCTCTTGGAAGCAGTCTGCTATGCTGACATGATACATATATACATACAGAGGTGTGGAGCTGTCAGTTATTGCTTCTTTTTCTCAACAGGAGCTAGCAGTGTTCCAGCATTTTTTTCTGAAGATGACTCTCAATCAAATGATTCCAGTGATTCTGATAGCAGCAGCAGTCAGAGTGATGACATAGAGCAGGAGACCTTCATGCTTGATGAGCCTCTGGAGCGAACCACAAATAGCTCCCATGCCAATGGTGCTGCCCAGGCTCCCCGTTCCATGCAATGGGCTGTACGGAATACCCAAAACCAGAGGACTACCAGCACAGCTCCCTCTAGTACGTCAACCCCAGCAGGCAAGTCTGAGTGAATTGCATGCATGAATGCCAGCTAGCTCTGGCTTTGTTCCTTCCTCTGCTTTTGTTTATTCTCTTAAGGATGAAATCTTATCTCTTTTTCATACTGCTGACCTACCTTGACTTTTCTATTTCTAGTTTTGAATTAAAAAAAAGGAAAAGATCCATTGCACTTAAGATCTGAGTATGCTTGCTGTAGTTAATTATTATTTGCTAGTAACAGTTGTGATGTCAGTAACATTTACAAGTTTATTTCTGGAAATCTTTATGATATCAATCAATACACAAACCACATAGCAAAGATGAAATGAGTTAATTAATGTCATCTCTTCTTTTATGTTTAGCAAGTTCAGCGGGCTTGATTTATATTGATCCCTCAAACCTACGTCGGAGTGGTACCATCAGTACAAGTGCTGCAGCAGCAGCTGCAGCCCTTGAAGCCAGCAATGCAAGCAGCTATTTAACATCTGCAAGCAGCTTAGCAAGAGCATACAGTATTGTGATACGGCAGATATCTGATCTGATGGGTCTGATTCCCAAATACAATCACTTAGTATACTCCCAGATTCCAGCTGCAGTGAAGCTGACTTATCAAGATGCAGTTAACTTGCAGGTAAGAATGTGGAAATTTTCATAGAGAAACATAATTTCAATAAAACTGGGGTTTTTTTAGGTAAAATTACAGAACTGTTGAGATTGAAAGTATTGCGTATTGGCTGGTCTAAATTTCTTTTAGGGTCAACAGGAGAAGAATGCTCAGGACTGTCTGGTTAAGTTTTGAGTATCTCCATGAGTGGAGATTCCACAACTGCTCTGAACAACCTGTTAAGTGTTGGGCAGCTCTCACAGTAAAAGAGGATTTTTCTTGAGTTTAAAGGGACTTACCAAGTATTTCAATTTGTATCTATTGCCACTTGTCCATTCACTGGGTATCACTTAGAAGAGTCTGCCTTTGTATATTTCATATCATTTTATCAGGTATTTATACATACTGGTAAGATCCTCCTGAGTTTGTTTCTTCAGTCTAAACTGTTCCAGCACTCTCAGTCTCTTCTTATGTTAAGAGAGTGTGGACTAAAGTAACTGTGGTTTCTTATTCCATTAAAATAGTAGTATTTCATATACATACATTCTTTCAAAGAAGGAACTTAAGTTGATTTTGTTTAAACAATGTCTAACTGATAGGTAATTAATAGTTAAGTCAGAATTGACTAGTGATTTCTGCTAGAGATCTGTTGCCATATTCTATGTGACATAAACTGTTGAGTCTGTATAAGAAGAACGTTAGTAAGGGCTAAATAGTAAATGAGATAAAAGATTTGTACAGGTAAATATACTGTTCACTGTTCCTTTAGGAACATGGTCATCCTTTCCGTGTTATGGACGCATTTTTTATACAGTGCTCTTGACTGTCTGTTTTTGAAAATGTATGTAAAATGCGTCTGTAGGAAAAAGTCCATGTCAGACAGCAGTCTTCCCCTTCACGTATAGACATTAGTTTCAGAGACTGACAAGGCAGGAGGGACTCCAGAGTGTTCAGAAAGTATGTATCAACTTTGACCTGGGCACAGTTTATAGGGTAAAATGATACATACTGAATTTAGTACAGAAGTCAGCTGTCAAAATAACACAGCTGTTGTGGGGGCAAGAAATCAAGGGATGCTGTTTTCTGTTAGTAGTGCTGTGTAGGGATGTGAAAACCTGATGACAGTATTTTTACTTTTAATTGAGCCACATGGTGTTTGTTTGGCTCCGTTTTCACAGTGTGATGGAAGGAAAAGACTTCTGATTTGGGAGAGGAAGGTTAGAAAACTATTCTGGGATCAAACACTGGGGTAAATACACAGGGAAAGAAATAAGAGAGTGTAGTTTTATTATGGAGGAGGCTAAAATAATTTTCTGTTCAGGAGATTCTTAACAGGAAAAGTGAAGAGATCTGTCCAGCTGAGGCAGGAAGAGGTTTGTATTAGCACATGAAAGCTGAACAGTGGAGGTTTCGTTTGGACACAGAAACGGAGTTGAGACAGCATTTTGTTAGTTTAGTGCATCAAAAGTGTGAAGATCAGAATGTAAAGGAATGAAGAAAGCAGACTGATGTTGGATAAAAAAACCCAAGAGGTCAGGGGAGTTAGCAGATGGCAAGAAAAGCAGGCTGCAGAGCCAGTAGTGGGAACAGGGGAAGCAAAGATGAAACCAGGAGGTGAGACTTGCATGCAGACACAGTTTGTTGTCTTCACTGAGTAATTTGCAAGGGGTGAAGGATGGTGAAAGATCTGGCAGAATGAGGGCTGTTAAAGCTAATAGAAAGGAAGAAATTAAGCCAAAATTTCCAAGTTGTACGCACCTGGGAGATGCTGAGTGGTTGTAAGGGGAGGAGTAGAAGAGATGCCCGAAAGAGAGAGAGATGGTAAGAATGTTTCATAGATATCAAAGTGTTAAATCCTGAGAGCTGCATACCACCACAGTAAATCAGCAGTCTCAAGAGAGCTTTCAGAAACCGATCAATGGTCATTCTTGAACATGACTTTACAGCCTCTTTGTAGGGAATCAGGTGGAGGCTTATGTTAAGATTTCCTTCTCATCATCTAGTTCTATTGTTTGCAAAACTAATTAAATCTCATTTTCTATAGAATTACGTGGAAGAAAAGCTTATTCCTACCTGGAATTGGATGGTCAGTATCATGGACTCTACTGAAGCTCAGCTGCGTTATGGTTCAGCATTATCGTCTGCTGGTGATCCTGGGCATCCAAATCATCCTCTCCATGCTTCTCAGAACTCAGCTAGAAGGGAAAGGATGACAGCCCGTGAGGAAGCCAGTTTAAGAACACTTGAAGGAAGAAGGTATGAAAATAGTTTGATTACTGCATGCAGTATGAATTACCAGTTTTATAGTCAAATCTTATTCACAGACATCTTAAGAATCTTATGTTGTAGCTCTGGAATGTAGTTACTGTTTTGATTTAAGTTGGCTTCCCGTGTTGTTGCTACTGTTTGGTTTTTCTGATGTATTAGAGCCATCTTGAGCATTAACTGTTTACAATGTACTGCATCTGAATTGGTTGTTCTACGCTTGTAGCTTATAATCACAATTTTTGTGTGGAGTTCACTGAGATTGTATATCCAAATTTCAAATATAAGGCTTATACGTAAAGTATATGTTGTCCTGTGATGCCTAATGTCTCTATATTCAATCCTTTTCCTTCACTAGACGTGCTACTTTACTCAGTGCCCGTCAGGGAATGATGTCAGCGCGTGGTGATTTCCTGAACTACGCACTGTCCTTGATGCGTTCTCACAACGACGAGCACTCGGATGTTCTTCCTGTTCTGGATGTCTGCTCACTAAAGCACGTAGCATATGTTTTTCAAGCCCTTATTTATTGGATTAAAGCAATGAATCAACAGACAACATTGGATACTCCTCAGCTGGAAAGGAAAAGGTATTGAGCTTTACTCCCAGAAACAGAACTTAAGCAAAAGTGGCATAAGCCCTTTTGTTTCAGTCATTGGCATTGTTTATTAATATATGAATTACTATATTCACTAATATATTCATTAATACATGAATTAATCTGTATGTCTTTGTGGGGGTGTGTAGTAACATACATACTATAAAAAGAATTTCTATAATGATATATAATGTACCTGTGTTTGATAAGCCTTTTGCAGTATGCTGTTCACTTCTTTTTATGCTGATTGCTGTAAAATATTTTCTTACTGTTGAAACTTGAGTTGGATTTTTAACTCCATAGCAGTGCCTCTAAAAGACATACTTAGGACAGTTTCTCAGCTTATGACATGAGACATACATTTGACATGATAACAAATTACTTAGATATCTGTCAAACACATTATAGATGACATTGGAGAAAATGTCAGTGTCTGATATAATGGGCTTTGTGGTTTTGTTTTCCATTTGGTTATGTGCATTTGAGGCCTACCTGATACTTAAAGCACAGTAGGGAAGTCAGTAGATGAAAATGTTCTTGAGTTGAAAAACTGTTACTTCAACTATAGCATTTTACAAGGTACATTTATTAAAGACATTTTAAGATTTCTTTTTATATATTTTTTTATTTCAAATGGCAGTTAACGATCATAGAAATGTTCACATGTTGGTAGTCAACACCATCTGTTCTCATTTCTTACTAGGTTTTTAGGTAATGTCCCCGAGCAGTCCTAGACAATAGTTAAATGCAGATCTTTGTCCCTTTCTGCTCCTGATTTTCAATACTGCAGGTCAAACTTAAATTTTGATTTTCTCGAGAAATTTAGTAACTGTAAAATATGAGATACTGATATTTTAGATATATATTGGACTGCTACTCTACTTGCAATACTATGTTATATTTATCTTGGTAATGTAAGGTTTGTTATGACCTCAAAAGTGTACCAGAGGGGGATGTTATCAACAGTAGTTTCCTCACAAGTAAGAATAATATAAAACAGTAATCAAGTTTTTGTACTGTCTGACTTGAGTAGTTATAGCCACAGCTTTAACCCTTTTCCAGCCAGTAACATACTTCCAGAAGCTGCTTTTCCCCCCAAAAATTCACATACTGAGATCTGTCAAATAACTGTTCATCAAAGAATTGCGAAATTTGCATGAAATGCTTATAAAACTATGAAGGCCTAGACCTTTTCCATTAAAAGTGAGTGGTTTAAACAGTTGCTTCTGTTGGATGACATATTAGTAGTCTGAGTAAAGTTACCTTTTGTCAGTCTTCATCTAGTTTGAGAACCCATTTCACAATGCATAAACTGCCAGAGA
This sequence comes from Vireo altiloquus, assembly GCA_013396875.1. Taxonomy (NCBI): domain Eukaryota; kingdom Metazoa; phylum Chordata; class Aves; order Passeriformes; family Vireonidae; genus Vireo; species Vireo altiloquus. Next base: position 1,118,219 of record VZRF01000545.1, read on the forward strand.
TGAATACTAATCAAGGTTCTTGAGCCTTTTTTCTAGTACAGTGAAATCAAGTTTTTTAATGTGCAGCTTGCAGATTTACCTTCTGAAATGTAATCAGTGAGATTATTTTTTAATTTTGGAATAGCATTCACTTGCATATTTCTTCCACTAATGCAGGGTTCCTAAGATTTTTATACTGATAGAGTGTTTAAAACCAAGCATACCCATCACTGCCCACAGCTTTTAAGATCAAAATTGGTAGGTGGCCAAATGGCTCTAAGGGTAACTGTGTGTGATGTAGTGAGTGTGTAATGAGAAGTTCTCTACAGTGCTTCAGTTTTAGAGTGAGTTTGGTTTTTTATGTATAACTCTTAGGTACACTCCTGATTATGCTACAGAGGTAGATGTTTTGCTTAATAATTTCTTCAAGATGATTGACTCTTTTTTCTTTTCTTTTCTTGTTGTTGATTTGGTTTTTTTTTATTAAGAACTCGAGAGCTTTTGGAACTGGGTCTTGACAACGAAGATTCAGAACATGAAAATGATGATGATACCAATCAAAGTTAGTATACAAAAATTGACATACCATACCAAAATGCCAGACTTTCTTAGTGCTTTTTCCCTTTAGCTAGCTGAGACTTTGAATAAATTTTGCTACTTGTATATGTAAAGTTGGGTTTTACTAAGATTTTCTTAGCATTTTTACTTTACCAAGTTTCTTCTGCCATTGCCTGTTTCATTGCCTCTCATTTCAGGGCCATCTTTTCATCTCCTTTCTCACTAAATCACAACATTTCTGCCCTTACCTTGAATCGGAATTAAACTGTTTTTTTTGATCTGATGAAACTGTGTTGAAAATTATAGAATATATACTCCTACATACAGTGTAGGAGTGCCTGTTCAGTAAAGTTAGGTATACTAAAAAGAATAAAAGTGATAACTAAGCAAAGTAATAAAGATACAGCATTTTTGGAAGCATCTTTAGATGTAGAAGGATGAACATCTGTAGAAGTATTAAATTTGCAGAGATTCTCTTCTAGTCAGATAGCTAAGAGGGAAGGATATTAATTTTTGGCATTTTATATCCTTCGCTTTTATAACTGAGAAAACTGATTTGAAATCTTCTCTGATATTTAGGTGCTACACTCAATGACAAAGATGATGACACCCTCCCAGCAGAGACTGGCCAAAATCATCCGTTTTTCAGACGGTCAGACTCTATGACGTTCCTCGGCTGCATTCCACCCAATCCTTTTGAGGTTCCTCTGGCAGAGGCCATCCCCTTGGCAGACCAGCCGCATCTGTTACAGGTGACACTGGAGATGGTGTTTTGGAAGAAAACTGCACTTTGCTTTTTCATTCCTCACCAAAGTATATTATTGACCCAGAATGCTTTTGTTACTTTTCAGCCAAATGCTCGCAAAGAAGATCTGTTTGGCCGACCCAGTCAGGGTCTCTACTCATCTTCTGCCAACAGTGGGAAGTGCTTAGTGGAAGTCACAGTGGATAGAAACTGCCTTGAGGTAAATGTAAAGCTTTTATTATTTTAAACAATACAGTAACTTAAACTAGAACCTTCGTTCCTTAAAATGACACTTTAATGTTTTCAGAGAGAATTTTACGTAGCTTTTAGAATGATAATTTAAAAGCCCAGTGCCTATGAAAACTTCAAATTTTTATGAAAAGTATGCTTAATGTAGAAACTTCATGATTATTGATTTATAGCACCTTTCAGGTAATTTCTTGAAATGCAGCAGTACAATCCTGAGTTAATTTTGGAATGCTAATTATACAATTATTTTTGATAAAAAGAATTAAATCTTCCTATAGTCCAGTAGATTTCACTTGCCTTCAAACTGAACATTAATTGGCAAGCATATGAAATGCAAACATACAGTGGGGAATTTTTTTTTTTTTAATGTATTGGAAATGATTGAGGTCACTGTGTTTTAACAGGTCAATAACAGTGTTCACTTCTGTGTGATTGAAAACATACATCTATGAATACATGTGAAAAAGCCTTCTAGGCTGCTTTGAAAGTGCAATTAAATTTTACTTCTCCTTTAGGTTCTTCCAACTAAAATGTCTTATGCAGCCAACTTAAAAAATGTTATGAGCATGCAAAATCGGCAAAAGAAGGAAGGGGAAGAACAAAATGTGCCTACAGAAGAATCTGAGAGTTCAAAACCAGGGCCTTCAGCTCACGATCTTGCAGCACAACTGAAAAGCAGCTTGTTGGCAGAGATAGGATTGACAGAAAGTGAAGGGCCACCTCTCACATCTTTCAGGTAGCTGAGTTAAAAATTACTTTTTGAAATATTACTGAGCTGATAAATGGCTATTTGGGACTCTGGAAAGTCTTTTTTAAATTAAAATGGGTAGCTTAATTTAGTTTGCATTTGTAGTTTGTGATATGTAATTTCTAAAGTGAGTAGTTGAACAATCTTCAAAGAGGTCTGTGCAAACTGTGGACAAATTCCTTTACTCCATGACTTCCTGCTGCAGACCTACTGTGATGTCCTGGGTAGCCAAGTTGAGCAGTTAGAACTGACAACTTGCCATCTGTGTCTGGTGGTGCTGCCCACACTTTATGCACTTTTAGGGACTGAACTGCCCTCACTTCAAATTACAGCTTTTTTAAAAGAAATTAAGGTCTTGATTGAAGGGAGACCAGTAGCAAATTCCATGTAGCAAAGTTACATGCTTTTGGAGTAATTACACTTTGGAAGCAAGACTTGTGTTTCAGCTGAAACTAAGCAGCTTCATGTGCTTTTGTCCTCAGACTTAGTGTACTGTGTCATTATTTATCAGGAATAAAAAACTTAGTTGAAGGCAGAGAGTAAGAAAAAACCAAAGTACACAAAATGTGTCTGAAATTTAACTTGATTCCACATATCTGTCATTTTTTCTTCTTTCTGTCAGGCCACAGTGTAGCTTCATGGGCATGGTTATTTCTCATGACATGTTGCTGGGACGTTGGCGCCTTTCTTTGGAGTTGTTTGGTAGAGTATTCATGGAAGATGTTGGAGCAGAGCCTGGATCGGTATGTATTTCTCAGTGTAAGGACAGTTCCTCTTACAACTAAATTGTGATGCTCCCTGATTATTCTGACTGTGGGGTTCGTGTTTGGTTTTTTTTTATTATTTTTAGATCTTGACTGAATTAGGTGGCTTTGAAGTAAAGGAATCGAAATTCCGCAGGGAGATGGAAAAACTTAGAAACCAGCAATCAAGGGATTTAACATTGGAGGTAAAAAATGTTAGTTTATCTTCTGAATACATTTTCATACAAACTTGAATTATTACAGTAACTTGATGGGAGAAGTTGTATTTCAGAGTCTGCAAGCAGGTGTTTTAAGTCATACTTTTTAAATTATGTTGCAATTACTCTGAAGTTTTTTTCAGTCTAACTGGTATTTTTTGAGTCTATGCAGCAGTGTCCATAAATTTGTTGTGAGGCTAAGGGTCTCTCAGTATGATAATTGGTAAAGAAAAAACTTCTTTTGTATTTTTTACCAGGTTGATCGAGACAGAGATCTACTAATTCAGCAGACCATGAGGCAGCTCAACAATCATTTTGGTCGCAGGTGTGCTACCACTCCGATGGCTGTACACAGAGTGAAAGTTACTTTTAAGGATGAGCCTGGAGAAGGCAGCGGTGTAGCACGAAGCTTTTATACTGCTATTGCACAGGCTTTTCTGTCAAATGAGAAACTGCCAAATCTAGATTGCATTCAGAATGCCAACAAGGGTACCCATACAAGTAAGTGGTGCACAGCAGTTAATCTACAGAAAATATTTACAAAAGCCTTGGATGCTTTTCTTACATAGAAACACTTGGTAATGTGTTAGAGACATCTCTTGTTAGCTCAGCCCAGAATCCATAAAAATTATGTGTTAGTTCTCTGTAGCAAGGAAGTGGCTTTTCTCCCCACCCCCCAAACACTTTCAGAAACAGGAACCTCTTGTTTTTCTCACAAGAGTCTGCTTTAGAGGTGCTCAGATTTTTTGAGTGTCCTCCCTAGTAGGTAATAATTGTCAGGATTTTAGCTATTACATGCTTATACATATTAATATGGCTGCTCCGTCTGACTTGCCACAAACATGTTTTAATGTTTCTGAAAGTATATATAAACTCCGAAAGTATTTGTCATTTTTCAGTTGGTACAAACACTTCAGGCCCTTTCTTAAGTTTGGCTGAACCCAGTCACTGTTTTAAGTGAAGTGATTCTGTCTCATTGATGTCTTTCAAGCTTTTCCAAAACTTAGTCTTCCTTACCCTCAAACTTAGGTAGGAGAGAGAAATATAAAGATGTTTAAGTTTATGAGGATTTTTGCCCTTCAGGTCTGATGCAGAGATTGCGAAATAGGGGAGAGAGAGATCGGGAAAGGGAGCGAGAGAGAGAAATGCGGAGAAGTAGTGGCTTGCGAACTGGTTCTCGGAGAGATAGGGATAGGTAAGTGATAAATCTTTAACTTGTTGAAGATACTTTGTCAAATAGAGTAATTGCCTTGGATATCGTCAGGAAAGATACTTTTACTTTCTCCAAATAAAGGAGTCTTTTTCAGGAGCAATTTGCAGGGTAATTTCTTGAAATTCAATCTCTACTTTTAATTCTTTAAATAATTATTATGCTTACTTTAGCATTAATGGGTTATGTCACAACCATCAGTCTGTTCTGCTAAAACAATAACAAAAACTTGTGTACTAGAATAAAATCGTGAGATGGTTTCAAAACAACAATGCCATTGGTGGCATGTCCGACTGCTGTATCCAAAACACAAGTAATACTAAAATCTCTGGTTCATTTTGATTCTCTCTTTCTGATTCATTCTCTCCAAGCAGCTATAAGCAGCACTACTATTCCAGCAGTAAAGCTAATGCTAATATGAATCTGTCTGCAAATGATACTGTTCCAGAGGATTCTTGTATTTTTCCTCTGAATTGTGTACAAACTGCTCTGATTATCTTAAGGGACTTCAGAAGACAACTGTCAATTGACACAAGGCCTTTTAGACCAGCATCAGAAGGAAATCCTAGTGATGATCCTGACCCCCTCCCAGCACACAGACAAGCTCTTGGAGAACGGCTCTACCCTCGAGTGCAAGCAATGCAACCAGTAAGACTTCTCTAATACACTTAATGATTGTTCTTGTCATCTTGTAATGTAAAAGTTTATTTCCTTATCCCTGATTGAAATAATTGAAACCTAATTGAAAATATTTGAACATAAAAGACTGATTTTATTTTCTTTTTAATTTTTTCAGATTTTATTTCTGTAATTTGTTGTTTAGCTTAGGAGGTGTCTTGTAATGCATTCTCTATTTAAAATACCAAAATTTTCATAAGACCATATTTGAAAATGAGAGAACTGGAGGAGAATAGTAAGACCTATCAATCCTTTATCCCCAGGCATTTGCAAGTAAAATCACAGGAATGTTGTTGGAATTGTCTCCTGCTCAGCTGCTTCTGTTATTAGCTAGTGAAGATTCCCTTAGAGCAAGAGTTGATGAAGCAATGGAACTCATTATTGCACATGGCAGGTAAAGTATCAAGAAGTGAGAACTGATTTTTTGGCCAAAGCACTTGAACTGTTCTACATCTAACTCTGATATATGCAGCTTATTCCTTGATAGTCTAGATATTTTTCTTTGGACAAGTGACTTTTTGGCTTTGGTTTCATCTGTTCTGAGTGGTTTCAGGACATGACAATTCCTTATTGAGAGCAGCCCTGCTGAAAAGGACTTGATGGGTGCTGGTGGATGAGAAACTGGACATGACCTGGCAGTGTGCCAGATCTGGGCTGCATCAAAAACAGCATGGCCAGCAGGTTGAGAGAGAGGATTCTGCCCCTCTGGTGAGACCCCACCTGCAGTGCTGCATCCTGCTCTGGGGTCCCCAACACAGGAAGGACATCGAGCAAGTCCAGAGGAGGCCACCAAGATATCTGAGGAATGGAGTACCTGTCTTAGGAGGAAAGGCTGAGAGAACTGGGGATTGTTCAGCATGGAAAAGAGAAAGCTTATGGGTGACCCAATTGTGACCTTCCAGTCCTTGAAGGGAGCCTGCAAAAAGATGGAGAGGGACTTTATACAAGAACATGTAGTGACAGTTCATGGGGGAATGGCTTCAAACTGAGAGAGCGTAGGTTTAGATTAGATACCAAGAAGAAATTCTTTACTGTGAGGAGAGTGAAGCACTGGAACAGTTTATCCAGAGAAGTTGTAGATCCCTGGAGGTATTCAAAGCCAGGTTGGATGGGGCTCTGAGCAACTTGGTCTAGAGGAAAGTGTCCTTGCCCACAGCAAGGGGGTTGGAACTAGATGATCTTCAAGGTCCCTTTCTAACCCAAACTGTTCTGTCATTCTGTGAGTCTGTGATTGTGAAATTAAATCTGACTTTTTATTCCCTTCTCAAGGGAGAATGGTGCTGACAGTATATTGGATCTTGGATTGCTAGACTCTTCAGATAAAGTGCAGGTAATGACCTGTTGCACAAAATTTATGTAAGATTCAGTTGTATCAGTTAATTTTAAAACCAGAAGCAGTTGGAATCTTTCTTTATCATGCAAGACAAAGTTCTGTTTAATAATTTATTTTCTTTTGAAAAGATTAACAGTAAGTAGTCAAAAGTATAAAATGTTATCATTGGGAAATATCATGGAAATTCTTAACCAATGGAACCCTGGAATCTTTGGGTCTTGTAGCAAGTAGCTTGTTGATGTGTGTCACTAACTAGAATTAAGTGTGGTAATTGCTATTTTGACTTTCAAAACAGGAAAACAGAAAGCGACATGGATCCAGCCGCAGTGTAGTAGATATGGAATTAGATGATACCGATGATGGGGATGATAATGCACCACTTTTCTATCAACCTGGAAAACGAGGTTTTTATACACCAAGACCTGGTAAAAACACAGAAGCAAGGCTGAATTGTTTCCGAAACATTGGCAGGTATGCTGCCATTAACTTCTTAGTCTGAAAAAGTGTAAAAGGCAATCATGCACAACACCAGGGACAGTACTCATGATCCAAGCTGGCAAAACCTTTTTTTTTATGGTCTTTATTTCTCACCCTGAGCCTAAACAGTGGGGAATTTGCATATGTCAACTTGAGGTTTATTTTCCTGTTAAATTTTAATTTTTTATCCTTTTTTTTTTAAAGTTATGTATATCCATGATTTTCATTTGTGACCGATCAAGTTGGAAACCTAGCTCCAGCTTAATTCTTAGAATATTGGAACTCTTTATTGTGAGTTTGCTGAAAGATCTCTAGTGTAATTTCTGCTGTACCAAAACAAACTCCAAACATATATTTTCAGAATCCTAGGATTGTGCTTGTTGCAGAATGAACTATGTCCCATCACGTTAAATAGACACGTAATCAAAGTTCTACTTGGCAGAAAGGTAAGTTGAACATAAACATTTTAATTTCCTGTAATTACTTAAAATCTCATCTATAAAACTGGGTTTTTTCCCCTAACCACATATGTATTAACTAGCTGAGTTGATAGTGGAACTGTATGGATTAATTTGAGGACTATAAAATAATTTTTTCGATTCCTACATTTTGAACAGAGTAGATGTACTAAAAGTCAGGTATTTGACTAAGATGTAATGGTTTGTAATAGATTAGCATTTAACTCTCTTCAGAAACTACATACTATCTCTGCTTTTTCTCTTCCTGAGACTCAGAAAAGATAGTGTTAGACAATACTAGGCAATAGTGTCTTAGCTTACAGAAAAGCATTTTTCTGGATATTTGAGAGAGCTCATGGAATTAATTTGTAATTAAATTTTGTCTCAGATTTAGGTATAATTTAATTCAGAGCAATAATTACCTAAACTTTTGACCAAAACTGCTACCCTGGCCCAGTAAAAACTAATAATGTACTGCACTTTTGATGTATTGTAAGTTCTGTCTGATCTAACAAACTTAAACAAAGGTCTGTTACTGCTGGTCTTTCCTTAAATTCAATTTTGATCACATAATCAGTTATTCAACATTGTATAATCTTTAATGAAAAAGGGTTAATAGCATAAATGACCTTTAAATATCCCTTAGTGTCTTTCAAGAGTGATTGCCTTCTAATTCTTCTCTTCAGATTTTCCTTGTTGAATATGTATTTCTTCCAGTATTCTAATGTACCTTCTAAAGTAGAATGAAAGTAGGAGTTTAACTGCATTTATTTCCATGTGTTTGTATCCTTTGTTTCTAGTGCATAGACCTGGCACGGATCACGTAATTTTGAATACATTCTTTAACATCTGTTATGTTTCAAACTTCTGTCCTTTTTTTATAGGTGAACTGGCACGACTTTGCATTTTTTGATCCGGTTATGTATGAAAGCCTTCGGCAACTTATCCTCGCTTCCCAGAGTACAGATGCTGATGCAGTGTTTGCAGCAATGGATTTAGCCTTTGCAATAGACCTGTGCAAGGAGGAGGGTGGAGGGCAGGTAAGCACAGCTAAATCTGTGGCTCTGTAGTTTCAGAGTTTGACAGCTGATGCAGGTTGTAGTGTGCACATAATCCGTGTTTTCTCAGATGGCAGATAAAACATTTTACTCTCCTTGGATTCAATGCAGTGTCCTTAGACATTGAAGCCTGGATTTTTTTCCTTGAAAGTGATCTAGAGCCTACTATAGAGCCTGGCTACCATAGTCAATCCTAGGGAATTTAAAAAACTCACTTGTAGTAGTAAATTTTGCTTGCTTTTGGAGATATATTAAGCAATAAATCACTCTGCAACATACTGTGGTGGTTGTAATAATCTCATTTCCTTTTTATCCTTTTCTTCCTCCCTTTTTTAAATGTTCCTTATTTCTTTGCCATAGGTTGAACTTATTTCCAACGGTGTAAATATACCAGTCACTCCTCAGAATGTATATGAGTATGTCCGGAAATATGCAGAACACCGAATGTTGGTAGTAGCAGAACAGCCTCTACATGTAAGTCTTTAGTGGAATGTTTTAAAAAGAAGGAAAAAAAATCTGTAATATTTCAGTCAGTTAATTATTTTCCTCATTGTGCTATTGCTAATCAGGTTTCTTTTGAAGTCTTGACAGTTTGATTAAAAGTATTTAATTTTCTGGTTTTTTGTAATTGTATATCGGTTTATGCAGTACTGTGAAGACTGAGTATTTTGAGCAATTTATCTTATACAATGAAAGATAATTTCTTTTATAGTGGGTTTCATTGGTTAAATATATATGTTAATTTCTTGAGCTCAAATGGCACAAATCCTCTTGGAACTTTGGCTTTGGCCAATAAATTCTATAATTAGAGGTAATAAATAAAATAATACAAAAAATAGTCAAAGGTAATTACCTTTGATTTGTTTGCATCCTTGTTCTAAGGAAAAATCAGTATAAAACAACTTCTTGTAGTTTGGCAAGAAATGTAAAAATTGACTAGAAAACCATATTAATTTTTTTTTTAAGCCCCTGTAAAATAAAACTTATGGAATAATGTATTTTTGTAGACAGTTAATGAAGGTCCAGTCTGTCATATGAGGCTACATCTAAACTTTGTTGCTTGTGGTCATTGTGGTTTTCTGCTGCACATCTGAGATACCAGATTACCTCTGTGCAGCTGAGGTCCAAATTCTCACAGAAAGAACATGTTCCTGGAATTAAGCTACTTGATCTCCATGTCTGCATATGTTAATAGTTTGACTCTTGTTTATTTGAAAAGTTGAAAACCCGTACACTTGTATGAGTTTTGGAATTTTCTAAAGCAAATTGATTCATAGTATTCCATTCTGAATATGGAATTTCCAATCTGTTCAGGATGTTATTTATCTAGAATACGTGTGTGTGTGTGTGTAATATTTTGCCAGAAGAGCTGGCATGTGTCTGAGGAGGCAAAGTAAAAGTAACATACAAGATGCAATTTTTAAAAATTCTCATCAGATTCAGCGTAGCTTAGCAAAATACATGAACATTTTAGCACTAGAGATTGCATGTGCTTCTGCTCCTGGTGAAATACTAGCTCAAACCATTACTGCTTTCTTTTGCTGTAGTTGTAGGTTTTAACAATTGGTGCAGTTCTTTGTTTCAGAAGATTTGCATCTCAAATGATAAAGTTTTGAAAGAAAAGAACAGCTAGAGAATAATGAATCTTGAGTTAAAAGGAATTTCACATGAAACTTTTCAGTAATGCATTTAAAGTCAATCTTAAAAGTTACAGGGTTACAATGTGCATTTTGTGGTTTTCACTTAAGGCAATGAGGAAGGGGCTTCTGGATGTACTTCCAAAGAATTCATTAGAAGATTTGACAGCAGAAGACTTCAGACTTTTGGTAAATGGCTGTGGTGAAGTAAATGTGCAAATGCTAATCAGCTTTACCTCTTTCAATGATGAATCAGGTATGAAATAACTTACTCATAAACAGAGTTGCAGGCATAACTTAACACTGTTTGTTCTGTGTGTAGTAGTTACCAGCATTAAACTGTCTCTTCAAATCTGGCATTAGTTAATAAGCCAACGAAAGCTGTAATAAAGTTACTACTTGGGATTTTTTTTACATTCCTTTGTAGATACTTACCTTGAGTTAGGGGAGGGTAGAGAAAGTATGTTTTCCAACTTTGCTGTCACTAGATGTTCAATACAGGGATTGTATTATTGGTAGTATATCTTTCTTGTGAAAATTGTGATCTAACTTAGAACTGTAAATGTGATGGATGCAAATTTCATACTTCTTGCATAGGTTTTAAACTGCATTTAGGTGCAGTTAGGCTTTTTGATAAGGAGGGAGGAGTGGGAGAGGTACTGAGTTATGTCAGTGTTAGCCTTGCATTCAAAGCTATTAGTTTTGAAATTACTAGTCTCCAATATCAGGACTTTATGAACCACATTGTAGCTGAGATCCTACTTGCAGCACACATAAAATAGATCTCTTTATGTTATTGTCCAGTGTAGCAGCTGAATTGTATACCTTTTTATTTCACACAGGAGAAAATGCTGAGAAGCTTTTGCAATTCAAGCGCTGGTTTTGGTCCATAGTTGAGAAGATGAGTATGACGGAAAGACAAGACCTAGTAAGTTGTCCATTCCTACTGGAAACAGGCAGAAGAATTGGAATAACTGGTGTCATTCTGTTCTTAACCATGTCTACCTGCAGAGACTTTGTGAAGAGTTAAGGTAGCAGAGCAGGGTAGTAGGGTTGGGTAGGATTGTCGGTTCTGGAAACATCAGGTGTGAATCTTAGACCTTCTTGTAATTGAAGCATGGTCTGTCCTTCTCCATGTTCATAGGTCTCTTACAGAAGCATAGTTACTCTGCACAGTTGCTCTTAGGATGAGTAACTGTGGTTACTCAACTGTGTTGTGGGCTGGTAGGGTTTTGAGGTTGAGTTCTCTTCATGGATCATTACTCACCTGACTTCTGCGTATACTGAGGACAATATGTGTGTCCTTTCTGTAAGATGTCAGTAATGATACCATGTCCTTCTTAAAGCCCTTTAAGAATAATAGATAAGAAGCATACAAGAACAAGATACTGTTCAGGGGTTTTAATTTTTAAAAACTTACCTGTAAATTGTATTTATTGTACACTACTTCAAACTGTTTGTTTTTAACTTCCTAGTCTTTAAGGTACTCTGTCTCCCTTACAGTCCACTAACAGTAAACAAAGAGTACTCTGAAAAGTGGAAACCCTAGAGCACATTATTCAAGGAGTATCTATGGTTACACTTTGGTGGTGACTCAGTATTTCACACTTGAGACAATAAATCAAATACTCTTTGTTGCTGCCTTTTGTCTGTATTTCTGTAGTCTCTAACTGGTTTGTGAGAGATTCCTGATTCAATTTGTATTGATGGTAGTCACCACCTTCCCAGATGGACTTGGGGACATTTCATTCACTGAGGATTCGTTGACACAGGAAAATTTTGAGTGCTGCTTTTATCAGTTTTATGAACGAGCAGTTGAGGAAGGGAAGTGAAGGAAGCTGCTACAGAAGCAAGTAGCATGACTGTGGAGTTAAGTTGGCATATTGAGGAGAACATAGTGTGATCAAACTTGCTGTGACTGTGCAGTTTTTTTTTAACCTGTCCCTACACATTTCATAGGCAGTATGAATCTCAGCCTTGTAAATTGTAATTTTAAATGCTGTCTTCTTTTTTCAGGTTTACTTTTGGACCTCAAGCCCATCATTGCCTGCCAGTGAGGAGGGATTCCAGCCTATGCCATCTATCACAATAAGGCCACCAGATGACCAACATCTTCCTACAGCAAACACTTGCATTTCTCGCCTTTATGTCCCACTCTATTCCTCTAAGCAGATTTTGAAACAAAAATTGTTACTCGCCATTAAGACCAAGAATTTTGGTTTTGTGTAGAGTATAAAAAGTGTGTATTGCTGTGTAATATTACTAGCTAAGTTTTGTAGATTTTTCCATTTGTCTATAAAAGTTTATGAAAGTTAATGCTGTCATACCCCTGGTGGTACTTCAGAGATTTAAATGCAAACATTCCTGTACTAAATCTGTAACGTAAAGGCCTAAGGAGCACTAGCAATATGTGATTGCAAGTTTGCTAGTCAATAACTCCTTTGCCTAACCCCAGCCAAAGATGACAGCAGAACAATATAATTTACACTGTGATTTATCTTTTTGCTGAGGGAAAATATGTAAAATGTTCTGAAAATTCACTGCTGCCTTTGTGGAAAGTGTTTCAGCAAAGGTTCTTGTATAGAGGGAGTAGGGAATTTCAAAATAAAAAATTAAGTATGTTCTGTGTTTTTAACTTTTTTTTTAATGGTGTTTAATTTGTGGTTGGCTGCAGTTGTGTATCATGTATATTGAACTTGTAAAAAGTTCCTGACAGCTCAGATCCTGGAGTTGGGATCGTTCACTTATGATACCACTTTCATTGCAATTTTTGTTCTATTGCATTGAACTCTGGCACATCAGATACCATCACTAATATTTTGCATGTAATCTGTACCTTTAGTGGTTTTTTTTTTCCCTGTACATATTTGATGAGGCCAATGCACAGTATTTCATAGTTCACAATCAACATTTTTGTATCCTTGTTACAGTGAACAGACAGTCAGGAGATTGTTCCACTACCAGTTCTAACCCAACACTTGTACTACATTATCTGACTATGTAAACTCAGCCTGGGCACTTTCTGGTAACTGTAAAATGTTTATAAGATCATGATTATTGAAGATACATTTTTTGGAAAACTTTAATGTTCGTGAGCTGCTTAACTTCTTTTGTATCTAGCCTTTTTTTAAGTATCTTGTTACAGTTTTTTAATAAAGAAATTACAGACAAAATACCAAGTCATACTGAAGAAACAATAGTTTTTATTTATTTAGCCATTTATACTTTAGCTAACAGCATACACTAAACACAGTTGTTCATTAAAAATCTGAATTTTGTAGCTGAAAATTGACATGCAGAAGACATTTAGCCCACATTTTACAGTTAGCAGAGAATCCTGAAAGAAATGGGCCAGGCAACCCGTCCTTTTTACAGAATTGGTTTGAAGGAAAAGGGACTTGTTCTGAAAAGTGACAAGGCAATTAGGTTAGAATAAAATTCTCAAACTTCATTGTAGTGAGTTTTACTATATGTTCACTTTTGAAGTGGTTGGTTGCTTTTGGGGAGGGCAGTCTTTGACCATAAACTAGGACTTCTTTTCCCTAAGGCTTGAGATATTTTTGAGAGTTAGAAATTGATTCATAAATGAGCTGCTTTTTCTGTGTCAAAAATAAATTTCTGAAAGCGTAGCAGATGGAAGTATTGAGGGATAAGAGCTTTTGTGGTGGTGATGTTCTCCTTCTTTCTTGCTTCTCCAACCCTATTTGTCCATGTTAGTGATTTTTTTTTCTCCTTTTTGTTGGGAAGAGCAGAAGTAATGTTCCATTGAAATCCCAGTGGAACTCTCCTTTGCCAGAGCTCCATTGGGTTTTCCTTTCTGTCAGCTAGTTCGAGGATGACCAGAAGTTACCTACATCTGATTTTCAAAAAAGCCTCTGTTTTCATCATTTATTTAGTTGCTAGAGGCATGGAATACAATTAATACCACAAATTCTGATAACCAGTTGCCAAATTGATGCTGAAAATCCTGTTTTCTAAATAAGGCAGACTGTTCCAGGCTTGTGTAGTTAAACTGCAGATAAATAAATAGATGTAGAATTATTTCTGCATGTACTAATACTTCTTCTAAATCAATCATCCTAGATAAGGATAGTTTCAATGTACGAGGATTGGAGTCTGGTTTAGATTTCCTGTTGTGCCCTCCAGTGAGTCTTAAGTTCAAAGCTGTATTAGATTTTACTATGCTAAAAAATAAAAAGCAATACAGCCTCACAAATCTAGGTAAAGGCATTTTAGTATAGAGAAAATTCGTGCTGGTATGTATGGCTGTTCTCTTATACTGAGGAGGGTAAGTTACAAAGGTACAAAGCAACATCTACCTTATGCCTGGATATCAAACTGCTGTGATTATTTCCACTACCAAAACTGCCTCTAACTGAATTGTGTAAAGTTAGTAGAAAGCAACAAAAGAAACTGTTTAAAATAGGCATCAAATCTCCAGTCTGTAAAATAAATTTCCCTTCCTCACAAGGCTTTGTGAGGCTTGATGTACTAAGAACTATCCAAGGCCCTTGGATGAAAGGCCATATATACATGTAAAGTACTGTGTATATATATATATGTATTGTGTGTATATGTATATAAGTGTATGTGTATGTATAACATATAAATATATGTTATATGTATATATATTTCTGTATATAGCTTAAACATTTTTTAAGTCCTGTAATGTATAGCTAGACAAAAGTTATGCTGATAGCACAGTAGCTCACCATATATACACACACAAGGCATTCTGATAAGCAGAGAGGGAATTTAGAATTATATATGCTGTCGTCATTGACTTGAAATATGTATGTAGCTTTATAAATAGCTTTTTTTCCTCTGTATGGTATATTTAAACTATATCAAGATTTTAATAAGAAAAATGTTTATTAAAATCATACACCTCCTCTCCCTTTGACTTAAGCCCTTCTGTTAGTTCACTTAAAATGTGGTAGAGAAACTAGTTAAAGGAAAATTCTGCAATGTTCACACTTCATAGTCTAAATCCTTAGATGTTCACCATTGCTGAAAGAGGAGTTAACGTAGCTACTAATAAAACGTTATCACCAACTACTAGAGTAGGTCCTAATCTGAATCTAGGGAAAAGTGATACTTTAGTGCTAATTTCCATGACTAATTCTTGGCTTTGGTTTCTGTTACTTAGCTAGCTGTATCTAACACAAGGTAAACCACTTGCTCCAGCTTTGATAATTGTCCAGGAGTGAACAATTTTATGGCAAGTCATCAAGTGGTCTTTCCCACCTCTGTGGTTTGGAAGTGATGTTTCTTTCCTGCAAGTTAATCATTTGGTCACTAGATAACAGGCAGTTAGCTAAAAGCTCTAAACTGGAAAACTTGTGAATCCAAACCAATACCCTTGCACAGCAGCATTCAGGGAGGCAGAAAAAAGGAAATTTTCCTCAACTCTTAACATTTATCTTTGTATGCAATTGTGCAAATCATACAGACTTGCTGTTTTTCAAAAGTTTACTTCTGTGCATCTGAAGAGAGGTGTGTAGGGAGCAAGGATGCACCTCTCCATGGTAGTTGGAGTGCAGGTGGGAGAAGTTCCCCAGTCACCACCAACCACCTCCTGTGTGGTTGCTTCTCAGGGAGAGCCAGAATTCAGCACAGCTCCTGGTCACCCTTAACACCATGTGAAAGATTGTTCACTAGGTTTGTAGTGAACACTGTTCTCAATGCTTACTCAATGCCTCCTCCTCTCAAGGCTTACTGCTCTGCCCTAACTCCCTTTTTATAGTGTCCCATAGCCTGTGGATCCTCTCTCTGTGCATCTGTAAATGCCATTTCTGAGCTGCTTCTGTGTCCATGCTCTTTGCTTCACTGACACTTGGATTTCTCTGGCTTCCTCTCGCTAATGCAAACTATGGATACTCTGCTCAGTAGCTCTGATTGCCTTCCTCTTTTCAAGCTTTATAGGATTTGACCTGTATGAACTTTTCAGTTTGCCTATTTAGTAACAGGTCTGCTAAAATCAAATAGAAAATTGCGCAAGTCCAGATTAACTGGATTTCAGCACGTGTGATGTTAGCTTGTTCTGAGGTAGACTGAATGTCCACACGTTGAAATGTGTAGGTGAAAGGATCATGTGAAAGCTTCAGTGACTACCTTGAACTCATAGTGCTGGAAGTTTCCACATGATCTCTGTGGGGAGGACATGAAGAGGCTTCACGACTGGAAGCTGGCCTCTATCACAAGTGCAGTCGTTGCCCATCAGCACTTCTGGCATCATCAGGAGCTCCAATGGGTGCTTTGCTAGTTGGAAATCGCTTTGATGGCTTTCATTTGAAGTGATTTCAGATTTGCTCAATTGAGAAGCATGGAGGGCTTTTAATTTTTTATACACTTCAAAAGGATTTTTTGTGGAGTTGTCTAAGAGGGTAACTTCATGTCTTGCTTGAAACACAAGCGTGTGAGAAACTATTTTTCCCCCTTTGTCAGTGGCTTAATATAAGGGTATTTTTTGACTATTACCACCACAAACTACTATTATAGTAATAAACTATTTAATATAACAAGAGGCGGTTGGTTGCTCCCAGGTGTTTCAGGACTTTTCCATAATGGTGAAACTCCTCAGTGTCCCTCTGTCCAGTGGCAATGGCAGCTTACACAAATGCATATGCTTGAATACTGGAGTCATGTATAGTCTACTGGAAAATTGTCGCCACAACCTATGGTGAGGTTTCTCAGCAAGGAGGCTGCAGGGAGACTTAAAGAAATTTTAGGCTTTAGACATACTGAAACGACTCACAAATTGATTTTCTGACAGTGAACAGTGCTAAGATGAAAAGCAGATTTCATTTTAATTTATAAATGAAAATTCTTTAATTTACCTGAAATGGCATTTTAATATACAAAATTAGACTTAGCTGCCTTTTTAAATGTATTATAAGTATTTCCCAAAAAAGTAACACCTTTTGGGGGAGAGAGGAAGGAGGTATTACAGTTAAAGCAGTGATGACTATATTTGCCAGAGCAGGACAGCTACCACAGCAGTGAGGAACTAAGGGAGGAATACAGCTTCCACCACCTGTTAGGGAGCTTGTTTTAAATACGACATTGTAGGTACAGCTGAATAATCTAAAATCTTGCAAAATTGTGCATAATGCTGTATTTAACTTGTACGTGCTTGTCTGCATTTCAATGTTGCGTACATTATTTATTTTTTATAAAACAAAGATAACAGAAGTTGGCAGATTTTTATGGAGGTGCAAGAACAGCCACCTGCTGTTTCCCTGAGGTACATTTCCTTTCCAGTATTTTTCTTTTTTATGTGCATCTTTAGGGACCATGTAAGTAGACATTTGCTGTGCATTGGTACAAGGTTAGGTGTTTAGGAAGTTATCTCTAAATACTTGAACAATTTTCTATTGCTAAGTATATTAATTTATGATGGTCTTAATCTCTGTCAGGACAGGGTGTTCTTTATTTAGGGAACTCTGAAACAGCAGCCACGACAATCAGAACTGGGGGCTAAGACAACTAATAGGCAAGTCAATGCTATTTAATACGAATAGTCTGCTGCTTGTTGGTTTTGGCCCAGAAATTAATACATCTCCCCGTCAAGCCACCAGCACACTCTGTATTATGCACACCAGTAGAATTTGTCTGTAAATGGGTCAGTTGGGTTTGTTCTACATCAATCAGTGTTCCTCTAATTGCTCTGGACAAAAAGCTGGAATCCCTGGTAGTCCATATGCTCCATATGACTGGAGCTGTTGCTGGATATGAAGATTAAGCAGCTTGCATAGGTATCTCTGGGAAATAAAACTTCAAAGATGTCTCAGAAAGAACAGGACTCCAGTAAGAGCAGATGTTAGTGTGAAACCTTTTCTCATACACTGTTTGTGTGTTCCTGCTGTGCTTTTCAGTCACTTGCTGCTCAGGCACGTGTTTCTGCTCCTCAGAAAACTCCGTATAAGAAAACCAAAGCTGTTCTTGTGCTTAGTCAGCCGTGCTGCACAGATCTCACCACAGACCTTTTCTTAGCCCCTGCCCTGGTGAGGCTTGAGCGTCTCTCACAAGGCATACAAGAGCCGCAGGAAACAGATGCAGTCCCGAGGAGCGCGGCTGGCCTGACTCCCCTTCCCGTGCTCGGGAGAGGAGGGAGGGGAGGTCTCAGTCACTGTGGCAGCCAGGTGCCTTTAAAAAAAAAACTACCAACATTCTTAACAGCACACGAATTCTTAAAGCAATACCGAAAGTTACCTTTTTGGACAGGGGACACCCGAATCTTTTGACGCTCTCTCTGCTTGCAAGCAGGGAGAGAAACAAATACTAATCGTACTTCCACTGACAGGCCCTTGGCGAGCGCCTCCAAGCGCCGCTACTCTGCGTTTGTTATGCAATTACTGAGTCGTCCCCGGGGGAGGAGCGGCCGTGGCCATGGCCGTTCCCCGGTCCTCTGCCGCCGCCCCTCGCGGTGCANGCCGGGCCCCGCGCTCCCGCACCGCCGGGCGCTGCGCTGCCTCCCCGCTGGGTCGGGCCGGGCCGCCTCGGGGGGACCGCAGGCACCTAGAAGTACCCAAGGCCCTGAATGAAAGGGGATCTGCTGCTTCGGACAGCCCTGGAAAGGTTACGGGCCCATTCCCCCGTGCCCTTGTGCCGCCCAGGCTCAGCGGGGCCGGACCGCTCGGGCACCGCCGGCCCGCATCGGGAGCGCTGGCAGCACCTGCGGGGGATTCGGGCCTCCGACCGGAGGCCGCGGGGTGCTTGGCACGGGGTCTGATCATCGCCGGCCCTGCCGCCCCGGGGGTTCTGGGCTTGCAGAGCTGCGCCTGCCGGGGCCGGGAAGTAGAGCTCGTCCCCTCCGCCCCGAGTTGCCATGGTGTTGGTGATGTTCCTGGCTTCCCAGGCCCTGTGGACCAGGAAAGTCTGCCCCTGCGAGGTGTCTGAGCTACATTCTGGTGTCCCCGCAGTATAACCGTGCTGAGCCAGGCTGAGGTGTGTGAGGAGAAAGGGCCTTCACGGCAGCGAAATCTATGTGGTTTTCCCAAACCCTTGAGTCTCATCAGTACTCAAGTATCCAAAACCAGGTGTGCCTTGTTAAATACAAGTGTAAGAGACCCTTTACTGTTTGCCTCTGAACAGTGATGTGCTGTACGCATAGTAAAGAGGCGCATGGTAGTCAGTCCTGTGCATCCTCTCAGGCTTGTGTAACCAGCAGGTGTTGTGCTCCTCAGATGCTGTGCAGTGCAAGCCATCTCTCGCAGGAATGGTGATGGTCTTCCCAGTCTCACTGCTGGCATGGCCTGTGCTGCCCAAGGCTGGCCTGAATGCTTTGGAAACTCACGGGATGCACGTGCAGCCTCTTACTAGTGCATGAGGGTTCATGGTCACATACCATTGAGTGTATGTGCCACATCACCGTGCTGGCTCTGCCAGCACCTTTAGCTTTTTCCCTGGCTACACCTGATGTAGGGCATTTAACTGTGATACTTGTACATGTAGCCCAGCAGCTGTTGCTGTGGGGTGATGGTTGTATGTGTGCATATATGTTAATTATTTCCTAGTTTGCTGAATTTGAAATTAATGGAATGAGTTTCAGTACCCCAGTCAGTCTTTGTTGCCCATTTGTGTCAGTGATTGAAAACAGGACTCCACCAGGTACATGCAAAGCCAACTTTTTTTTGTACAAAGCACATCTTATATACTGTTCCAAAGCTAGCAGTTGGACAACCACAAACTTCAACTTCTAGGATTACATCTTTAGCATCTCAAGCAGTTACTGATTACAACTTCTTTGCTTAATCTCCTGTTAACTATCCTACTTTTGCCTTCTCCTCTTTATTTGTCTCCTGCTCTTTTGTTTCACCTACTGCTAGGCCTGGGGTACACCCATCTCCCCCAGAGCCCCACACCAACAAAAGCCATGCTTCCTGGTGACATTTTTGCACTCCGATACATTTGGTTTATTGTCATCACCCAAAGAGCTTGTCTCTTGCAGTTGTGGAATAACTGGGATATGATGTACTGGAGTGTGTCCAGCAAAGGGCTGATGGTTAAGAGACTGCAGCATCTGTCATACGAAGAGAGGCTGTGAGTGCTGGGACTGTTCAGCCTGGAGAAGACTCAAAGGGATTTATTTAATGAGTGTATGTAGATACCTGGTGGAGGGAATAAAGGAGGTAGAGCCCAGCTCTTCTCAGTGGTGCACCGTGGTGGGGCTAGGGGCATTGGTCACACACTGAAGCACAAGAGGTTGCATTTACGTGTAAGAAAACACTTATTTTTCCTGAAGGTGATCAAGTGCTGGCACAGGTTGGACACAGAGGTTGTGTAGTCTCCATCCGTGGAGATACTGAAGATATCTGGATGTGGCCCTGGGCAATCTGCTCTGGTTGACCCTGCTGGAGCAAGGGTTGACCTGTGCCCACCAGCTTCAGCTCTTTTATGCATTTGGATCATGTTGTCTGAACAGAATGAAGCACATACACCTTATAAACTGGGTGCCCTTTGTCGTTAATGGTGAGCGTTGGCTGTTTTATACACCATCATAGCATTAGGAGAAAGATCTGGGGTGCAGATTGAAGGTAGTGTTGACCTAGTGACTGTTGCCTTCTCCTGGCCCCTGTACTCCTGCCAGTGCTCCCTGGATTCAGGAAGGTAATGCTTTGTGCTCCTTCAGCACAAGGTGGTGACTGCTCAGAAGCCTCAGCAGTGATCAGAATGTGCCACGCACTTGAAATTGAGTTAGAGAAGATGGGATTGTTTTGTAGCCACTAGCTGCCTGCCTGCCAATTTAGAGCCTGCTTGTGAAAGGAGTCTTTCACAGGAGCCTGCCTGTGAAACTCCTCTCAACCCCTGAAGGTGATCAAGGAGGTGGGATATAGGTTGAGGAGGAGGTTCCAGTATGGTGTAGTCTCTGTGACTGACCTTTCCTTTTTAAAAAATTAAAAAAAAACAAACATACAAACAAAAAACCAACCAAACCCATCTATTTAAAAAAATATTTGTACAGTTTTTAAAACCACAGGCCAGTCAGCCTCCCCTGAATCCCTGGAAAGATGATGGAACGGCTCATCCTGCAGTCTGTCTCTATGCACGTGGAAGACAAGACAGTCATCAGGAGTAGTCACCATGGATTCACCAAAGGGAACTCGTGCTTAACCAATCTGATTACCTTCTGTGGTGGGACAGTTGGCTGAATAGACAAGGGAGGCCAGTGGATTTTGTCTACATGGGCTTTAGCCAGGCTTTTGCCAGTGTCTCCCATGACACCCTCATAGGCAAGCTCAGAAAGTGTGGGCTGGGTGAGTAGATGGTGAGGTGGATTGAGCACTGGCTGAATGGCAGAGCTTGAAGGGTTGTGGTCAGCATCACAGGGTCAAGTTGCAGGCCTGTCACTGGCTGTGTCCTCCAGGGTTTAGTGCATGGCCCAGTATTGTTTAACTTATCCCTCAGTGACTCAGATGAAGGGGCAGATGCCTCCCCAGCAAGTTCACTGATGGCACAAAGCCAGGAGGAGCAGCCAATATCCCAGAGAGCTGTGCAGCCCTTCAGAAGAGCCTCCACTGCCTGGAGAGATGGGCAGAGAAGAACCATCTGAAATTCAACAGAGGCAAATGCAGGTCCTGCACCTGGGGAGGAATAACCCCAGACACCAGCAGGGGCTGACCTGCTGGAAGCAACTCTGTAGAGACGGCCCTGAGGGTCCTGGAGGACAAAAAGCTATCCACAAGCCAGCAATGGCTGGGCTAGTAGAGTTTTTGCAGTGTTTAACACTTTGCAGTGTTTCCATTTTCAAGGATGACAGCTGGTACAGAAGCAGATGGAGTTGTTGGCTGCATGTCAGGCCCTGAGAAGGTGTGTGCTGAGACAAGGTGCCGAACCTGCCAACCCCAAATTCTCCCAATTCCAGTGAGTTATTGTAACCATCTCTATGTCCTGGGGAGTAAAAAAGGTCTTGCACTCTCATGGCCTTCAGCAGACTCTGCAAGA
The DNA here is from genome assembly GCA_013396875.1 of Vireo altiloquus. Classification (NCBI taxonomy): domain Eukaryota; kingdom Metazoa; phylum Chordata; class Aves; order Passeriformes; family Vireonidae; genus Vireo; species Vireo altiloquus. Next base: position 1,140,256 of record VZRF01000545.1, read on the forward strand.
TGATGCTGGGAAATCTGTCTCATGTAATTGAGTAATATTTAAAAATATAATAAAGTGTTAGAATTGAAACCCAGAATGTTCTTCCCTGATGTATCCATTGGGCATCTGCAGTATCTATGCCAGCTATGCAGTGTGCATGTGTGTTTGGGTTTTGTTTGTTTTTTAAAATGTGAGTGGCATTATTTGTTTGCTTATATTTTCCAAATTGAAGTACAGGAATGCTTTTTATTATGTGAGTAGTTACAAGCAGACGGGGTAGGGAAAGGACTTGGGCACCTCCAGGAGGGTAGAAATAATGGTGTTCAAAACCATCAGCTCCCCTTCTCTGCTGTATTATACATAATGCATCATATACTGCCTGTGGTTAGTTATCCTCTACAGCAGTGTCAGTGGGATCTCGGAACCAACCCAGAAAGGTGTCCTACTGGCTGAACTTCTAATCAGTGTGCGTCACCAGCCCTTCTGCAGAGGTCGCAGCTTGCTGTCTTGACAGCTGTTCACAGCAGTTGTTTCTAGTAGGTGCTTGGTGACATGTCTGCAGGGATGCAGGGATTGATCCTGGGAGCAGATGTCCCCAGCCAGAGGTGAGGTGAAGGCCCTGCTCAGAGTGCCCTTCCTGCTACTTTTCACTGGTCTGTTTCCTGAATGTCAGCTGTCCCCACCTTGGCTGGGCTGGGAGCTCTCTGAGGAAGAGCTGTGCACAGATGTCCTCTGGGAGCCCATGCAGAAGGGTCAGGGTGGAGGTGGGTGACTCCAGGCAGAGGCTTTCCTGCTGCCAGCTGCTGGGAAGAGGCACGTTAGCTTTGTATCCACACTTGAGGGAGAGCGTCCAGAGCAGCCTCCAGACCTGCACTGGTGTGTGGGCTACCCTCACAGATTGCAAAGACCTCCATGCTGAGACTCGCTGTGGCACAGGGCTGTCCTCTATCAGCTGGCATTAATTTCTGTGATCTCATGGCTTTCTTAAGAAAGTCCATCCAGGTCCTAATGGCTGATTGTAAAGCAAATGGCTGGGAGATACCTGGGCAGTGAGCCTGGTGGGGCTGTGCTGTGGGGGAGCTGGATGCAGGCTGCAGCTCCATGCCGTGACCTCACACGCTTCCCTCTGTGTGTGGTACCACAGTGGCTGGTGTGTCCCAGGGCAGATTTCCTCCTTGTGCTGCAAAAGGCTTTGTCTTTGGCACCCAGGTGTGGGGCACTTCCTGGCGCCGGCACAGCTGGGAGGGGGTGGTTGGTGTGAGCTGTGCTGGGTAGAGCTGGGAGGACAGGCAGTGCTGCCAGGAGCACGGATGGAGGGTGAGGGGACACGTACCCCAGGGACAGGCAGTGTATCCACCCCAGGAGGGAAGGTGAGTGTCCGTGTGACATGGGTGAACTTTAAACCATGCCTTTTGGATAGTGTGAGAAGGAGGAATAAATAATGGTAACTTTAACCAGAATTGTGCTTTATTTTCAGAGCTCATCAAGTGCTGCTGAAAATGGCTCAGACCTTGATGAAGAGCCTCTGCTCAGAAAAAATCACCGCCGGTTCGTCATCTTCCCCATCCAGTACCCAGACATATGGAAGATGTATAAGCAGGCTCAGGCATCCTTTTGGACAGCAGAAGAGGTGAGCCCTGGGCCAATGGGTTGGCAAAAGGCAGTCAGACCACTGGGGTCCTGGTGCACTTTCCTGGCTTGGCTGCTGGCTTCTGTGTTGCAGAGGTTGGAGTTAATTGCATCAAACATGAGGTGCCAGCGCCAAAGCAGGACTCCCTTCAACAGTGGCAATCAAGCTGTTTCCACAGGGTGATTCAGCAGATCTGTTTTAGATGCTTCGTTTTGGATGAGGTGGAATTGTGTCCTGGGGTACTTCCCTGGTTATAGAGAAATCCTAAGTCAGATTGCTCTGATTTGTGGTCAGATAGCTCCTAGCCTTCTGTGGTCTCTGAACCTGCAACTAGCTCCTTGCCCTTGTAAGATGCTCTGGGAAATTTCATGCTGTTCCTTAATATTAGGTACCTAAATTTCCAGAGAGATGGTGTTAATCAGGGACACTTAGTAAAAATGCATTTAGCTGACTCCTGATTGCCCTGGTGAGGTGCTTGCCCCATGTTACAGTGCAAGCTGTAAGCTCTTCCCCAAGGCTGCTGGTTAGCTAGACCTGAGCAGAGCTTGCTATGCTTGCAGCAGTGCAGGGCTCTGAACACTGCACTGCTTTGGAGTGATCATCTGCCAGGGGAGCTAGTTGTTCCAGCTCAAAGCTTATGCACTCTTTGCTTGTTTGTGAGCAGTGGTCTGCAATTGCAGAGGAGTGAGATGAAAGCACTGGCAGGCTCTAAATAGACCAGAAAGCATTGTGGGATGAGGAGCAATTGTTTGTAGAGGTGATATTTCATTGCCTGCCTGGGAAGCTTGCTGCCGTGTTGAAGCAGAGCTTCATTTAAACCATTAAAGAAAAAGTATTTGAACTCCTGCCTTATCAGCATTTCCCTTTTACTATGTTACTGGTTCCTTCTTACACTGTCCTACCATCTGTGGGTCCTCTGCATTTTTCACATCTGACTCTTCTGAAGTGCTGCTTTGGTTCAGAAACCCTACAAACAAGCAAACAAAAAATGCCTTTGTGAAGGAAGCTGTGGTTTTCTCTCATGGCTAGGGTTTGGTGTGATAGACAAGAGCAGTTGCACAGCATTTGCTCTGTACTGTTCTTTGACAAGATGGAGGCTGAACACCTGCCAAAGGCAGAAGTCCCCTCAGTCCATCTTTTGGCACGCTTGGGTATAGCTTTCTTGGAGTATCAGCATTTATTTCAAGTAAAGTTTTAAGTGTCTCAGAGTGAGCTCTGGTTACTGGTGCACATTCATACTTGTGACAAAAAGATACTAATGCATTTGAAAATCTCATTTATTTATTCAATAGACACTGATTTTTATTCCAAATTGCAGAAGTGTAAACTGTGAAACAAGTACATGATATTACTGTTGCAGCAAGAGACAACAGATCTGCAGTGTATCTGTTATCTTTTACAGTCACAAGTATTTAAATTCTCTACATGTAAAGATTTGAAAACAAATGCCACAACTCTGCCTCAGTCACTTGACTGGGCTGCTCCTGTTTCTACAGAATGACAAATGCTGAAGGACAATGTTTTTCTTTTTTCTTTTCATTAGGTTGATTTGTCAAAGGACCTTCCTCACTGGAACAAGCTGAAAGCAGATGAAAAATACTTTATCTCTCATGTTCTGGCATTCTTTGCAGCCAGTGATGGAATTGTAAATGAAAACCTGGTGAGAAAGACTTACAGAGTACTTGAATACTTAGTCATGTTATTGTCTTAATAACTTTCCACTTAGGCTTTTTCACATTAATTCATTGGTTTATTAAATGTGTACTTTTTTTTCTTTCCTTCTCACCTTTGTCAAGTGGAACAAGCAGCCTGTTCTTCTGGGAGCAGTGTTTGAGTTAAATTGAGTTGGCTGTGGTCATCAGGACTCCAAATCACATCACTCTGGGACACCGTTTTTAATTTTGGCCTGTACTTGGCTGTGGGATGTGCATTACTGAATGAATTAATAGAACCCTGTATTTTTCCTACACTCGTGTTAATTGAAAAGTAGGGAATACAGACCATGGCTGTGATATGTATTCCTCATTTTGGTAAAATCTGTTTTGTTCTCGCTGAATGGCATCCTAGAATCTCTTAGGGCTGCAGGTGGATGCTGCTAAAAAGGTGGGAAGTTCTCCCTGTTGAGATCTGTTCTGGGCTAGAGAATCTGGGCTATCTGCAAATGCCCAGTTTAAATCTCAAATGTTTGAATGTTTATAACATGTAGAAAATATGTGCATGTATTGCATGAACGTGCCTTATGTAATGCTGTTTATATTTTTAATGATGAACAAAAAGTCTAAGGCTTTGTTCAGTGCGAAGTGTTTAGTATTGCATTATTTTTCTGTTTTTCTCCTGTGTATGTGTACCCTCATGCTTCAGCTCTTAGATGTATTTACTGCTTTATTTTCCTCTGCGCCACAGCTATCCTGTTGACATGTCTGTGAACAAAGTTGGACTGAACTGCTCCCATTGTGTTTCTGTAGCAGAGATCTATTGTGTCTCCTGTTAAGCTCAAGAGTAGTGTTGTGCAGGACTGTTTTACTGTACTCATTGCCATGCTTTCTGGTTTTGGTAGGTGGCACGTTTTAGTCAGGAGGTGCAGATCCCAGAAGCTCGTTGTTTCTATGGCTTTCAGATTCTCATTGAGAACGTTCACTCAGAGATGTACAGCTTGCTCATAGACACCTATATCAAAGATCCCAAGAAAAGGTAAACTTCTGGATGTGTTACAAACCTGTGGGAAATCTGTCACTGAAGCCAGTGGCACTGCTGTAGGGCAGCAGCAGCTGTCTCCTGTTTCATACTGACTTTCTGGGGGAGTTGGGGAAGGTTCCTTAAAGCTTTCAAGGCCTGCATGCCTGACCCCCAAAATGGAGAGGAATATTACTGACCAAGACTTGTTGTGGGAGTGTCAGAAGGTTAGTTAATATTTGTATAAATCTTTTATTGCTGGAAGCGTGAAATGTGAAATGTTAAGGGTTAGATGAGCTCCTTGAGGTTATCGCACTCCTGCGGTTCTTGCTCTTATACCAGCAGAGGATCAGCCCGAGGAAATCGAGTGCTCGTGATCAAATTGGTGTTTCTAATGTACTGCAGTCAATGTATTGCATCCTTTCAGCCTTTTTGTTGTCAGTGCTTTTTAAAACAATTTGAACTGCTTATTTTTGAATGATTGAGTTCTTTGGAGAGCTCCATCACCTTTGTTGTCTGAAGAACTTCCTAGTCCAAACAGTAATACGTTTGAAAAGCAGCATTTTCCCTCAGAGACTCCACCATGGTGATGGTCAGGCAGAGCTTGCTTTCCCACGGTGGCATCCTGTGTTGGTGATGGTGGGAGAACTGCAAGGTTTCCTTTCAGGTGTTCATCATGGGAACAGAGTCTATGCATGTGGGAGTTGTTCAGTTCCTTTTGTGGAGTTGAGCAAGATAAGGTTTTGCTCTGTGGATAAACTGAAGTGGCTGGCTTCAAGTCTAAGAGGCACTGTGGTCTGGTGGGTCAGCACTCCTGGGATGGGATGTTTGAGTTCACAGCTTGCCTCCCCTGAGTCCTTGGATTTGTTGCCGTCTGCACATTTGCCTCCCTCTGCCCTTGTTATCAGAGATCACGTTGTGGTTTAACCTGGCAGGCAGCTAAACACCACACAGCAGCTCACTCACTGCCTGCCCCTGCCCAGTGGGGTGGGAGAGAATTGGGGAGAAAAGTAAAACTGGTGGTTTGAGGTAAAGGCAGTTAGATAGGACAGAAAAAGAAGATAATAATAATAATAATAATAATAATGATAAACAAAACAAGTAATGCACAATGCAGTTGCTCACTGCCTGCCGACTGAGACCCAGCCAGTTCCCAAGAAGCAGCCCCTGGGCAGCTTTCCCCTTAGTTTATATTCTGAGACATCATATGGAGTATCCCTTTGACCACTGTCTGCTGTCCTGCTGTGTCCCCTCCCAGCTTCCTGTGACCCCCAGCCTGCTCACTGGTGGGGTGGGGTTAGAAGCTCAAGAGTCCTTGACTTTATGTAAAGACTGCTTAGCAACAACTAAAACATCAGTGTGTTATCAGTGCTCATTCTAAATACAAAACACAGCACTGCAGAACAACTAGGAAGAAAATTAACTCCATCCTAGACAAAACCAGGACAGATCATCACCCCTTTGGGGTGGGAATGGTCTCTTAACTTGGGTTAGTTCAGAGCCTTGCATAATGGGATCCTCTGGTGGAGCTGGAAGGGACAACCATGGCAGATTTACATAAATCACTATTTTGATGTTTTGTCTCTCTTTTCTTCTATAGGGATTTCTTATTTAATGCCATTGAAACAATGCCTTGTGTTAAGAAGAAAGCAGACTGGGCTCTGAAGTGGATTGAAGACCGAGAATCCACTTTTGGTGTGTAGCTTTTTAAAAACTTACTTCTGTTGCACATATTCTGTTGTTGATCTTCTGTGAGTAAGCTGTGCCCCTGGAACATGTCATGAAATTCTCCACAGAATTTCACAGGCCTCTGGGTCTCTGTTTAACTAAAGAACTAGAAGTAACTTCTGGAGAGCATGTATGTTTTTATCTTCTGCTAGAGAAATACAGTAATGGCAGTGCTCCCTGAAATCATGCTATGAAAAATGCTTGTACATTTCTCTGTCTATTTTTTTGTCTTTATCATGAACAGCCCTAGTTTCCTCAGTTTTTGCTTGTAGACCTTATTTTCTAGTTTTGATTATTTCGTCTAGTTGGTTCTTATTTTGTATTTGGTGTTCAGAACTGGGCAGCTGAAGTCTTGCAAGTCCAGGCATTTTCTGTGTTCATGTTCGTATTGACAAATCCATGGGGTTTTTTTGTAACCAAGGCATGACTGAGCCTGGACAAAAAAGATTCAAGAACCATCTATTTCTGGTGTTTCTGGTTGGCTGTTGGGACCAGGTTTCTAGCTTTTGTATCTCATTTTGAAGGTGGGGCACTAGCTCAGCTTCCATCAGCATGGTGCAGGGCATCCTTTCCAGTGTTCTGCATTCTTACAGTGTTGACTCTGAAGGGTATGCTGTAGCTGAAATGCATAATGGGTGTACTCTCGTGAAGTTTTTAAAGCAAACATTCTCTATATTTTGAGAAAGTGTAGGAGATGGAGAGATTCAGCCAGGTGAACAAAACAAATCTGAACGCCATTCTTTTGTGGTATCTGTTCACAACTCTTTTTTGAGAGGGCTTATTTTTTGTAGCTGTACATTGTTCTGTCCTGGCACTCCCACTGCCTCCCCAGTCTGGCTTTGCTTGTTGTGTGTGGAGCTTCTTTGTCCTCCTTTTGTTTGGCTCCCAGCAGTGTGGGGTGTGCCAGGAATCAGAAGGTTCCCTAACTCAAAAAGCAGAACTAAGCACAAAAGCTCTTAATATGTGAACATACACAATGAGCCTGTGAAGTTGTGTGAAGTAGTGTACCTGGAATGATGTGGCTTCACTAAACAGTCAGATGGCCTTGTAGTCCGAAGAAATACATTCATGTAGAGAGCAGGGAGAACTGGGACCAATAATGCCTTGCTTTCCTTAGATTAAAGGTGAGATAAAACAAATAGTTATTTGTGTCTTGACTTATGTTCTGTTGTCTTTCACTCTTGAAAGAATATGATTTCATGTGGATTCCCAACAAGAAAAAATTGTAGGGTAGGGTTTTTTGTTTAATTTATAAGAGATTGACTATTTTCTTAGTTCTGTCTGTCAGTTAACACAGCTGCTTTCCAACCATTCAGGAGAAAGAGATAATGGAGTACTAATGTCTTGGGCACTTTGGACAATTACATTCTTTTGTTCCTGATCTGTGTCAGTGTCAGTGGGTGCCCTGGTTCTTCAGTTCTGCTGGGGTTGCCTATGGCTGAGTGCTGTGGGGTGTGCAGACCCTCCATGGCTCAGGATCTGCTGAAGGATGTGGACAAAGACAGCATCTGGTGCTGCAAAGGGGATGGCTCCTCTCCAGCATTATTCTGTCTGATACAAATGGTCCGTCTTGCTGATGAGCAATATAGCAATTTGTGTCTAATGAAAAATATGTTATGTTAAACAGGTGAGAGAGTGGTTGCCTTTGCTGCAGTGGAAGGCATCTTCTTTTCTGGCTCCTTTGCTGCTATATTTTGGCTGAAGAAGAGGGGCCTGATGCCTGGACTGACTTTCTCCAATGAACTTATTAGCAGAGATGAGGTAATGTGGTATGTCTTACACACTGTTTGGGAAGAAAAGTGAATTTCCAGGGGAAGGGCAGAATTATATTCATGAAGAACCCATAGTCTTGCCAGAGAAAGGGGAGAGAAGCAGACTTTTACCAATAATTATAGAATCATAGAATCATTTAGATTGGAAAAGACCTTTAAGATCACTTAATCAAGCTGTTAACCTGCCACGGCCAAGTCCCCTAAACCATGTCCTTAAGTGCCACATCCACATGTCTTTTAAATACCTTCAGGGATGGTGACTCAACCACTTCTCTGGACAGCCTATTCTAATACTTGACAGCAATTTCCATGAAGAAGTTTTTTGTAATATCCAGTCTAATCCCCTGCTTGATGCAACTTGAGGCCTCTTGTCCTGTTGCGTGTTGCTTGGGAGAAGAGACCGACCGTGCTTCACTACAGCCTTCTCTTAGGTAGTTGTAGAGAGTCACAAGGTCTCCCTTGAGCTTCATTTTCTCCAGCCTAAACTCCCCCAGCTCCTTCAGCCAGTCCTCATAACACTGGTGCTCCAGACCCTTCACCAGCTTTCTTGCCCTTCCCTGACACGCTGCAGCACCTCAATGTCCTTCTTATAGTGAGAGACCCAAAACTGAACATAGGTTTCAAGATATGACCTTGCCAGTGCCCAGTACAGAGGGACAATGACTGCCCTGGTCCTTTGGCCTTGCTATTCCTGATACAGGCCAGGATGCCATTGCCTTCCTGGCCACCTGGGCACACACTGGCTCATGTTCAGCCACTCTCAACCAGCACCCCCAGGTCCTCTTCCACTGGGCCGCTTCCCAGCCACTCTGCCCAAAGTCTGTAGCAGTGTAGGGGGTTGTTGTGGCACAAATGCAGGACCTGGCATTTGGCCTTATTGAACCTCATACCATCGTCTTCAGTCTACTGATCCAGTCTGTCCAGATCCTTCTGCCTTCCTACCCTCCAGCAGATCAACATTCCTACCAAACTTGGTGTCTTCTGCAAACTAACTGAGGGTGCACCCAATCCACTTTACCAGGTCATTGATAAAGGTATTGAACAGGACTGGCCACTGGGGCCAGTAACATATATATAGCATATATAACATAACATAACATAACCATGAGCCCTGGGGAATGCCGCCTCTGGCCAGCCACGAACTGGATTTAATTCTCACCATGTTTTTTGGCCTGACCATCCAGCCAGTTTTCTACCCAGCAAACAGCATTAATGATCATAGATCCGGGGTGCCACTGGGTCCCTCAACAGAAATACCTGTTTTTAAAGGGAGTAAACATAAATACTGGTGTCCCAATTGCGGTTTAACCCCAGCCAGCAGTCAAGCCCCATGCTACCACTCTCTCATGCCCCCACCAGTAGGATCAGGAAAAGAATTGGAAGGGTAAAAGCTAGAAAGCTCATGGGTTGAGATGAAGACAGTTTAATAGGGAAAGCAAAATTCACGAGCAAGTCAAAACAAGGAATTAATTCACTGTTTCCCAGGGGCAGGGAGGTCTTCAGCCCTCTCCAGGAGAGCCAGGCTATATCAGGTGCAATGGTGACTTGGGAAGATAAACTCCATCATTCCAACTGCCCCCCCCTCCCCCTGCTCCTCATTCTTCCCCCCACTTTATATTTTGAATATTATGTCACATGGTCTGGAATATCCCTTTGGTCAGTTTGAGTCACCTGTCCCAGCTCAGGACAGGTATTGTGTCTCCTCCCAACCTCCCATGCACCCCCAACTTCCTCACCAGCATGGCAGTATGAAAAGCAGAAAAAGCCTTGGTTCTGTGTAAGCCCTGCTCAGCAATAGCAAAAACATCACTATATTATCAAGCCTGTGTTCAGCCCAATTCCAAAACACAGCTCCATACCATACTTGAACAAGACCAACTGTACCCAAAACCAGCACACCAGCCAAAACCAGCACACCAATGCATATAGTATTATCAAAAAGGTGGATTTTTTTAGATTGAAGGGAATGTTCATTTTCCTGTGCTGCAATGGAAAACAAAGGCCCCAGCTGCTTAAGGCGTGGGGTGGAATTGCATGGGCCCCAGCTGCAGGCCGAGCTGGCTGGAGCAAGGACCTGGATAGTGTGTGACTCTGAGACTTGCTGTGCCCCAGCTGCTTCTGGCAGGTTCAGGTGGGCTCAAGGTACCATTTCCCACTTGCTCCTGGTTGTGGGTCCCAGAGNCTATATTATCAAGCCTGTGTTCAGCCCAATTCCAAAACACAGCTCCATACCATACTTGAACAAGACCAACTGTACCCAAAACCAGCACACCAGCCAAAACCAGCACACCAATGCATATAGTATTATCAAAAAGGTGGATTTTTTTAGATTGAAGGGAATGTTCATTTTCCTGTGCTGCAATGGAAAACAAAGGCCCCAGCTGCTTAAGGCGTGGGGTGGAATTGCATGGGCCCCAGCTGCAGGCCGAGCTGGCTGGAGCAAGGACCTGGATAGTGTGTGACTCTGAGACTTGCTGTGCCCCAGCTGCTTCTGGCAGGTTCAGGTGGGCTCAAGGTACCATTTCCCACTTGCTCCTGGTTGTGGGTCCCAGAGCTGCATCCATCACCGAGGCAGCTCTGACAGGTTGTTGCAGAAGCAGCAGATACCACTCACTCCTCTCCATGGTCTTGTGCAGCTGCACAACAATGGAATCTCCTGGGAGGGGGCAACTACAAATCTGCCTTTGGGGAGAGTGCTTCTTAAGATGTGAGGTGTCTGAGGGGCTGCATGTCAGCACACCACATGTGACAGGCCATGTGCTTACATGTGCCCCTTCTTTTCACTGCTTCCTTCCTTTCTTTTTCCTTGCTCCCTGCAAGTTAGTAGCTGTTGTTTGTGGCTGGGGACTATGCACTGCACTACTTACATCGCTGTCAGCACTGAAAAAGTAGAAAGACCAGTTTTGTATGCAGTATAAATGCGCTAGTGGTTGTAACTTAGCAGAGTTGGTCTTAGAGTGTAAAAAGCTTTTTCATAATAAAAGTAATTTTCATGAGTTAGATAAACTGCTTTGAAATGAGATATCTTACGATATGTCTTTAAAAGACACTTTTGAAAAAAGTGCTGTGATGAGCAAGGAAAAACAAATAGTTCTTCAGCCTTCACCTTCCTTGTGTCTTCTGTTAGTCATTATGAGCTGATCCATTTGAGCAAGGCTGGATTTGTTACAAGGATCACTTGCAGGTGAATGCGTGTAACTGTACTTCTCTGCAGAGTCGGGCACAAAAAGACTAAAATTTTCTTGAGCTCTGCTGGCATAATTCCAACTGCAGTGCTGCTGTGAAGGTTAAAGTTTGGTGCACAGAGCACCTGCATTGAAACCCAGTGGCAGTAAAAAGAATCCACAATGGAAAGCTACAAACTGTTTTTTGATGCACCTGGACAGATAAATGATTAACGCTCAGTGTGTTTTTTGAGGTTCAGGCTCTGTTGCCAGGCTGCTCTTGAGCTGGTGCATATCTGATACTTAAAGGTGCAAAGCTGGTGGGAGCACCAGTCAGCAGAGTACCCTGGTTCATGGGAGAAGCCAGGCACGTCGTGCATTCTGCTGGTGATGTTGCCCTGGATAAGACCATGGGAAGCCTTGCAGCAGGCAGCCAATGCTGTCACTAGATGAGGGGGGTATTTCCAAAATTACATTATTTCAGGGCTGTTTTGTGACACACAATCACAATCCTGAATCACAAGGATTTTATAGCCTTTCCAAAAAGGTTTTCACCGAGTCACAGAATGGTTAGGGTTGGAAGGGTCCTGTGGTGATCCGGTCCAAACCCCTTGCCAAGCCGGGTCTCCTGGAGCAGGTGACACAGGAATGTGTCCAGGTGGGTTTGGAATGTCACCAGAGAGGGAGACCCCGCAATCTCCCTGGGCAACTGTTCCAGTGCTCTGTCACATTTGACATAAAGAAGTTCTTCCTTAGGCTGAAGTGAAATTTCTTGTGATTTAAGTTTATAGCCATTGCTCCTCGTCCTGTCTCTGAGCACTACTGAAAAGAGCCTGGCACTATCCTCTTGGTTCCTACCAGTCCTGGCTTCAGCCAAAGACAGGGTTAATTTTTTGCAGCAGCTGTGAAGTGGTAGAGCCTGGAGCTGTGTGGGCATGGCTAAGACCCTAATGTTATTGGGTACCATCTTAGGTCATTGACAGGGGTGCGGAAAAGGCACTCCCTCTCCTGCTTTTGAGAAGAAAGGCATACCTTCCAGTGAGAAAAAATGTAATTGGGAAAAGCAGGTAGGTATTTGTCGCAGGCTTTCCATGTAAATAGTTTCTTTGTCTTACAGATTTTGTTAGTCATATTGCTGCTACTGTTCCTTATGTTATCTCTTTGCTGTTTCCAGTAAATTCTTACCCATCCCCTGATTTTCACCTTTTGTGCCTCCATCCCCAGAGCAGGAAAGGATGAGGGGAACAGGGGGGAGAACGAGTGAGTGGCATCTGGTTTGGAAGAATCTTGGTGGAGGTACTGAACTGGGGAGTACCATTCCTAAACCACACCACCACCTTTGAGATAATCATATGCATTAATGAGATCCCCTCTCAGTGTTCTCTTCTCCAGACTAAACAGGCCCAGCTCCTGCAGTCTCTCCTCATAAAAAAGATGCTCCAGACCCCTCATCATTGTTGTGACCTCTGCTGGACCTTCTCCAGTAGCTCCTTGTCTCTTTCCTACTGAGAAGCCTGGAAGTGAACACAGCAGTCCAGATTTGACCTCACCAGGGCCGGGCAGAGGGAGAGGATCATCTCCCTCAACCTGCTGGCCACACTCTTCCCGATGGACCCCGAGATACCCTCGGCCCTTCTGGTCACAAGGGCACTGCTGGCTCAGTCAACGTGTCACCTGCCAAGACCCCCAGGTCTTTCACAGCAGAACGATTCTCTAGGCAGTCAGCCCCCAGGTTTTGTTTTGACCCTTGTTAATGATAGTCTTGGATTGTCTTGTAGCCCTTAGTCTGCCAAATCCTTCTTATTGTTTTCACTCTGGATGTGCCCTCTTGGTGTTCATTGGCTGTAATCACCACCTTGCTGTTGAGAGGAGAGATGGTAGTGCAGAGCTCCTACTCTGGCAGTGGTAGGTATGGCTGAAGCCAGAGCATCAAGTGGTACCCAGGCAAGTCAAAGAGAAGCTGAGGCACCTCTTGGAGCAGCTGTCTGGTACCCCCTGCAGACTGTGAGGGGTTGCTTGTCTCCTGATGTTTTCTTGCCTTAGTGGGAGACTTTTCTGGAAATCTTGGAATGGAGCACAATTTACTAGGCTCTGTGTAGGATAGCTGAGTGGAATGAGAAGGAGAGTTTAGTTGGAGCAAAGATGATTTGTTGTTCTTGAGTTTGTTGACTCTAATATGAATCTGCCTTGTTGATGCTGTTGGGAGAAGCAAGGGAAGAAATGCTACTGAAAGAATTTCAGTCAAGGATCTTGAAGCAAAGAGGAGGTAAACAGCCTATTTTAACTCACAAGTTGTTTTGCTGGTCTTGATGTGGAAGTCTTTCTGCAAAATCATCCCCGATGGAAGGCAGAGATCAGGAGGGCTCTGTGTAGGATCCCTCACAGTAGAGCAGCCCTCAGAGAAATTTTACCTGAGCATCATATATTTACCTGAGCATTATTTTGGCATAGGTGGCATGTGTTGGATATGAGATGTTACTGGATTGTAAACTACAAGTCCCCACTACATGTGATAACATTAAGACTTTCAAAAAAGCTAGAGGCTGGGAAACTTCAACCCAAATGAGGCTACCTGAAATTAAGAGGAAACTATGCGGAGGAGGGGAAAACTGACTCTTTTTTGCATTGTTTTTTTATTTCAGGGTCTACACTGTGATTTTGCTTGTCTAATGTTCCATTATTTAGTGAACAGACCATCAGAAGAGCGAGTCCGTGAGATCATCGTTAATGCTGTAGAAATTGAGCAGGTAATCCTGGCTGTGACAGCATTGTGGGCAGCACAGGCCCAGTCTGATGTGTGAAATAAACTAATTTCTAACTTTTGGGATTCCGTGTTTGATACTTGGCTCAGGCTTGGATCCCTGATGCATGCAAGCATCCTTTCCCTCTTCCTTCATGGTGACAGTAAGTCAGACACTTTCTGATTCAGTTGTCAAGCCACTGGGGGAAGCTGAAGCTGGCAGCTGGTTTTCTCCTTAATGACAGAAAGGAAGGAAAGCTGTCTTATTTGATATTGAATAGAATAGTTCCAATTGGAAGGGACCTATGATAATCATCTAGTCCAACTGCAACTGTCTCCTACAGAGGAGTTTGTTTGCATCTGTCCTTTCAGGATCTTTGTCTCTCCCTGTTGTATTCACATCTCTGCTTGTCCTCAGGAGAAGGCAGGGTCTGTTCTGGCCACGTGTATCATGCTGGGTTCTGGCTTTTTCTGAGGTTGATGTCAGGTTCTTTCATGTGAAGTGCTGCCCTTCTGCAGGCACAAGTTTCTGCATGGCTGAGTATTTGGCAGAATTTTAGTTAAGTTTTCTTTCCTGTTGTCATCTAACTCTTGTGATGATGACAAATGTTCCTGCTTAGTCTCACAACACCGACAGGTACTGCATCAGTGCCTAAACATACACGACTGGGTTCAGCACTCATATATATATCACTGCCCTCTCTGATCTGTCATTCTGTAATGGCTGGAAGCCAGGAAAACTGGTGATTTCTGGATTTATCCCTGCTCCCACTAGTGTGGTCTGTAGGTTTATTTAAGTTGGAACTTAAGCTTACACTGAAGCTTATGCTGGGGGAGTGGGGAAAGGCAGATTAGAGAGACAGTGATAAAAATCTTGTGCCTTTTCCAGAGTAACAGGTGAAGAATAAAGGAAGACACAAACAGTTACTGAAAACAGAAGATATTTGTTGAATTTAGTGATGCAAGTTATTTATCCAGACAACTTCCTGGGGAGCCTGGAACATCACAAATTACATTACTGTGAAATACAGGTGTCTTCTCTCCTTTTTCTTCTTAAATTTCATTTCTCTAAATGTCATCTGTATTTTAACTTCTAGGAGTTTCTAACAGAGGCATTACCTGTGGGTCTGATTGGAATGAACTGCACCTTGATGAAACAATACATTGAATTTGTCGCAGACCGGTTACTAATGGAGCTTGGATTCTCAAAGGTAAGAGATGCAATTGCCCCAAATGCCGGCCTGCCAGTGCATCCCAGGACAGCTGTCAGCACAAAGCACTCCCTTGTTGTGCCAGGGAGCAGGTCATATTTAGCACAGAGACTTCCTGTGAGTGACAGCTGAAACCACAGCATTAATACCTATGTATTCACTGTAAAAGAGCAATAACAATTTATGCCATCGTTTCCCTTCAGCTGCTCAGCAGGTTTGTAATGGGAAACATAAGCTCTGCTCAGATGCTGCAGTGCTTGAAGAATAACAAGCACCTTGCAGAAGTGAACTTCACCTCACACCAAACTCCTGGGAGTGGCAGTACTGAATTTGCTTAGACAGGTGTCCATAGAGCCTACAGGATATTGCAGCCAGAGGCGGTCTAGTTTAAAAGAATTTGACAGGTTTTTTTGTTGTGGGGTTTTTAAAGCATTATTTCCCTGTCAGGATCACCAGTGTAACCGTGTTTTCCTTCCCCAGGTCTTTCATGCAGAAAATCCTTTTGATTTCATGGAGAATATTTCTCTGGAAGGAAAAACAAATTTCTTTGAGAAGCGAGTTTCAGAATATCAACGTTTTGCTGTTATGACAGAAACAATGGACAATGTCTTCACTTTGGATGCAGATTTTTGACCAATTGGCAAATGAATGGTGACTGTTTCCCTCTCCTGATCTCCCTTTATGCTGTGAAGTTGACTTAATTTCCTGTTGTGGAATCAGAGTCTACTGGGATTTTTTTCCCGGGATTTCATGTTGTTTGTCAGAGGAGTAAATATATTTCTCTCAGTGTCATTTGAAAAAAAAAAAGGGGGGGATCATCTGTAAAAAATTTATATGGCTTTGTAAAAGGATGGCCTTTTTAAGATTCCCTTGACTCATCTACTGTCAATGCTGTCTTTAAAAATGACATGGATACTAAGACTTTTTTAAGACTTTGTAGTGTTTTATGAAAGGAAACTGCATATTTACCTCATATTATGGTATTTTAATCTGAAAACTAGATGAGGTGTCACTCCATGTGAAAATGTTGCTATAAATTATTTTCCTGTTTTCAATTTTCATGTTTATAGATCCTTTCTAGAGTAAAAGCTCTTCTGTTTCATCCTGCTGCAGATACAGTAATAGTTGAATGTGGGAAGACATTAAGGAGCTCTGAACTATAAAATATTATTAAACCCAGGAATTAAGTTTGATCTCCCCATTAACCTAGGTTCTGTCTGAAGAAAATTTTTACTCTTCTTGGAAAAACTGATGGGTCTTGGTAGGCATTTAATTCAAATACATGTGATTCTTGTCTTACAGCTGTTACTGAACAGGTCAGTGGACTTCAAATGATTCTGGAAAAGGCACACCTGTTAACAGTGGAGAAAAAACACATCCTCTGGTTCTTTGGCTTGTGCTGCCTGTTTTCCATTGCTTCACTGATCAAGTGCCTTATTAAGCAGTCTGTAGTTGTGTTTGTAATCATCCGACACTGAAACAGCCAGCTGTGGGTGTTGTCAATCTTCCCACTGTTATGTTTGGTGATTTGATATTCTCCCATTTTTGGTTGCACTTGTGCATTGAAAGAGTGAGAAGACATATAATTTCAAGGGATTTTCCCTTGAGGTGCTGCAAACATACTACTCGGGCTGTAAGGAAGCACCCAGTAACATATGAAGGGACGTCAGGTTTTGTGTTTAATGTGAACCATTGGAACCATTGTCACAGAAGAGCTTCTGAAAGAAGGTATTAAACCTTTCAAAAACAAAGCCAGAAGTAGTATGGAGTAGCAGCATCTTACAAAGGACTGTTGTTTGGTTTTTGACTGTGTGCCTGAAAACTGTTGGTAATTTTTGATATCACATGCAGAGAATGGAGCGATTGAAGAATGGCTAATGTGCTGCAGTGGTACTTGGGGTGGGAGGGATGCTATTCAGCTGTACCTGGTTTATCTGCAAATAGGCTCTTTTTTTTGAAGATGAAGTGAGTGTACAAGAGCTAGACAAAGGGTTCTGCTTTATTAAACCTAAGCATTTTTCATAATGTTCAACATTTTGTGAAAGAGCTTTTGTAAGTCTTACTGTTGCAAACAGCTTGTGCTGCTTTTGATACACCTGGCATGAGCTGAGCTGACAGCCCAGGGTTATCAGTGATGGGATGGTGTAAGTGTTATTTCCCTGCCAGCCCAGATCAGCCATAGTCCAGGGTATCTGAGTTCCCTGAAACAGGTCCACTGCCTTAGCATAGTTCCTAGTGGACAACTGTTCCTGCTGTAAAAAATAAGCAGCAAAATTGACTGGTTTTTTAGTCTCTGTAAAAGATCAGGAATATGTACTGAGCATGGAAATGGAAGAGATTTTTTTTTTTCCTGGATCAGAGCCTGTGTCATTTGACTTAAGGTACTTGGAAGAGGGCAGAGGGGAACCTGGAATATACAGAGAAAAGCTGCAACTGGTGGCCCTCACTAACGTCGTGCAACTGCCAGAGAACTGTGGCTCAGAGGGAAAACCCAGTGCCTTTTGGAAATACTGAGTTGATAGGGGAGAAAGAGAAAATATTGTAAATGGGTCTGTTGTTGGAGTAACAGAACCTGTATCATGTCACTGAAAGTACTAAAAAGCATTTATTTTGAGTCTTGTGAATTATGATGAGAGTATAAGAAAGTATTCTAATATGAAACTGCAACATGCTCAGGTTCTGTAAATGTATATGAGATACCAAAGTCTGGTACAACAGCTCCCACTCAATTTGTGTAAATTATGTGTGTAGTTTCAATAAAATTTGAGTGTGGGGAAGCCCATGCCTTCATTTACATGCTTCCTTGTGAAATCCAAAGTGATAAAATTGGAATGTGACAGCATAAGTCAGTATTCACAGCTTTTGGGCTGTGGGAGAAAGTTATAAGTGCTCCATATATTGTTTTGCACTTTTTGGAGCTCTTGACTTGCTCTTTCTTGTTCCTGGGAATAGGTTTTGCCGTCTAGTGAGCAAACAAGTGGGTTTGGTTTTTGTTTGTTTGTTTTGTTCTGTTTTTCACTGGGATTTTCTGGCTCAAGGAGAATTTTTTGGGAGTCTGTTAGATTCAATGAACACTCTAAAAATGTATTTTCCATGGGTGGTACCTGATACTTCAAGGGTATGTGCCCTTGGGGCAAGCACCCTGACTGCCTGGGCACAGCATCATGGGGTTCAGCCCCTGAGCTGGGGCTGGCCAGGCACCTGCCTGAAGCCAAGCACTGGTCACCTGGGTCTGAGCCAGCACAGCTTCATACCTGCTTGTGTCAGCACTCTCAGGGCTGCCATTTCAAAAGTCTTGTCCCTGCAGCCCCTTTGTTCCTGCACAATGTTCATTCTTCTCCCCGCAGTGCTGGGATTGTCAGCCAGCTGTCACCCAGTGCTGGGTACTGGGCAGAAACCCAGTGTGTCTCTGAGGGCTCTGTGTGTCTCACGTTGTGGCCATAAAGCTTAAAAAAGCCTGGTGGGTGTGTGTGTGGGAGAGAAGGTGCAAAGCATCCCTTCAGAGTATATGGTCTGTGTGCTCTGAGTTGGAACAAGGCTGGTGTGTGACTTCCACTGTAGTTTCAGTGAAGGGACAGAGAAGGTGTTTCCAGGAGGTGTTTGTCTTATTGTGAAGAACATGTCTGCAGTGGTCAGATGAGCAGAAACCTGTCTCTGGGGGCTGAGGCTCATGGGAAAAATCCCCCCTTTTAAATCCCAGAGTGGCCTCTGTGGCTCCCATTGTTCCCATTCAAGCAGACATGTACCTCCCAGCAAATCCCATGAGCAGATTGTCAGTAGCCACATGCGGACGACTGTGAAACCACTGTAGGTCAGTGAGTATTCCCAGCCCTTGCTGGGAAATAAAAGAAAGTGGATGAAGGCAGGACAATTAGCAACCTCTTTCTTAGTGTTTTTGGACTGGTAAGATTTTTGCAGCAGATGAGGATGCTGTGTGTGTGGCAGCACCCTCCAAACTGTGGCCAGCCCCTGGCCGGCTGACACTGTCCTGATCCACTTCCACAACATTTCTTGTCCTTGCCTTTGAATGATGAAGGCTTTGAAAGAGCAAGCATGGCTGCCCTGCCTGTCACCCAGCCTGCCAGAGGAGCATCTTCCTTCTAGCCTTCCTAAGGGGATGATCTGGGCTGGTTTTTCCTCCTGGTGGAGCCCTTGAGTCAGCAAATAGTAATGTTTCTGGCACTACTATCTACAGCTCCTTCTGGGAGTCAGTCTCTGGTGATGCTGATGCATTAATATTACGTGTAGCTGAGTTTGTGTTTGCCAGGAGGATGCCCGTGTGCCTGGGGCCCGCTGTCCACACTGCACCCCACAGGAATGCTCACGTGCATGTACAGACTCTGCGTGTGTGCGTACAGATGTGCATGTCTGGCACACAGGGATGTGCGTGCTCACCACACACACCAGCATTGTGTTGAGGGGAGAAGCTGCTGAATGTCAGGCTTTAGCAACCCCTCTCCCTGGAGCAGAAGGGCAAGGTGGACACTGTAATATTGCTGTTAAGAGATGCTATTCCTGGTTTGCTGGCAGCTGCTGCCTTGCCCTGCTTTCCGCAGCCTGGGCACAGATGGGCAGTGGTCCCATCCCATCATACATAATCTGGCTCCAGGAACCAGGGCTGCCCTGAGGATAGAACTGTGCTCTGCTAGCTTTAGCTATAGTTTTTTCAGCTTGAGATGCTGGTAAATCTCAGGAATGGCTGTTTTTGGCCAGTGTGGAGCACACATTTCTGCTTTGAACAGTAACTTTGGCATTTGGCTTTCTGAGTGTACTCATGTGGGCAGGCTTGGGAATTCCCTGTTGAATTTTGACCCTTCTAATAAAATAGAGGATTTGTGAGTGACAGACATGAGATTTCCATGACAGGCAGCAGTCCTGCCAATATCACAGCTTCTTGTGAAGTGCTGCTGATCAGGGTCTCATGCCCTGCAGATCCTTTCTTTACAAGTCTGCTTGAAGGGCTTCCCTGGGAAATATCCTCCTCCCAGGACTTCTATGGCTTTGCCAGCACCATTCATCGCTGCATTGGCTCTCATGTGGCTGCTGATGGGTTCACAGGGACAAATCAGTATCATCAATCCCTTTCTGTGCTGTAGTTCACCGTTTGCTTAATGTTGCTCTGGAAAGGCCTCGCATAACTGCTACAGCATCTCTAGGGAGCTCGTAGGAGAGCTGCCACAGAGAACTGCATGGACCAGCCTAGCATCAGGGGTGACTCCTGCCATGGGGATAGGCCATCTTTGGGCCTTGTTCCAAGGCCTTTCCTGTTCCTTTAGGAAATGCCTTTTGCTGCAGAGGCGGGGGGAGGTCCTCACCAGCAGATAATGAGAAAACATCAACAGATTGATAGAAAGTTATTTTGGATGCTTCTGTGACATTACCAGCAGGGACTGACTTTGGATTCTGTCCCTCTGGTGCCCAGTGAATGTCAGAAAAAAATCTGTGCTGGCACAATGACAGCTGGATGGCTTGTGATGTGATCTGCTCAAAGGCTATCCCTGAAAGTCTCTCCTAAATGTCGTATCCTACTCCTACTCCCTACTCCTACAGAAATTAGGCTGCTGGATGCCGTAAGCAGCTCTGCTTGTCACTGCTCTGCCCACTCTGCGTGATGGTTGGCAGGGTGCTGCCGTGCCCTTTCAGCTGTGGCTCAGGCTGAAGTCCTGCCTGGCTTGGGCTTGGCTCTTGCTGATCCCGGTGTGCAGTGCCAGTGCCAGAGGAAAGGCCTGCAGTGAAGCACTGGCCTGTCAAACGGGAGCAGATGCTGACCAGAACCATGTTTGCTTGCCCCAGCCTGGTCTCAGAGGGGGCTGCACGCTCATGAGGCTGGTGTGGTTTTTATAAGCCCCTCAAACCAGGTCCTCTTTTAGGTCATCCATAGATTACTTCTTTTAGTGATGAGGCTCCCAAATTTACACTGGAAGCTCTGGGTGGACAGCAGAGGAGTTGGTGGGATTTTTTTTTTTCTTGTCAATTGGCAGATCCAAGAGAAGTGTTAAGAGCAAGTCTGAACATCCAAATACTTTTTACTGATATGACAAAAGCCTCTGGTAGTTCAGCCTAAATTGAACTTGAGAGCTTCAGGGAAAATCTGCCTCCTCATCACTATTCCTTAGCCCACATACATGGTTCTGAAGAGATTATACTTGAGTTGTTTTATGAAGAAATGCAAGAATCCTTTCAACATTTGGTGACCTTACCATGCAGGAGGCTGTCCAGGCTCTCCACCTGTGCTGTGTCCGCAGATCTGTTACCAAGGGCCCTTTGTGTGCTGATGATAGTCACCACTGCTGGCCTCTGCTGTGGTGGGTCTCCAGAACGGGATGGGCTGTTTGCAGCTTCACAGGCAGTTTTGAAAGGTTAATTGAAGGCAGACTGAGGTGGTGCATTAGCCACCTCCGGAGACACTGAAACCACTCAGGGAAGGGCTGAGGAATCGTGAAGGCAACAACATGCCTTGGGTAGGAAAAGTATGACAGGCAGAAAATGTGCTGGTGGCAGTGGGAGTGACAGCCCATTCACTCCTCAGTGCCTGGATGCCAGCAGCAGTGCCACAAAAGTGATCCTCATACACAGTCTTGTGTGGTCACTCATGTCCTGCTTTCCTGACAGCTTCATCACCCAAGCTCTGGGGAACTGAACCTAATGGTGAGCAGCACAAATATTGACTAATAAATATCTAATAATAGTACTGCATAATAATACCAGTGCTACCATGCTGGCAGCTGCCAGGGGTCTGTTGGTCCGACCCGGGATGCCATGACTTTCCCAGAGAAAGATCCTGCAAGGGACAGCTTTCTAGGAGTCTCTGGCAGTCCTCTGGCCACCAGGAAACCTCAGCAAGGGGACAGCTTGTGGCTGCAAGCAATCAGCTCTTAGCAGTGGTTTCAGCTTAGTGAATTCAGCTCTGCCTTGCAAGGTAACCCCAGGCCGACTTGGAGACAGAGAGACAGGAGCTCTGTGTGGCATTTGGAAAGCGTGTTGCTGATGTGGTGACATGGGATAGGTCACGTAGTGAGAATTACCAGAAGAAAAACTCTGTCTCTTGTCTCTCGAAAGGAGCAGCACTGAGAGCCGGCAGGAACCAACCTAAAAGCAAAAAAAAAGTGCCTCTTCCTCCCCTTCTCTCTGTAACCTTATCTCTGTAACCTTGAAGTACAAAAAAAAACCAAAGAAAACACTGACTTGTCTGGGCTGGGTGTTTTTTTTCTCCTCTCCCCTCTCAGGCTCCGTTTAAAGACATAGAAAGGCATAAAATTCACTTTTCTGGGCATGGGCAGACGATATAGGATAAACCATCAAAGGATAAACTCCAAGACAAAAGTCACTCCAAGACACAAGGAAATACAGTATCTTGAAGAAGTGTATGAAACCAGCTCACTTCTTTGAATAAAGGATTCAGAGTCCCTGCAGGTCTGGGTCCATGTCTCAGTCGTTACAGATTACAGCTTATTAAACTGACTGGAGAATTGAATGTTTTTAATTAATTACTTAATTCACAGTGAGTGAAATTGCTGGCTTCAGAGACAGGTGTTACAACAAGCCCTGACAGAGCTGCTGTGCTCCTTGCTCAGTCATCCCTCTGTCTCCTGCTTAGTCATCCCTCCATGGGCTAATGGGACAGTGTCTGGAGGGGTCCTACACCCACTACTGCATGTGCCTCATTTTTGGATTAACATCATCATGGGAAAAAAGCATTTATTGGCTGGTTTGTTCAAGATTCCTGTTGTTAAAAGCCCCTTCCATGAAGTTGGTCCAGTTTGCTTAATTCCTCATTAGCAGAGCAGGGTGTAAAGGCAAAAAATGTTTTCCCAGCTTCTCCCACACTGAGCAGGGTTTGAGGGCAAAGTGAGGATGGCACCTCCCTTTGGAGCACCTTTAAAAGGACAGCAGCTGGCCAATGCCACAAGCCCTGCACCCCGGCAGGGGAACAAGGTGATGAGTCTTCCTTCTTGTAACCCCTAGTCCTCTTCAGCTATAAGGCTGTAAGGTAGTGGTCACATCCATGGGATGCACATCCTGCATCTGGTGCAGGCAGGATGTTTTATGGCTCTCAGTAGTCTACTGAAGCCAGACAAACTCATGGGGAAACACTGTGTGCTGCTGAGATAAATGCAGGGATTCTCACAGTAGGACATGGCCTACTGCAGTGCCTGTTTGCAACACAAAGTCACTGGATAAGAATTTCTCTGTATAATTTTAAAAAATTGTATTTTTAGCTGTCTTGATTTTTTCTTTTTATTTTTTTTCCACCGACTGATTTTATTCACCTTGGGCCCATTAGATTTTCACACTTTAAAAACATGAGGTTCTTGAGGGGTGTGTTAAAGCTTTTCTGTTGCTTACAATATTAACCTACATTTACTCTTGGTGCTGTTGTACTTTGTAGTATGATACCTGCATAAGCAAATCTTTCTCTTCGACATCCATTAGCTGGAAGTAGCATCAATGGCACATGTTGACTATTTTAAGCTCAAATAGTGTTACCCAAAGCCCATAAAACAGAGACCAATTGCTGCCACTTCTGTTTTGTTTGTGTCATCGCTGTTAATTTATTTCCCCATTACTGCTGAGTGTAGGTCCAAATTAACAGGGTCTGGTTATGTCTTGTCAACCACACAAAAAGACAATTTTTTTGTCAGAAGTATGAAAGGCAATTTTTTCCTCCAAACATTTACTTTTGCTTGTGAGGCTGAAAACCAGAAGTTTACCGCAATTGCACATGCATCAGTGATGTTCAGCACAAACACTGCTTGTGCAGATGGATGGCTGTGGTTGGGGCAAGGAGCATTTCCACAGACCTCAAGGATGGGAAGGCAGATCCTTACACACTGGATACTGGTAAGGACAGAAGCACAGAATGACAGAATAGTTTGGGTTGGAAAGGATAAGATAATCTGGTTCTAATTCCCCTGCTATGGACTGGGACATTTTCCACTAGACCAGATGGGTCAAAGCCTCATCCAGCCTGGCCTTGAACACTTCCAGGTTGCTTTTCTTGGCAACCTGTTCCACTGCCTCACCACTCTCACAGTAAACAATTTCTTCCTAATGTCCAATTCAAGACTACCCTCTTTCAGCATCATGGGGTGCCACTGGAAACACTGGACCCAGTTAGTCCTTGATAGATGTGAGACTGGAAGTGTGGCTTTGGTGTGCTAAGCACCTATAAAGCCCCATTCTCTGCTCTTTCTGCATAAAGTAATACTTAAACACAGGTGAGGTGGGGGTTAAGTTAGAGTGAAGGTGGAGTTTGTGCCATGCTAGGTATTCACCTTCCCTGAGGGCCAGCAGTGTTTTAGACTACATTAGAACAAATATTCATTTAAAATAGACTCAGAAACCTATGAAGCTGCAGTCCACTGGTAGAGTGTGCCAGCCCTTTGCTGTGCTGTGCTGTGCTGTGCTGTGCTGTGCTGTGCTGTGCTGTGCTGTGCTGTGCTGTGCTGTGCTGGTGGGGATCCAGCCCTGCAAGCAGAAGCCAGCAGGGCCCCTTGCTTGGCTGCCTGGTGCCTGCTGGCAGGGTGAGGTCTGGCAGAGATTGCCTGGGGAAGGTTACAGTGCTGGCTTTAATAGCATTCATTTATTTCCCAATGGCCACCCTGAAGATCTTGTGTGAAGCTAATTAATTGTCAGCAGCAGCTGTCCTAATTTTATCACAACTACCTGATTTTTGCAATGAAAAGCAAGAACATAAGATCATGAGAGAGTGGCGGATTTTGGTTCAGGGGCAGGAAATACCTCTATGGTGGTGTGCATCCATGTGGGACACCTCAGCTGCTAGCTGGCCTGGGTGCCACCACAACAGTCGTGGGCTTAAAGCAGCTGGTGGCGTTTGTAGTGAGGAGCTGTCTCCCTGATTCACAACTACCCTCCCTATGGCCCCTTGGAGCAGCCTGCCCCACAATCTGGCACTCCTCCTGTTAAAAGGCTGTGGTAAAGCTCACACAGGTTATCCTTGGCTCCTGGGGCCATTTCGTGGCAGGGAGCATTTACAGGCTCATAAACCTTATTTGAGAGCCCTTGTAGATTAGCCAATAAACTTTCTAGGAGTGAAACATGATTCTACCCAGGAAGGGGTTTGCATCCAGTGGTTTTCCTCAGTGGCCAAATGTGTGGTGGTCTGGGACTGTGCCGTGCATGGATCTGTCAGCTGAGATAAGTGGCGCGGGCTGGAAAGTGTCTGTGGGGCTGCCCTGCACCCTGCAGACTCTCTTTACTTGACCTTGCCCTGGGGTGTGAGGAAAAGGAAGATGTCTCCGTGAAATGCAGGTGGCTCTGTGAGACAGCTACAGCAAGCACTGCGATCTGCAGCAGCTCTGTGCTGCGGCTCAGCCTGTTGAGACCTGAGTGTGCCATTTACTGTCTCTCTATTTACATGTGCTGTGAGAGGAAGAGTGAGAAGATCATGTGGAAGGCAAATATACTTTACAAAATTAAAAATAAACCACAGCCCCCTGCTCAGCTGTTCTTTGGCATCTGCTCCTACATAGTAGAAGCATCTCCTGTGACTCGCCATTAGTGATTGATGAGTTATTTTTCCCAGGGCCACTGGCCTGCATGACATGGCATCCTCCCACATAGAAGTGGATGCCAGCTGCTCCAGGGTGCCAGTGGCTCCTCCTGCTCAGGGGCTGGCATGGCCATTGATAAGGTGTGCCCATGGGAGAGAAATGACACCAAGAAACCTGGCACCTCTGTCGCTCCCTTCATCCCTGTGAGCAGGGCTTTCTGCTCCTCCCCTGGATGAAAACCAACCCTTCATCCTGATGGCCCCTGGGGTGGATGCTGGCCATTCCTTCCTGCTTTTGTGCCAATGAAGCACTTGCTTTTGGCCCAGAGAAGCTCCCTGAGGAAGCAGATGGGCACTGGTGCCATAGCACTGGGGTGTTTTGTGCACTGCTTTTGGTTTTGTAGGGGCACTGGGCTATAAGAATGGAGCATCTCTGCTGGGCAATCATACTGTAATGCATTAAAATTGTATTTGTATTTCTGCGTACACATTAGCATGAATCTTGCTGTAGAAATCTAATTAGTTTAAGTTATGAGCTGGGGTGCTTGAGGCAGAAGCTGAAGAGGAAGCCAACTCTGCAAGCAGCGGAAGAAGCAAATTAGAATAATCTCGATGTGACCTAGTTTAATTTACACCTTCCTCATGTCAGAATGTGATGGTCTGACACCATTAACAATTTAATTGGTTTATTATAACAGCAACACTAATCAAGGGCTCAGGAGTAGCCCAAGGACCTAATGGCCAGACAGAGGGAGGATGTGGTACCCCGTACCATCAGAGCTCTTATACCCCCTCCGGGAGCAGGATTGGTCCACTTTTGGATTTGTCTCCTCATTGGCTGGTTCTTCCTCTTCTCATTGGCTCTTTCTGATGGAATGTTCTGTGCCAATCATTTGTCCAGGGGATCATTTCATTGGCTCGTTTGACAGTCCAATCAATGCTCACCATGGCATAACCAGGTTCCTTTAGAAACTTCCAGTAGCCCAGCCCCTTTTGTCCATTACCCTCGCGTGCGTCCTGCTGTCTACAAGCAAACATTACACCCCTGCATCACATAGATACCTGAAATAAAGTAAACATAATCTCAAACAATTAACTATCAGAACTGTGGTACCCAACCCTTAATTATTTCTGCAACCAGCTGAATGTAGCAACTTATTCTTGTTCAATTATTCTACAAGAACGCAGTCATTTGTGACACTCACATACTTGCAGCTCCCTTCCAAACCCTCAGAGTGTCAGCCACACAAGATTAGGCTGCTGATTAATAAAATTCATGGGATCTGCTTTGTGAAGAAATCAGAGGAAGATTAATTATGCACTTAATTATGCATGTTCCCTTGAGATACACAAAATCCTTCTGAACTTCTGGTAACACCCAGACTGCAGCTCCAGAGGATGTTCATTGCACAGGACTCTAGCCCCAAGTTAAGAAGTCGTCTAAAAATTTCATGGAGACCAGGACACTGGTGGATGCACAGCAAGTTTGACCCCATAAATTTCCTGGTTTTGCTGCAAGAGCTATGTTGTCCAATGCTGATGTCAGAAGAAAGGAGAACCTGTACAGTTTTCAGTCCTTGAGGTCTCCTGGGTAAACTTTGCCATTCCTGAAAATAGCCTGAGGGAGTTCAGTCACAGTTTTTGTGTTAAAAGCTCCAGAGGTGAATCATGAAAGGTTTCCCAAGCACACTGTTGAGTAGGAACTGTAGGTATTAAGTGCAACAGGTAACTACAGTCATAGTTGCTTTGTAGCCACTGCATTGCCATCATTTGTTTAGCAGGTGCATTGTCCTCTTCTTCTGAGGTCATGAGACAACATGGCTTGTGCCCATGTGTTACAGTCTTCTCCTTCTCCAAAAACCATGGCAGTTTGTCTGTCTCTACCCAGAGCAGGCTCTGGTCCAGGGCAGCAGCTGGAAAGGGGCTGGTGAGGCTCACAGGAGCTGCATCTGTGCTGGATGGTCAAACTCTGCATGTGGCTGCAGGACAGTGCTTGAAGTTGTTTCATCTCCTGTAAACCCTGGGACATATGACCCATATGTCTGGCACTGGCTCAGCACCAAATCTTGTCCTTCAGCCTTTCAAAGTGGCTTCCTGAGGAGCAATTTTGGTTAAACCACAAGATATTGGACCTGATTTGAGACCTCCTGGGGGTGGTTTTGGCCAGTCATACTGGAAATCGGAGCAGATGATGAATGTCTGACATTAAATTTATCAATTCATGATGGAGAACCTCCATAAATAGAAATGGTTCATGATGATGATTCCAAGGCTGTCCCAGCTGAGAAAACACTTAGTAGATGTGAGGGATAAAGTAATGTTTTGCTTTAGACATTGTAACTAACTAGCCATAAGAACACGTATCTCATGTCAGCTAAGCAAAGGTGCGCAAGGCCAGGCCTCATGAGTGGAGGGGGAGAAAAATAGGAGTGAAGAAATGCTTGTTGCTGGAGAGAGAAGGGGGAAGAGAAAGGAGGTGTTGGTTTAAGCACAGTAGGTGGCTGGAAAGAATGTGATTTCCTGAGTACTCAGCCCAAGGGAAAAAGGGACAGGGACCCCACAGGCCAGGGAAGGTCATAAAAGTTTGTACATTTAAGGGGGAAGTGTGCCTCCTCAGTGACATGCACCTGACTCACTTATATGAATAAATAGTTTTGCTTTGATGACTTTGTCTTTTTTCAGCTTTATCAGTGAGTGATTATTCCTCACAGGAGATCCCCATCTGCAAGTCCCTTCTGAGGAGCACCAGATCTTGAGTGCAGACCCATGTCTCTAAGGGAGCAGTACCTGCAGGAAGTCACTTTCTACCATAAGTATCTCATGGCTTTGCTTGGGAGGTAGATAATTGTTCTGGAGATGGGTTTGTTCTCTCTGCCCTGAAAAGCAAAGGATGTTTTTCAAGAAAGAAGAAAATCAAACCAGCATGAGACCTCTTTTTGCTTTTCTAAGCTGGGCCCACTCAAGGCCAGGCCTCACTCTCCAGTTAGCAGCTTCACGTCTTGGTTCATTAGCTCTGTCATATCTGCCTTATCTGGTCTGTCAGACCCACCTCTTGGGATGACAGATTTGCTTCTGTTTGGTGGAAAGTGCTTAGGGAATTTATTTTTAACTTACATGGGCTTCAGTGCCAGGAAGCCTGAAGTATCTGCTCTTTTCATGTGCCTAGTGTGTCTGACCCTGCGATGTTAGGAGCAGCTCTTATTCATCTTCACCTTTCTTCTTGCATTTTAGCACTGTGTCTTCAGTGGCTCCCATGTTCTGGTTTGCTCCTCTGGGGCCAGGAGGGGAACTGGCACATCCTCTGCAAGTGATGAGTTAGCTATCCCTATTTCAAATTGTCACATCCATCTAAGGAAAAAAGCTCCAAGTCCTCCCACCTCCCTGGAAGGTGGAAGTGTTAGCATACTATATACTATAGCAGGAGAAGATAAATGCATACAAGAGACATCATCTGGGACCTGGTAACCTCTTGTTACACCAGTGTAAGCTGGGGGAGAAGGTGATGGATGCTGGGGATGTTACTGGAAGGAATTTATTTCTTCCATGTTGAACTTCCATTCAAAGAAAAAAAATTAAATCCCAGCTTTTTAAAAAGACCACATGCATTACTACAGAGTCATATTATGAAACTACAATTTTAGCTATGTATTTGAATTCTCAGATGTTTGTTATTACAGTCTTGGTGTACCTTCTTTTTCTCTAGAATATCTTTTTTGAAAACAATCTTTCCTATATCTGCATGTCCATTTTCCTTCCCAGCTCCATTGCTGCCTGGTATAGTAAGCACTAGGAGGACATCATGGGCAGGCACAGATACTCTGATGCTGTTGGGATGTTTGCAGGAGTGAATTTACTTTAGTACATTGAGAAGGGTCTCAGGTAAGTGGAAGTTGTCTCTAAGAGTGAGGAATTGACTGCCTCAGATGGTTGTTTCCTCACTGCCTTTAGGCTGGGACAAGACAGTTTGGTTTTGCTTTTAGGGTCATCCTCGTTACCATTCACATAGAACAAGCCATGTGAAAAATATATTAGGAAAAATAAAGTGCATCAAAGAGCTATAGTTCTTTTCATGGTGGGTTTTAAGGTAGCAAACCCCCTGTAACTTACAGCAAAATCCCCATTTAATTTTAATAAATAACATCCATTTAAAAAATTCAATGCCTGTTCTTGATTAAGTTTTGCAGAACTGTGTGTACTGGATAACAAGATGGAATTGCATTAACATCCGTAATTTAATTTCTCATCAGACTTCAAAAGAATTTTCTGCTCACGTGAAGCAAATTTCAAAGTTGTTATGGTTCATCTTCCAAGAGCTCCACCTTTTTGAGGTTAGTGTAAAAATGTATTGCACAGACCATGGGACAAGCAAAGTATGAAGTAATTTTCTTCAGCATCTTTCTTGAAAAGCTGTAGAATTTTGACTTGTTTGTCAACAAGCATATGCCTAAAGGAAAATCTTTTAGTTAACCTGAACAAAAATGTTTATTTATATTATCCCTTTTACATAAGTTGCTTTGAAATATCTTACAAACATGCTAAAAAAAAGGTATTTTAAAGTAAAATTGTGTTAGTTGAAATGCAACCTCATCAGTAAAGTATGGCAAAACTATTGGAATTGTCCAGAAATACAATTCAACAGTTTAGTGTTGGTCTGAGCTTTAGTTGCCTTCAGGAAATTTAAAGAGGTTCAGGAACCTTAGATAGAGGTTCAAGGGCCTTAGATACAATTTCAGCTGATTAAATCTAAGCTTCCCTGTTTTTGCCAAGTTTCCAGTGGGTCTGTAACAACCCTACTGGATAAGAACATGTCATTGCTGATGCAGTCTTGCCCAAAACTAATAAATCTGTGTCTGTATTAAATTAAAGCTCTTATCTCTCAATTGCTATCTTAAGAAAAAAAAGAAAAGTTTTTTGTTCTCAGCAATGTTCTGAGGTGCAAATGGATGACAGGAAAGATAAACAGTCTCGGACTACAATAAAATACTGTGAAAGAGGAGACAAAATTAGACCTTGTGTTTTGAAGGAAATAACACGGTGGGAAAGAAATACATAAAAGAAAATAATTTTGAACACATTTGTAGGGTTGTCACTGCAATTTGCTAATATATTATTCAATAGCTTAGTCTAAAGGCAATGTCCAAACCTATAAAATCTGTGGGTTGATTGAGACCTATTTTGGTCTGTAAGTGTGAACTGCTCTTGTTGTATAGAGAAGATAAGATTATTTGAGAACCCCTAACAAGAAGACTCATTAAGATAATTCTAACTGGCTCTAAATAGCCAAGAAAACTCATTAAGATAATTCTGGCTGTCTCTAAATAACCAGGGGTGTACCAGTTACTTTGCTAATAAATGTCATGACCATGAAGACTTCTATAAACTTCAAGGGAGCATGAGTCACAGAACATTAAATTTTCATTACGAGCAGGTTTGTACCTCCTAAAACAAATTATTCAGTGAGTCAGATTTCAGCTTTGGGTACACAGCCAGCCTGTGCACATGTAGCATGGGTCAGTCACTGATGCTGCACCGTGGAGAGGATGTTTAACTGAGAGCCAAGGTATAGTGGTACCACATGCAGTAGGGTAACAGCCCCTTCAGCGGCCACTGGGAAGCTCTTCAAATGCATCAGCACAAGGTAAATAATCACACACCTGGTTCTTGTAGCATAAAGAACGTGTGTTTTGAAGTCTTTAGGGTTTGCTTCATGTGAAGTCCAGTGAAACCTGCTTGCTGCATGATTTCGTTTATCATGAAAGCCTTATTTGATTTTCTAGACATATGCTATGTTTAACTAATTGGGATAAATAAACACTTTGTTTATTGTGAAAGATTCTCACTTTTCTTTATCCTGTGGTGGACATTTTTTACTGTGTTGCTGTATAAATCTTTTGGTTTTGTGGAGCTCACCCATTCCATCTTAGACCTCCAGGCCACACCTACAGTACTAAATTAAATATGCCCATGGTTTTTAGCAGTTCCAAGATCAAGTTGAATAGGACAGCTTGGTCTTGCACTTTTAACATTTCACCCTTGGAGAGGGGCTGCAACCACAGCACCTGCTGGGACAGCACTAACTCCTATGTTTGGGGCTTGTTCAGGAGAATATCGCATGGTGTGGTCCAAGACCCTGCCAGGGACTCAAAAAATAATTGAACATCCCATATAGTGTTCACAAGGCATCCCTCAGGAAAGTGTCTTGACATTCTTTCTATTTGTCCAAATAAAGCAGCAGCCTGTCAGTCTGAAAGTGAGTGGTCTGGAACAAGGTAAAGAACAAAGAATGGTCAAAGAAACCCATCTGAGGAGAAATGAGGCCCAACTCTTGCAGTGTTGCATCAATAATATTTTCAGTTGCTGCTTAAAGAAAGTCAGTTTTGCATGGTATTTAAGGCATTCCTCCCACCCCTCATGTTTTATGTATTTCTGCATTTGCATACATTTGTGCCTTTTTTTGTTTGATTTGCTGCCTATCAGATGCTTTCTGATGTCTTCCATGTGACCAGATTAAATAAAAGTATTTGCAGCATTTTTTCTTTAATCTTGTTTAGTCTTCATCACTGCACATGTTCACCAAACGTCTTGATTGGTTTAGCACATTACTCAAACTTAAGAAGAAAATACATTTGTTAATAAAGGTATGAGAAAGAATAGTTCAGCTGGACATAGTGCAGGGCAGTCTGCTCTGGGAGGTCCAAGCAGGGGGCTTGGACCAGGTGACTTCCAGAGGTCCCTTCCCACCTCAACCATTCTGTGAGTCTGTGAGGGCATGTGAAGGGGATTAAACTTCATTACTGCTCCCCAGATTTGCCATGGCTGATTAAGGTCATGGATCAACATGTCCTGGGAAGAGAATCTCAGAAAGAGTTGACAGTAGCCCAGTTCCCATCAGGCTTATCCCATGCTGACCCCAAGTGCTGTTGCGGGTCAAATCCTGTCATCCTGGTAGGGATGCATGGCATCACTGCCTACTGATTGCCAAAAATGCAACAAGGTTTGGCCTCATTTGACAGCCTTGTGGGTGATTATTCTATATATATATATGACTGTGTGAATAATGACTATTTCTCCATGTTTTGTTTTGCTCTGGACTGCAATCTGTTTCCAGTCTGTAACAATATTCTTCTACATATGGACTTCCTATAAATACCTTGCTGCAAGTCTTTTCTGCAGTACAAATATAGCAGAGTCCCACTGGTGTGCTGGCCAGTCTATGGTCATCAGAAGCTTGATTTTAGTGCAGTTCAGGTACAGCACAGAGAAATATGGCAGTTTAAGGTCAGTAGTCAGGAGTAGGATTGCCATTATTGTAACTGGGCAAAAGGGACAGAAATAATGATTGTGAGGCGTGGAAGAATAGGACTGGTAGGGTCCTCAAGAGACCACCCAAGTCATTCCTCTTGGCTAAGGCAGCACAAATCACGCTGCTGTCAATCCCTACATGATAGCCAACCCTGTACCTGACAGGATAATCCAGGCTCCAGTGCTGGATCCCACCATCATCCCAGGCGGTGAAATCCAGTGTCCCACCTTAGCCAGTCTCACACAAGCCTTCCTTCATAACATTTTAAAATTCCTTTACTTTCTCCTCACCAGGAATTCAAAGCAAACCCCCAAAAACATAAGAAGTTAGCTTGTTGCTACTGTGTGTTTTGTGTTTGAAGAACATTCTGAATAAGCTTTCCAGCCTTGTCCGTCTTGCGTTTCCCCATAGGTTGTGGTGAAAGACCCAACTGCCTCAGCAGTCCTTCCTAGTCCCCTGGCCATGCCTGTCAGTATTTGGTACATCACAAACCACGAGTCTTAGGGATAAATGTCACAGATGGCATTGCTCAAGACATCTGGCTCCTCTCATCAGCACTGACAGCGCTCTGCACCGCATGCTCTGGCCATGGTAGCTGGAACCGATTTTCTATTGCCCATTACCAGAAAAAGCCTTGGTACAGGAGAAAAGGATGGGTAATTTTCAACACAAAACAATGAAAAAGTCATAAAATTGATGGGGAGAGAGGACAGAAGTCATCTCAAATTCAAAGTGCCAAGAATGAGTTCCTCCGTAATTACAAGTGGCCTAATATTGGTCCTAGAGGAGCACCTGCCACCTTGGGCTGGTTTTCTCAAAAAGACATAATTTTCTGGGGAAGGGAGTCAGCTTCAAGTGCCCTCTGTTGAGATCCTGTTCGGGGATTGAGGACATTTAGGCTGTTTTAGACAGAAATTACTATCCTGTTATTGGCTGCTCGTCACTGACTCACTCCTCCTAAAGCTGACTCAAGCCATTGGTACCTCACAATCAGAACAAGGTTGGTTTTTTGAAAAAACATAATTTCAGGTATTTTTCTGGAAGGATTTCTGAAGGAAACTCTCCAAAGGCCTTCCTCTGTTCCCTTCTCTGCACCTTGCCCAAGGACACTCAGGTAACCTTAACTTCTGTCCCCTGCCACTTTTACCAAAACACCTTGATTGCTAGAGTCAGGCTGGGTTCCCAGTGACATGCAGGTATCCTTGTTGAGTTCAGCTGGAGCTGCAAGGCATCTTTGCATTACTTCCCTGTTCTTCCTCTTTGCTTCATGCAGTTCCATCTCACGCAGAAGGCACAGGGCCAGCCGTGACCATGCTGCCGCACTGCAGTGGTGGCACAAGGATGCTGCTCCGGGAGGCCATGCTGCACGAGGTGTGCCAGCTGCTTTTGGAGAGGTCTGTCAGGGAAACCACCGTGTGAACATGCGTGGTGCTGCTCTGCAGGGTGTGCCACTCACAGCCGCTTTGTTTTGTCATTCTAGGGACACTATTGGAAATGACATTCATTGTAACGTGTTCATCCTACTGGATTTAATTAGAAACACTCAACTTTAATTAAGTGTTTGTTTTGCAGTCCCAGTAGTTCTATTTTGATAAGACTCTGTCATGCAAGTGCTAAATGAAGCTGAGGAAGTAGATTACTGCATGTCATAGTTCCTGAGTAATGATTAAAGACAATGCAGTGTGAGATACAGTTGCTGAGAGTGGGAGGCAAGTCTGTGCTTTTCTTCAAGTGTTTAGTTCATGCTTTTCAGGAAATTTCCTGTACTATTAGTTCTCTGTGTCCTCAGACTCATTCTTTGCTTTCCAGCATCCTCCTCCCATGACTTTTTCAGGGACTGACAGGGGTGCAGCCGGGGACAGGGAAGGTTGTGCTGTGCCACTGACTCTTCCATCCTTCCACCCGGGACAGGATACTCAGGAGAGTATCAAAACAGAGCTCCATGCCAAAACTGCAATCCTCTTTTCTCTGTCCTTTTCTCAGTAGACCTGAAATTTTTCCTTTTTATGCAGAGTTTGGGTGCTAATGCTGCAGCTGTCTGACTTGCCTATGCATGGGCTGCTCCTTGCATATAAAAAAGCTGCATATAACTCCTTATATATAAAAAAGCATGTAGCTACTGCCTCTGTTAATGGTTTTCTCTACTTACTTACAAACCTTTATTGCTTGAAGTGTGACTTGAAGCTTAGCAGAGAAATAGGTTCCAGTTATAATTAACACATAGGGAACAGACCTAAGCAAGAGTTTTCCCACAAAGTGATACTAATGCGTGAACTCTTGCTTTATAGCTTTACAGATGAAAGATGTTTTTCACATCAAACATCATAAATACTAGTTTGGAGTGGTTTTTGAAAGTACAACAATGAGCAGAGAAAAAAATTCCAAGCCTCAGACCCAGAAACATAAATCTGCTCTGACTGAGCAATTTCTACCTGTGAAAAGCCAATGACCCACACCACTCCATGATGACATTCTCTCTTTCCCTTGATTAGGTCATCATCAAAATTAACAACCCTTTATTGTTGGCCTGGTGTCCTCCCCCTCTGGAAGTTCAGTCCTAAAGGAGATGAAAGATAAACAAAGAAAGACAAATCCTCACTCAAACAGATTTTGCAGTCAGACTGTGATTTGTGAGCAGATGAAGCAGCTTTGTACAGAGCTTCTGAACCCCTGGAGATTGCTTTTCTGGGGAGACAGAGCAGGCTGAGCACCCGGGGCAAGGCACCCTCCCTAGCGCTGTGTCCTGCAGGTAGAGCTTGCCCTTCCCTTGGAAGTCCCTCTGTCTCTGGGTGGGTGCACAAGCAGATTGTGATTTGTCTTCTCTGCTCTCTCTTTTCTGTGCTACAGCCTCTCACCCACTTCCTAATCTTCCTCTTCCTAATTCTTCTTCCTACTTCCTAATCTCACCTGAATCTCTCCATTTTGCTCTTGGACGTTTTCCTGCTTTCCTTCTGTCCTCTTGCTTTTCCAGCTTGATTTTCTCAAGGTGATCTACCTTCAGTAAACGGCTGCTGACCTCAAGAACCTGCTGTTCTCCTGGCAAAGACATCCCATATAAACCACAGACAGGTATTCCCTAGCCAAGCAATTTCCACAGTAGGAGCTTCCTGACATTGGTCAGATCCAGATCTCCACGTGTTAAGATATTAATGCAAAAACTATAATTTAATATGGGAAATGTTAGCAGTATTTATATTTTATGCCATAGTGTTTTAAGAAATGCAAATTGCCTTCCTCGAGTTTATTGTATCTTCTGTCCTCCAGCAATCCATCATGAGAGGCAGGCATGACAAACAGCCACAGAAGTTCCCATGGTGGTTTAAAGGCCGCTAAATACACCACACGCAGCAAGAGGAGCCTTTAGAAGTCAGCTTTGTCTCCAGATTTAAAGTGTCCCTTGTTCACAAAGCTTTCTGCTGCGCTGGTGGTCGGTCTCCCAGCCCCACTGGAAAGGAGCCTCACATGGGTTACATGCAGGACCAAAGCAGTAGCTCTTCCTATTGCAAAATACGGTGGGAAGAGAGAATCTCCACGCATGAGGTGTTGGGATGAACACAAAGGCTGTGGACCGTCCCCACCTCACCAAAACTCATGCCAGAAAAGGAGCAGACTTGCTTGGCTGTGGCTTCCCTCCTCACAGGGACTCACTGAGAAACACTTTGTCTCTAAGGTAGAAAGAAGTGAGAGAGAATGCTTTGAAAAGTGGGAAGTGAGGACTACCACACAGCTGCTTTGCCAGCTCAAAAATATTTCAGTGCTGTGATAACAACACCCTTATGAGTGAAGCCTTTCCCTGATGGAGCCTGAAACAGCTGTGCAGCTGCTCTGGGGAAATGGAGGAAGGATGTAGGCCTGGGCATGGGCTTGGGTCGGAGAACCTCCTTCCTCCTCACAGAAAATGTGATGCTGCAAACCTCCCTGGTGGATGTGTTGAAGCTTTATGAGGATGCACCTTGCTGCATTCCAGGGATTGCAAATAGCAGGGGAGACACAGGAGGGGACCTTTGCCACAAGGCAGATCAGACCTCCCTCTACTTAGTGAGAGCAGTGAAACTGGTAGGAGACCTGCATGGAGGCTGTGGCACAACTGAAGAGGGTGCCACCTGAGGTGCATAGAACAGTCATCCATTCCCACCCCTTTCCACTAATTAGGGGGATGAGTACTTGGGCATCACCCTTAGGAAAGGCACAGGCTGTGTGGCACTGTGGTTCCAGAATCTGAAGCCCTGAACTTAATAGTGAGGGCAAGTAAGACCTTTCTAAATAATATTTGTTGTCTGGAGCTGACAAGTGATCTGAAAAAACCTGAAGCCTTATATAACTCCATCTGGGTAGGTGAAAGTTTTCTCCTAATTCCAGCCTAAAGCAAATTGCTTGCCATTTACTTTCTTTTTGGCTTGACAAAGTAGCTGTTATTAAAAGCAGATCTCAACCATGAAGAAATGCCCTTTTCATTACTGTCTACCCCTTCCCATGCTGCAGGAGCTGGGATGGGATTTCAACAGTATGGTTTGGGATTCTGGGGCACTGGTAACGTTAGCCCATCTCTACCTCCTCACGCTGCCTTCTTCTGCTTGTCTGTGGGATCCATTTTCCATAGCACTTCTACCCACACACTTCAGATCTGCTCTCCCAGCACTGTAGCAGTGATTTATGTGCTTCTGTGCCAGCAGCCCACCACTGTGTATCAGTAGGATTACATAAAGATGGGTGACAGGGAGAGCTCTTAATCACTACATGAAAAAAATATTTAACTGTTACCTGTCTCGCAATGAGGAGAAGCGCTTCTAAAGCCCTTGTGACATTTACATGCTTCAAGCTCAGAATTTTATTTTAAATCTCCTGTCATCACATATGAGCCTTGATATTTGGTACAGGAATTAAAAATATTTATGTATCAGCTTTCAGGGGAAGAACATGCAGAATGTTAATGGCCTTTCAAGTTCAGGTTTTGGCTCTCATTCTGAGTTCCTATTCTCTCTGTATGCCCTGTATCAAAAACAAAGTCTCATTCTCCTTTGATATACACATAGACACACAAACACTGAGAGGCAGCTTGCAGAAGTGAACTGACTTGCTGCCTATTTATGAATACCCATTTCTCAAAAGCATTCTGGAAAAACTTCCTCTGTTAACTTTTATTCAAAAATAGTGTTTATACCAGTGGGTTATAACCTAACAGCTAAAATACAGCAGGGTGTTCTTTCCCCTCATGACAAGACTTAAATATGCTTCCTTTCTGTTTCCAGTGTGATTTATTATATGTCTAAATGTGCAACCCTTCCCCCCCGCCCCCCAAGGCAGACACCTCATCTTCTTTTGTATCTTGAACACACAGCAGATGTTAGGAAGTTGCAAAGTTACAGTGTAAGAGCAATATCTAGAATATAAAGATATGTGACTGTAATAAATGTTGTGGTAACAATATTAGATTTTTGCGGTTTGCAGTTTCAACTTTGACTTTCAGAAAGTGACATTTATATGTGCTCTGGGAATGTGATAATAATCTTGGTACTCCAAAGTAGTTTTCCAGTTTGAAGGATAATATAAAGCAAATTAATTTCAGTTCTTAGTTTAAGCATCTCCCCTTCCCTAGATGGTAATGAGTCAAAGCTACTATAATAAAATTTAATGTCTGCTGTCCTGTTTGTGAGGTTTTTTCCTTTAGCTCATAGGCATTCAGTTGCTGGTAAAAATATAAATCCAGAACTGTTGATTAAAAGTCTTTCCATATAAAACTAACTCCTAATGTTGACCGTTCTGTGCACTCACAAAGTAATTATAACTGTAGTGTTTAAGAAACAAACCAAACCAACACAACAAAACCTTTATCGCACCACATCTCTGTTTGCACAGACTCCACTTTTTCCCTTTTAAAATATTTACAAGGACATTTTCCATTCAGTATTTTCAGTGGAATGCTGCCCAAGAATTGGTGCAGAACTCAGTGGGTGTCAACTGCAGATGCTACTGAATTTCATGAAGGTGGAAGACAGTAAATGCAAAGAAGACTGATAGGTGCATTACTGGCTGAAAATAGAAAGTCCATTTGAAACACTGATGTTCTTTAGGCTCTCATCAGACAACTCAGATCTGGAGCAGCAGAAGAGGTGACAAAACTGCCCTAACAAAGGATCCAGGTGACTATGTTAATAATCTGATCTTGGTTTCCAAGGAAGCCTTTTTTTTTTCACTGCAAAATGCTATTGGAAAAAGCATCATAAAATTGTTGCTCCATTCTGGAATGAAATTGAGGTGTTCTGTCCTGGGGAGAAATTCAGAGGGGATTTCTTAAGTCCAGAGACTGCGGGGAAAGGATTGGTCCCAGAGGTGTGTGGACCCCAAGCTCCTACCAAGACAAGCACAGGTACATTTTAGTATCTTCTAAGGGTGTGACACACAGAGCCCTGGAATCCTGTGCTCAGTTTTGGGCCCATCACTACAAAAAAGACATTGAGGTGCTGGAGCAAGTCCAGAGAAGGGCAATGGAGCTGGGGAAGGGTCTGGAACACAAGTCCCATGACGAGTGGTAGAGGGAGCTGGAGGTGTTTAGCCTGGAGAAAAAGAAGCTCAGGGGTGACCTTATTGCTCTCTACAACTCTCTGAAAGGAATTGTAGCCAGGTCGGGATCAGTCTGTTCTCCCAAGTAACAGGACCTAGGACAGGAGGAAATGGCCTCAAGTTGCACTGGGGAAGGTTCAGGGAAAAATTTCTTTGTGGAAAGTGTTGTCAAGCACTGGAACAGGCTGTTCAGGGAAGTGCTTGAGTCACCATCCCTTAACATTTTCAAAAAATGTGTGGATATGGCATTTGGGGACATGGTTTATGGGTAGACTTGTCAGTGTTGGACTAACAGTTGTACTCAATGATCTTTACGGTCTTTTCCAATCTAAATTACTCTATGGTACTATTAAAAGGTGCTACTTTGGACTGGGGGTTTGCCATTGTCTTTCTGATGTGTTTCCTAGTAAAAAAAAATGTGTTTATCAGCAGAAAGATGAATATGGAGGGTATTTTATGGTCATAAAGCAGAAGTTTAGCTACATTCATAAACACAAGTATCCTAGCCAAGGCAAACAGGGAAAGCCTAGTGTTTTATTTACAAAGAGATTGCTGCCCTTCAAATATTTACGAAGAATGAAGGCAAATTCAAGAGCAGTTGGCAGAAGGACTGGAAGCAGTATTGAGGAACTTCATGCAAGCTTACTATTCTCGGGGTGAAAAAAGACTTTGCAAGAATAGATGACCCTGAAATTATGAATGTAACAAATACAACAGATGCGGAACAAGTTCTGGATCTGCAGTCACATTATTTGATATTACCCTTTCAGTTTCTTTGATTAAGGAAGATTATGTGCCTGAGGGAATAAGTCCTTGTGCTAGTAAATGTGAGTTACAAAGAGGTTAGGAATGTTCACACCTATCTGTGGACAAGAACAATGTGTACTACACATTTTATTTAAAAAGATATGGCAGGTAAGAAGAGAGGAATGTCTATTTACCTCAGCCTGGCTGAACAGGTTGAGTTTCCATGCCTGGAGGTTGAAAGATGTGCCTCAGCTGGGAGAAGTGTGGGGAGTTTAGGACAGGGCAGAGAGGAGGGGAGAGAGTGAGCAAACAGGGAACTCAGAGTGCATGGATGGACCAAGGGACTTGGGGAAGAGCAGACCACAGTTTGGCATCTGAGATGATGGAAAGGAGGGGGCCTTCTTAGGGGACCATGGGGACTAAACTGCTAGTGGACAGAAAACAGGACAATTTCTTCACAAGACCAGAATGGACTGGGGGAAATTTCTTTTCTCGTCTTACTTATACAGCATTTTACTTCTAGCAATTCTGGTTATTTGTTTTATGTTGTTTTTGTTTACAAACAGCAACTGTTTACCTGGCTCTAGTTAATGATTTTGCTTTGTGATTAGTCATTCCTCCAGATGTCAGAGGCATTTCAGTGAGCCTGTTTGAAAGCACAGGTGAGCCAGGTCTGTCCTGAGTCTCGAGCCAACACAAGGGTTCGTTGTCATGTTTTGGCCATGCTCTGCTACCCTGTGTGCAACTTGGCAAACCACTTGCCATGCTGTGTCTGCCAGTCTTATTGTGGGTGTCTTGCATCTGTTTTCTCTTTCAAAGACTTTGCATCATTAATAAAGGGAGTGAGAGTTTTCCATTTCACATGTAGATTTTTCAGACGTGTTTCTGTTCTGCTTTCATTGTGAGTGGAAAGTGCTTGGCCATCTCATGTGGCTCAGGCTGAGTTTTTTTGTATGGTGGTGCCCACTGGGGAACCATCTGCATCTGATGGCTCTTTGTGCTCTCATGAGCATGAAGAACTGATGGTCACAGCCTCCTTCAGTTCTGCCTTGTGACAGAGGAGTTGTCAGTGCATGCCATTTGTCAGAGACTAGTTTCATTTATCTTGTTTGAGGATTGTTGGACTTTTTCCCCAACAGATTTAGAGGAAGAGCTTCATCTTCCTCCTCTTGATTTCCTTGAGTTTAAGTTGTTGTAATTGAATAAATTAAGGACAGAAGGCATATTCCTAAACATCTAGGCTGTGAGATTAGATGCTTTGCCTCAGTACACTGTTCACAGTCTTGCTAATCCCAGATCCTCATGACTTCAATGGTTAAAAACTCAATTTCCATCATAAAACGACTTGAGGCCAATTTATAACCATTTGTTCTTGTTCCAAAGCCGTCTTCCAGTTTAAATAGCTCTTTTCACTCCCTGGTATTCCCCTTCCTCGAGGGATATTTGTAAAACACTATCCTATAATCTTTCAGCTTTTGCTTAGTTAGAGGCTGAGCAAGGACATCTTTCTTAATCTCCCCTGACAATTCTGGTAGCCTTTCTCCTGCACCTCTTCCCGTTTGAACTCTTCTTGGATATGGCTGATTGGACTGATCAGCAGCAGGTTACTATCTGAGCTGTTGTAGATTGAGAAGTGCTTGATTTAAGACTAGAGCTGTCTGTTCACTTTGAACCCTGTTGTGCAAGTAACAGCAAGAATGCTGTGGGAATAAACAGCCCCACACACTGCTCTGAGGCAGATACATCCATCTCAGATACTGGATAGAGGAAAGAAGAAAAAAGGATATAATACAGCTGACACAAGCAGATCTTCACAGAAACATCTTGGAGCCATTGGATCTTGCAAAAAAGTTATCTGAAATCTGCACCCTGATGAGCAACCCTTGGGTAATGCACTTGATAAACAAAGAAGATGTGCAGGCCCGTCTCATCTGACTGGAAGACCCAGAGCTCTGAAAATCAAGCTCTTAACACAGAAGCAACACCAGCATATCTTCCTCTGTGGGAGTCAGGAGCATGAGACAGCCTTCTTAGGCCTGTAACTGGTAAAGCAGA
Organism: Vireo altiloquus; assembly: GCA_013396875.1. Lineage (NCBI taxonomy): Eukaryota > Metazoa > Chordata > Aves > Passeriformes > Vireonidae > Vireo > Vireo altiloquus. The sequence goes on from VZRF01000545.1 coordinate 1,182,332, forward strand.
GATTTGCCATGGAGCAATCCAGATTTGTTTCCCACTGACGCCACTGCAAACACCAGAAGTCCTGTCAGCAGATTTTGGCTCTGCCCTTGTACAGTGGCTTACTGTGCCCTGATCCAAAGGAAGAGCTGCAAAGATCAAGCAAGACCAAACCATCCTCTGCCACAGACACATGTTTTCAGAAAGCATTTCATGTACTGAGCTCTGAAGGTACAGCACCATGGCCAGATGCTCGCCCTACATCCTGTGCTCCAACATCTCCTTTCCTGCTGCTTGGCCTTGCTGCTCCATGTCCAGCTATTTGCCACCATGTTCTTGCCACCAAGCCTCAGCTTCATACCTAACACTTGGTCATGCAGCCATGGGCCCCTTCTAGCCACTGCGTGGAAGATGGGTTTGATGCTGATGAACAAGTGTGATATGGACCAAGGTGCAGAGTCATGCAAAGACCATGGATGACAGGTTGCACTTGCAACAGGCCAAGCTCCTGGCTGGCTTCTTGGTGCTCAGCTGTCATCTTGTGATGCAGTTGTGCTTGGTCTAATATTTGGTGCCAGTATTTTTCAAGGTTTCCTTGTGCCCAGAAAGCTACTGTGAGAGATTTTCACACTGTGGAAGAGATACTAAAATCTGTTTAGAGAAGCTGCCAAACATTGCAATTTAACTGCTGGATCAGTCCCCACATTCAGGGGACCTAGGCTGTAATTTCTGTTCAGTTGGTGCATTTCCCCAACCCTCTACGTGGAAAAAATTGTACTTGCCAGAGGCACAGTGCTGCTGGGTAATTGAAAAACCAGTGGCTACTGAAGTCAGAGTGTTTTCCACAGCACTATGCCGTATGGACTACGCTCTCACTCTCATTGGGATCTGAAGTACCAGAGAAGTGCAGATATTAAACAGGCTGATGTCTACTCTGATAAGATGCTTACTGTACTGCCTGGCTCGCAGCATGTGTTGTGAGTTTTAAATGTAAGTTATTCCTCTCCTACACTCTGCACAATTTTTCTTGGAAATGGTTCTCAAGGCATCAGTGCCTGAGCTAGAGTAAGACTGACTTGTTCCTATTACATGATTTTTTGTCCCACTCTCCCTCCCCATCATACATGACAGCTTTTTGGTCTCTGGGAGAGCTGAGATTATTCCAGCTTGAACACCAGTTCTTACATTGTTCTGGTCCTTGGTTACTGTATTCAAGATATTTTCTTTGCACCACACCACAGACATGCCCATTCATTACTTTCTTGTACTTTCCTCCTTGCTCCCTGTCTTTATATGCTGTATCTTTCCACTCTTTTCTGTGTGTCTCTGACAATTCGTGCTGTCAGCCTCCTCTTCCAGGTGAATATTCTCTCCTCTTTTTCTTCTTGTTTTCCTCTAGTAAATTTACATTAGTTTTGTTTACCTTTGTGTCTTTCATTGCACATAATTTCTTGGTGTTCTCCTCTTTCCTTTATTTTATTTTTTTCTTTTTGGCTGTTGTTTTTCACACCTTGAGGGATCTGCTCTTGGCTGCCCCTGCCACGCTCACTTACAAGTTCCCATGGGCATCTCCTCAGATGCATTTTACAGAAATGGTCACTGACCACTGATTTTCTACAAACCTTCTACTCCAACACAGCAAAAGCTCTGGCTGTCTCTGTGCAGTGTCCTAGTTTGTGGATGGTTAGGCATCTTCCCTTCCCTGCAGTAAGATGTTTCTGTTGGAGATGTGCAAAAATATTAAGCAGAATGGTTAGGGGCTCATGCAGCTTGCCTGAAGAGATATGTGTTAGCACCTAAGGAACAGAACTGAAAACTGGTATGCCTGCTGTGCAGAGTAGCTTTTTCCTTCTGTTGCTGGTTTTCTTGACTTTTTCCCTGCCTGTCTTAACCTCTACCCCTTGCAGCTCCTGGTCATACCTTATCCTGATTGCTAAAGATGAAATGCTGTTTTACATAAGCCTGTGCAGGTGCCTTGTGGTCTTTTCCCTTCTGGTTGCTGTTTCAGATGGAGTGAACATAAAGCCTTGACCAGAATTTCAATAGACTTGAAGTGCCAATAGAAAATGTTCACTGGCTTCTGGGCAAATCTAGAAGCAGGATCTACTGGAAGATTTCAGTCTGCACTGATGCCTTAGGATTTAGCTTTTTTATTTTTCAGATCCGGTACTGCTTTAGTCTATAACTCTAAAACTCTGTTGCCTCTTAGCTACTGTTTTCCCATTCTGGTTAGACATTGCAAATCCTCTCTGGGCCTGGACTCAAGGACACCTTTTTGTCCCAGGCTCTGAAATATGTAAACTAAGCCTCTGAATGGGGGGAGCAAACTTGGGGTAATTATTTCATTACCTGAAATTGTAATTGGAGAATTAACCCTGATGTACAAATGGACCAAACTTATAAAAGCATGAAAAACCCATGACCCAGCATCCATCTTGAGTGTAGCCCCTCGGAGGCTTTCTGACTACCTGCTTGTATTCTCTTAATCTCGTCTAGCCTCTGTTTTCAGGTAGCCACTCCAAGGCATCAGCACATGAATGTGTCCTGTTCCTGAAATGGGGATTCTTGTTTCTGCACTACTGTGAAGGTGACTGGTAAAGGTGAAGACAGGGAAGTGGGTATTTTTGGTGTATAGTAGCAGCTCTGATTAAAACCTGTGTATAGAATGGGGTTAAACTTGAAATGGTCACATGAATCAAAACCAGGAGATGTTGCCATCATTAGTATTTCAACCCAGTCCCTAACAGTGTGTGGCTGATCCAAACTGAGCTGTGCCTCTGGTTTTTTAACACTTTAGCAGAGGCAGGTTGTTTTCAGATATTTTTTCTGATTATAGCTATCTGCTACCTGATACTCTTTGTTCTGAAAAAGAAATTGTGGATTTGAATATGAAATTTTACCTGTTCCCACTGTTTGTCATTAAATCTTTAACTGAACTCTTGCTATAATCAACAGAAACAGTCTTTGGGATTGCTCCAGCTGTTTTTTATGAAAAATGCTCCAGCTGTTTTTCCAGGCCAAAGTATAAAATGATCCTGAGTCATGCTAAGAAGACTAAACTGCCATAATTTTAATAAGATTTCAAGCCATTCATCACTTTACCAAAATTAGTAAATAATGTAAGGAACATTCATGGTTTTACCCCAAAATTTCTTAAAACTGCAACGATTCCTTCCTGTGATTTCCTAATGAAAACACTGTAAAACCTGGAGTTTGTGCATTTGTGCTCATATCCCAACATTTCCATATTCCTGATGCTGTAACTACTGTCAGCTCAAATTTAAATGTAAGGAAGGTTTCAGATTTTACTGTGACAGCTTGGAGCTTCCAAGTAGAGTCTCCCAAGAAGGGTGAAGCACTTTAGGGTATCTACAAGGCTTATATCTTAGTTGCCCTCCTCTCTCCACAGGAGCAGTTGCAGAGAACACACATTACTAAATGTCCAGACACGTGAGATTAGTTTCTGATGTATACAAATGGCCACCAAGTTTTCATCTTGCTGATCTCCAAATCTCACCAATTTTTCTGAAGCTGGCTTAGGCCCATGGTAATTAGTTGGCATTTTACAGCACAAAAAGTTGTCTGCAAGTCCTATTGAAATACCACTTAAGCAAATGTGTTCTTAAAGAGAAATACCTATTAATTTTGATGATTTAATGCAAATTTGCCCATACCTGCAAGTGTTGTCATGTGATTGTGATATTTTGTATTCTAAAATTTGGCAAATTTAAAAATAAAACATTTGAAGGTTATTTTGATTTTAATTTTCTGGTAACATTTTAAGAAAAGGAAAGAAAAACAATATCCTTTAAACCTCTATAAAGCAGAGTTATGATGGACTTTTCATCTATCCTCCCTTTTGCTCAAAAGCCTTTGTTAGTATAGGTATAGGTTCTCAAACCTACCTAAAAGTTTCCGATTTTTGTATTTGAGTTTTGGGTGGTCATGGTTCAAGATGTTGTGCTAATGGGGAAGGTAGGGCACATACATGTAGACATGTACTACTCCTCCTCGGAGGAAGGACAATCTGACAGTCTGAGTGCAGAAAAAGGCTTTGGATAGGGGAAATACCACTCTTCCAGAAGTTACTAACCATGATGTGGGCATGCAAATATGCAGGACTGGACGTGGTAGGGATGATATAATTTATAAATACTGCCACTAGTAGGACTGGGTTGGATATAGCTCTTGATGAAAAAAAAAAGATTAGAAAAGTAAGCAAAATTCTAGATTTGAAAGAGTCTTAGAAAATATCCAGATCATCATGCCAACCCATAAATTCATAGGCTACCTTCCTCTAGAATACTTATTTCAGTTCAGGTAGTCCTCAAGAAAAACATGTCAAACCTCTCTGGGCATTTGCAGTGGAGATGGTGAAAATTATTTAAAAGGCTGGAGAAATTTCTGTGGGACCAAATGGGACTTTTCAAATGTGAATTGCACAAAGAAGAACATAGTGAGGATGCATAGAAAAACACGTCACAAGGAGAGGCAAACTACATCCAGCCTTCATGAAATGGAGTATGACAATGCATTATAAGTCCAAAAAAGTGATGAGAAATACAGGACCCAATCCGACTGTGTGTTTGCAGCATTGTGATGTTGATGGAAAGTATCTGTAGTTGGTTTATACAGCCTTAGATAGCGTGTTCACAGTGTATGGGCAATAGAGCAGAAGGGAAGTGGGAAAGAGGAGTCAAGTCCCAGTGCATCCATTTGCTCTCATTTTCCTTTTAAATGAAGCTTTGAATATTTTATTGGATGGCTGCTATGAAATAAAAGCAAACACTGTGTTTGCCTGTTTTGACAAATGTGTGGATGAACGTAAACACATGTAATTCATTGTAAGCTCTGGCACATCTTGTCCCCATACCAGCTGCTGCAGCAGTGGAAATGCCCCTTCCGGCAGGGTATCCCTACCTGCCCATTTGAGAGATCATGTTTGATGCTGACCTCTTTCAGGAGAAAGGTTATTGGATTAAATGGACCAGTGGCAGAGTCTGTGCGATGATATGATAAAACAGGAAGTGGAGATATTGTAAAATGAAAGCCTTTAATCAAAATAAATATATTTCAAGCAAGTTTGCCCGCTCCTAATTGCAGCTAAGCCCAAGGAGCTCGCTGAGTGCATGTGTGCTTGTGCACGCAGGCGTGTAACATTCACTCTGCATCAAGCAAATTGCCTTGGCAGCCTCCTGACAGCTGTGCTCCTTGTGCCTCTGAGGCTAGGTAAGAAGACTGTTCTGTGAGATAGCATCAAGGGGAGACTTTCATTAGTTACTACTAAAAATATCAATGGCTGCCTATAGGTAGTGGTTGTATCCAGTCACACATGGGTTTGTTTTTCAGCTGTATTTTCCCAGCATGGATAGTGGCTGGATTCTAAAATTATATAGGTTGTGTATTATCTAAGTTTCTGTGTGTGGGTCTCTGAACCGTAACTTACTGTTTTCTAAAATGTGATTCTTTCTTTCCTTCATATAATGAGGAAGGTTCTGTATAAAAATGATAAAATTTTTTTTGAAGCCAATTCAAAAAAAATATTTTTATTTCCTAATTTCTATATTCCCATGTTCAGCCTCCACATCTGTCAATGTATGAATAACATAAATGCAGTATAGTATTAACAGTCATGGGCAGGAATGCAAAAGCAGAGCTAGCAGCAAAGGGCAGCTACTCACTGACCCAGAGCTCTGACAAATTCTTAGTTTTCCTTGGCCTGAGATATATATTTCTTAAGAAATGGAGGACACCCTGGCATATTTCTTGATAATCAACTGCACCCAGCACTAAGGTCTGTAGGACAGAAGTGCTCCCATTGCACTTCTGCTTCCCCATGCCTGCTTGTAAAGAACATATCTGAAGAAGAGAGAAATTAAGCCATCACTGCCTCTCTCTCCTCCTTCCTATCTTTTCATGACCTCCCACTCCCTTCTGCTTTTCCCCATAACAAGACCAATGGACTGAGAAGCATCCACTGTTTGGTATCTGCCCTGGTGCCTCCCAGAGCAGCATGGAGCCACTGGGTGAGGTGTGCTCTGGCTGTGGGGAGCTGCAGTCGCCTGGCTCCTTGCCTTCCCTCTCGCACTCCTGGATGTTCACAGGTAGCTTGTTTCCCTGCTTATGGTCCCCAGAGCCAGGCAGGGAACTGTCCTTAGCTGGCAATGACAAAGCAGTGCCTGCAAGGTAGTACATTTTTTGAAAAGTTAATTAACATCATCCTATATAGAGTGTTTTAAGCTACTCTGTCTGCCAAGTGACTCTCAAAGCAGCTTAACCTTCAGTACTGCTGGGGATTGGGATTTCAATTTAAAGGGTCCCAAATACCATTTTCTGCCTATTTTCTGTCACAGAGCTCCACTGCCCCACAGGTACATAGTGATTGTTTTGACACTATTGAACACAAAGGAAAAAAGGAAAATTATTATTACTGGATTTTTTTTTTTTTAAGGATTTTAGTGCAGAGGAGAAAACACAAGGGAAAGCTTCATTTTGCTGTTTGGTAGCATGCTTCCATGGCAAAGAATAAAGCTGTTATCAGGCTTTTGCAAGGTATCAGGGGGCAGGGGGCAGATTTGCGTGATCAGGGGGCAGAGAGGTCGAGAGGAAAATATTAATAGATGTAACATGGGAAAAACTCAAATTCCAGTTCCTCACTTAAACATAAGAAAATAAATTAGAGGATGAATATCTTACCCAAAATTGAGAATCTGATCAGACCAAATCTGTCTGAATGCACAGTGCAAGCAAAAGAAAATTACATGCAGGAAGCCAAACAGCAGAGTACATATCTGCCTGAATTTGCAATATTTTTAACAGCAGAAGCCTCTACAGGTACTAACTAGTTCATTCTCTATGGTCACCTCATATGACAGGTTGTCCAGCAGGAAAGAAATGTGAAGAGTGTTTTTGGGAAGAGCAGAGCATCTTGCCTGACTGCCAGGTCTCTCTCTCAGAGCAGGGATGGAGGAAATCTCGGTATGGAGGGGCCATGTGCCGTCTCTCCTCTTGCCCTGTGACACCGAGCCAAACCAGGCTGGAGATGAGCTCTGTTTATATCCCAGCAGGAAGCCTGCCTGGCAGCCATCCCTGTCTCTTCTGTACAGCAGACTCAATTTGATGCACAGGCTGAACAATCAGGTTTAGATTATGAACATTAGGGATGCTCTCTTCTGTGTGACACTTGATCAGGAATGAAAGATGATGGGAAGGAGTGAATGGCAGTGTATTCCATAGCTTATTGCACTTCTGCTTTGGGTGACATTCTTGTTAACCCACGTAAGTGTCACTCCATCATTCAGCTCTGCTTCCTAAGGCACCTACTAAACCCATTTATTTCTTTATTAAGTCAACAAAGAATTGTGAAAACTGTAGTCTAGGGGATTTTTGTTCTTTAATGACAGGCATTAATTCATAGGAATCAGAGTGCTGTAGACAGGAAGAGTTTGTGTATATCAAATCTTCAGCTTTCTTGGAGACAAAGACCTGTAAATTATGTCATAAGCTTTTAACCACAGAGATTTAGTGTGTTGTCAGAAATAAAGTTCTTCTTTTTACTAGTCCAGGCTTTTACCCTGTCTGAAGTGGCACTTGGTGGCACACCTGTACCATGCAGAGGCGATTTAAGCTGCTCTTATGGGCATCAAGCCTCTTCATGGGCGGGGATTTTCCTTTTCTCTGATATATTTGAGAACCCTATATTGGGTAACTGCCTGCTGGTGGGACAGGACAAGTCTCTACTGATGACTACAGTGGGACAGAGCTGGAGGTATGGTGGAAAACATTACCCTTTCTCTGACTCAGACATTGCATCTGTGTATCCTTTCTGGAATTTCAGTTCCGATCATCTGCTAACACACCGTGCTTCTCTCTCTGAAACATCATCTGTTTTTGTTATCAAAATGATACCTCACTCCCTTTGTGTTTCATATGGTGGCTGTTAATGAAATAGTTAATTATGATGACCCTTGGCAGCACTCTGAGCCCTGCTGGACCAAATGGCTCCATGTCACACAGCTGTGGTGTTAGCAGCTCCATCTGAGGTTTTACACCTATCTTTAAGAATCCATTCAAGAAACCTTTTTTTTTTTTTCACAATTATTACTACATAGAGCACAGAGTTTTTTACCTGAGTACATCTCAAGGAGAATCCTGTGTGTAAAGAGGCTGTTGATGAAAATGCTTTCTTCCTGTGGCTCCTGACCCTACACTTGGAATGAGATTTTTTTCAGACACTGTTTGGGAAAAGGACTCTAGTTTGATTAAAGGTCCAAATTCCCACTTTCACATGGAGTTTTCTGCATCAGATTAATGTTATCATGCTAGAACAGGGCAATATATTCAGAACATCATCTAAGGTAAATGGGATACCACCCAAATGGGACACCAGCTAACACATTGTATTTGTCTAGTTACATATTTATTTTGTGGTTTATTACATCCTTAAAAGGAGATGCTGAACTTCCATGAATCCAGGTGACTGTAGCACAAATTATAGACACTCAACATTGCACAAGACTGAGCTTCATCTCTGGCAGATACAGGCTGCAGTTTTTTCTTCACACTGTTCATTGCTGTTCTCTTTTTCAGTGTCAAAGCATGCAGCAGGCCAGAATAGCAGCAAGCAACAATCACTTGGCTAGTCTGTGGTGTGGAAGAGGTAGCATAGAATAGGCTTTGCTGAGAGGTCCAGCCTCTGCTCCCAGCAGTGCCCTGCCTTAGCTGTGCCGTTTGCTGTAACAATCTTTCTTTGTGTCTGCTGACATGAGGGGCGTGCCATGATGAGATGATGAGGTTCGTCTGTGCAGCCCTCCAGCAGCAGCAGCAGCAGGGGCTGTCTCTCCTGTTCCGTGGTCTTTTGCCAGCAGCCTGGGCTTGTTCCCTTGCTGGCAACAAACCTTTTGCATCACTCTTCTGCATGTTTTAGCGTGAACTGTGATTGGCAGTGCTTATGGCTAGATGAAATGTAACAGGGCTAAAACAACACACACACGATTTTGAACTTGACTGTGACAAAAGACAGAGAGTGTTTCCTTGCAAGGGATGGTCAAGTTGTGTAAAATGATTGGCTCAATTATTTGAAATGTTTATTTTCTGGCCAGACAGTGGCTCCATTTTGGCATCACCAAGGGAGAGTAGTACCAGAAGATAGATGGAAGCTGCCAATAAAACTGGAAAGAAGAATTCCAACTAGGTAATTATAATAGTGCATTGAGTTGTTGTTGCATCACAGGAAATTCTCAGGGGAGTGGGAAAGACTTGAACCTAGCCAAAAACCCAGGGAGAAAACTGGTATGTGAGGATGTGTCCTAAACCCATGCTCACTCTAAGATGAGGGTCTTTTCTAAGGACTGAAAGCTGTGGAAGGTTGAGGAAAACGAGGAGGAAATCCTGGAGCTGAATACATGTGTCTCAGGTTTTGAGGAAATATTTTGTTAGTCTTCAAACTGAATTAGGCAATTTAATTCTTTACTTCCCCGTAATATTAATCTACTGCTAAGAGTGATTTTCAGGGAAGGTAACAACCTAGGATTTTGTATGCAAGGAGAGGTGAAGCATAGGTAGAACTAGTCCAGTTTCTTGTTGCCTGCCACTCTTGTACAAGGTCAAGGGTATTTCAGAGTGAGACGTTTTCCTCCAACAACCAGCACAGGTCAGTGTGGAAGCTAATAATGAGTAACATCACTTCTAAAGAGGTGTTTTCCAGTGACAAGCATGAACTAGACACTCTGACATTTAGCAAAACAGTGAGAACTATTCCTGACCTCTGAAACTCCTTCTAACTAGTTTGTGGTTGAAAGTGAACAAAATATGCTGTAGTCAATAAAATCAACAGATTATCCATGATAACATTAAGAAGTTCTCCTGAGCCTGCAATATTTTGAAAATCTAAGTGTGTTTTTTAAGTAATTCCAGTCATATTTCATTTAAGTCACTGGCATAACTGACCTGCTAAAATATGTATGTACACAGTTACTTTGTAAGGCTAATAATAAGTTACTAGAGCCTAAGGTTTGTTAATATAAGTAAAATCTAATTTTTGAGATTTAGTCTTAAAAATAACTGTGTAAAATATATTTTACAATATCAAAATACAAGGTGCTTTCCAGAGTAGACCAAAATTTTTTCCAGGGAATTTATGAGATCACATGTTACGGTGTATAAATAACGTGATGTGCAGATGAAAGTTACAGTATAAATAATCTCCCAAATCATAAACAGACCTTGGTAAATTAGCTGAAGGAAGCTGGTACTCCATCTGTAGTTCTTGTGGTAAGAGACCCTTTCTTGACCTTTTATTAGAGACACTGTTAGTGTGTTACGCAGACATGCACGTCTCAAGCTGGATCTTGCACTGTTCCTCATGTTCTTCCAATGGTGCAATGCCTTGGATTGAAGGTGTAGGAGGAGCAAGGAGGATGGAGCAAGCTGGATCAGAGCTCCCCAGCATTTAACAGCAAACAAGGCAGTCTTGTGAGACTGGATAACTCCCCGTCAAGGCTGCAGTTCAGTGAATATAAATTCTAGGAGTCAGTTGTTTCACTGATTGTTTTTATTTTGCCAGCCTTTGCTGTAATCAGCATCTCTCCTGCATGGGGCAGACCCTTCCGAAGACCATGACTGGCTGCTTTGGTATGCTCTGATCCAGTGAAGAGCGTGGCAATGCTTTGCAAATGAGTTGGGTTCCTCGTAGACATGCACATGCTTTGTGCTTTCTTTGAGCAGCCTTTGTACTGTAAGTGTGCACAGTAGTCCCGTCATGACACATTTTTCCCTTTGCAAAGGGAGAACTTTGGAGTCTTTCTACAAGACAGCAAATCTGTGTTAGCTTTAAAGAATCTTTCTGAACATTACCAAAGCTTGCATGGCCGCCTCAGCACAAAGTTCCTACCACACAGGAGCTGTTGGGGGCACTGCCTCTTCAGCTGGAAGTAATTTAAGCAAGCAAACAGGAACTGTGTGCCCGGGACATGTAGAAACTTTATTTCTATTTTTAAATGACAGCCATTTCTCTCCTTCTGACAGGGCAAGTTCAGAAGTGAGGCTCCTCCTGTGAATGCATTCTCAGGGGTTTCCAGTAGGCCTGGGAAATTCTCAGGCTGCTGATGGGCTCCTGTAGGGCTTTGGGCACTCCAGGCCAAGCTCAGCAGGAGTATGTGGAAGAACATCCCTCGCTGAGATCAAAGGAGCAATGTCTGCTTACAGCCTGGCTCCACCTTACTCACCAGCCAGAAGCCCCAGAGAACAGCTGTGCTTGCCCAGAGCTCTCTGAAAAGTAACTGCTTCTCCTGTAGTTTTAAAAATAGGATTTTTTTCATCCTAAGTCTTTATTCTTCCATCATAAGTCTTTATTTCTCCTGTTCCATCCCTGCCTCCCCCTTCCTGGAGCATGGAAGAATACTAAAAAGCATCTGTGTCTCCTGGGAGAAGCACAGGGATGCAGTAGCCATCCTGAAATCCCACACGTTTCTCTGTGTGGGTGTTGATAGCCCTGCATGACTCTGAGAGGTCTCCATGCTGCAGCCTGGAGCAGGCTGAATGGCAGGAAGGAGAAGGTCAGCTCCTCATCCAGCTGTGCCAGGCTCCAAAGGTTTCCCTGCCAGGACAGGAACATGAGTGACAGCTACGTTTTTCTTTCATTCAGAGCCTGATAGTCCTGCATTTTAATTTCATGGAATCATGGAATATTTCATGCTATCAATTTTATGATAGGTCAAAGTTCCATTGTGCATCCTAGTGAGTAAATAAAATGCGTAAATGTGGGATATGCATTTCACATCTTACACCACCTCAGATGTTTTCAATGGGAAAAAGATGTGAGGCAAGGAACCCTAAATGTCTCACTCCCTTTACACAAAAATTACTCTAAATTTAACAGTTAGAGGAATGCTGTACAGAGAACAACAGAGAATAACAGTTTATTGTTTTAACCTCAATTTATTGATACTTTTCATCAGAAATCAGAGCTCCCCCAAAGTTTTCTCAACTATGAAGTATTTTGAAAGCTTAAGTGTTAACAATGTTTCGAATACATTCTATTATCTGTGTAACTTTTCATTATTTTGAATTTGCCGTCAAGCTCCCTGCTTCCTCACCCTCAATAGGCTTCTCTCATGTTCAAGCATTGCTATCAGAGCAATACTCAAAGCAGTAAAGCACTCTAGTGTTTCAACACAGTTTAAAGTCAACATCATAAACACCAATTCCAACATGCAAAATCATATCTTTCAGCCTTCTCCATAGTGTGTAGCTCTGTGCCGAAGAATAAAAAACTTATTTCTGATCTGCTTACTCTTTAAAAATGCCTAACTGAATTTTTTAATAGAAAATGAGCACTTCCAAAGTGACTGACCCTTAATACTTTGTTTCCACTTTCAGAAGTTCCAACCAAGTCTACTTTTCCCTATTTACAGAATAGATACTCAGAGACTAAAACAGACACTATGCTAAGTTAGGGAAACCAAAGCCATATGCATACATTTGTATATTTTTTTCCATTTCTGAAGGCAAAGAGCAAGCAGTTCCAGATCCTTAGCTTAGTTAGGGAAGACAAAAAATCTGTCCTACAATTATTTGAGCAGAAGAGGCAAGGCCAAAATACTACAAGTCTGAGAGAAATCTCTGTATGCAGAAGCAAAATTTGTTTTCTTCACAATGAAGGGAAAGCAAAGCTCTGATTAAATGTCACAGTACCCCTGCAAACAGAACAGCTCTGTCAGAGAGCCCTGACCCTGCTTGTGCTGGTGGGGATCCCTCTTGTTCGGCAACACGAGCCTGGACATTGTCCATGCAGTAGAGATACCACAGTGTTAAAGACGTAGGGGGTGGGAGTGGGGATGGAAAATGAAGAGCTCTGGCCTGCAGTTCAGCTAACATCATATTCCTCTGGATGTGTGAGGTGTCCATGGTATGGTGTGGATACCCAGGATGGTGTGAGCACCCATATCCTACTAGAGGCCAGAGACCTTATCTGGGGACTTGGTAGATACTGTGATTACCCAAGCAGCGTGAAAAATTCCACCAGGATATTGTGTTGGTGACACATGCAGAGAGACCAAAAGGGAGGAACTTGCCACGCTTAGCTGTAAAGCTGAGCCACAAATTTCCCACATTTCAATGTGGCTGCTGACTTGGTGGATGGCTTTGCTCATTATGCCTGGTGACACATGCAGGGATCTCATGGGCTGGGGTGTAGCAGAGTATTTGCTAAGTGCATGCAGTATGCAAAACCTACTGGAATATGTATCTTGTTTGTCTGGAATGCAGAATGTGAAAAAGTGTGCAAAACCCTTCACAGGTTGTTTGGAGATTCTGTTAATAACTTCCTCTACTCCCAGAAATTCTACATTTTCTTCTCCTGGGTCATTTTCATTATCTATATGTCATTAGCTGTGGGAAGGGGAGGTGGGAACCACTTGAGGCATCAGGATTAACCAGGAGGGAAAGCGTAAGGTGACCTGAGTACTTGCAGAGAGGGTTGGCCATGGCCATGTGGTGAAGATGGGTTATGCTGCCATGGTCATGGCACCTGGAAGAGTGGAAATCCTGCTGGGACACCTGCCCATATGGATTAGGGATTTTCATTCCCATGCTGACAAAACAGATAGAAAAATATTCAGATCCTGATCCTGACATGATATCCCAGTCATGATAAGGGACATCTTCTGTAGCTTCTGCTGACACAGAGGAGCTCAAGCCATTCAGTTTTGAATATATTTTAACCCTCCTTTTCCTTTGAGATTTTCACCTTGCCATTTTACCAGATTTGCATAAGAAGTTGTGAAGAAATCATTGAAAGATGGGTTACCAGAAATGCCCAACATATTTTTGTACAGGGTCTCTTCAGGCCATACCCTTCTGAATAGCTGGCAAATAGAGCAGGGTTCCTGCTGAACAGCCCTACATCCATGCTGATATTTCAGCCCAAGCTTTGTATAAATATACATCCAGTGGAGGAGTCTCTAATGAATTATATTTATTTCCAAATGAGAAATCTGTCTCAGGATCTGATTTCTACTGTGACTAGCTGAAAGCCTATTAAACAGTGCAATAATAGTCTTTAAATTACACTATGTGTTGAGGCAGACCTGCTAATAAGTTGGATTTTGTGTGAACTAAAACATTGTGGGTTCGTGCTGTGTCCGTGTCCTTGCCTGTCTCAAGCGGCAGGCTCTGGGGGCTGTTCTGAGAGCTGCATTGAAGAATGCTTTATGAAAGCCCTCTGATCTCAGCAGCAGGCAGGAGAGACCATGGCTGTATAACCCTGCCATTTGTACAGAGCAGGGGGTAAGCACCTCTCCCTAATGTCCCCTCCTTTTAATGCTTTAAATAGCTCTCCTTGACACATGGCAGTGAAAATGGCCTACTGACATGTTTCTCTTAGCCCTGTGGCTATAAAGTCTGTTCTCTAAAGAAAAATAGATGTGGAGACCGTTTGGCTTAAACCCCCTTAAGCAAGTGAATAAAATTAATTAGCTGTCTTTTAACTCTGATTCATTTTTCCTTTAATTCAATTTACAAAAATGTGCGGGCAGAGCCTGAGCCTGTGGGTATACTAACATTAATAAAACACAATTAAGCAAATGTTATTATGTTGCCAGCAACAAAAGGAATGCCCCTGAGTATAAATCTTCCATTTGCTGGAATAAATATGCAGATACAAGAAACCTGTCTGCAGCCCATTACTTAAGTTGTATTGAAACCTCGAAATGCCCACTTTGGTTAGTACAAAGGCTGAGAGTTAGCACACCAAGGCATAGCTTCCTGAAGAGGAGAAATGACAGTGACAGGTAGCAAAGTTTTGCCTTTTGTAGTCAAATTTAAAGGTCTGGACTTGATCAATAAGTGTGAAATACAGAGTACTTGACTGAGACATTTGAGAATGATCACATTTTCTCATTGCTTCTAGAGTGTGCCACAATCAAAACTCCTCTCCCAGCAAGAAGAACAGAGGAATAAAAACTAATGAGCTAAGAAACCAGGCACATTAATAAGTAAAAAGGAAAACAGACTGTTTTTGGTGAAAACTGACTACCTAATGTGACCAAAATATATAAATACATTTATATGTATACACATTCATGTATGTGTGTATATTAATATTCATGTATTTTGTATGTTTTGGAAGAACCCCTAATAGATTTATATATATATGCCTCCATATATACATGAAAGTTAATTTTTCCTGCTAATGCAGACTTTGCAGCTGCACAGTAAGTATGCATATGCTGTGTAGGATCTAGAAGAACCCTGATTTACCAAACTCAGCAGTGAAATCCATTTATAATTATACCAAGAGCAAGACCTTACACAATGACATCCCTCTTCAAAGCGCTGAATTAATTGTTGTCAGGTAACTGTTAAAAATATAAACAAAATGTAAACATCTGGTCAAAACATTAAAGTGGTTTCTTTGGCATTTTGTTCTGAATTCAAAAATGTATGTTTCTAAGGACTGGGGTTGACAGCTTGCATTGAGCAGCAAAACTTTTCCCAGTGTTTTAACTCCAGGTACTAAGGTTCTCTATTATTTATTTGTTTCTTGGACTCTTTTCCTCATTACTTCCAGCTCTGCCAAGTTAGAACAAAGGTTTATGCTAATCCACTGGAAGACTCTGAGTTCTTTCATTGTTTCATCAAGAAAAAAATCAGTAATTGTTCCTGAGGAGGGACTAGGGACTTTGTTTTGCCAGGATGCAATCTCTAAAGGCATACAGTTTTAATTCTTTAATGAGTTAGTCTTTTGGGGAAACCAAAATCTTTTTATGGGTGCTCCTGCCTGCAGACATCACTGCCAAGGGCAGCTGAGGGCTGCCATGGTGTCCTGGTGCTTTGTTGGACTGAGGCAGGCAGGACATGTCCCGTGGGGACCCCAGGGCTCCATCTGCAAAGAAGCAGTGCCTCTTATCCAGAGGATAAACTGACTGGAGTGAATGCAAATCTGGCCACAATGCTGTTGGTCTGGACACATTCCATGGCCTGATCGGGCGGGACTGCAGGGCTGGAGGCAAAAGCCCACACAGGGTCTTGTTGCCTCCAGCCCCACAGAAATGGAATCCCATACAAGGCGAGGGTCCACCCTGGGTGGGCAGCTCCAGCCTTTACTAGCTCTGGTTTTTCTGCTGGTGCAGTTTTCTGTAGAAAGGCCAGAGGTGAGGATTGATCAGTGACATGAACAGTACCAGCAACAAAGGGGATGTGAACCCATAGGGGGAAAAGGAAAGGTAAGAGAGAGGTCCTCCGTGTCCTGCAATGCCTGGAGAAGTGATGGCCACAGACCTCGAGCTATCTCTGCCACCTTGATTGGGAGGGTGCTTTTATTCAACATGTGAGGTGTGTTGAATAAAAGAAGAAACAAGAAGGAGTATAAGGAGTTGGAGAAAGAACCCAAAAGAAATAGGAAGCACACCAGTAAAGATGTATGAGCTATATAAGGAAAGCCTGAGCAATGCTGGAGTTGTTTATCTGGGATGGGGCTGATATGTGGTAGCCATTTTCAAGTACATCAGAAATTCCTAAAAGAATGTCTATTGTTCTTTATGTCTGCTCCACTATAGCCAGCAGGATTGAAGCAAGGGGGGTTTCCTGTAAGAAGAAATTTTTTACTGTGAGGATGGTGAGATGCTGAACAAGTTTCCCAGAGAAGTTGTGGATGCCCCATTTGTGGAAGTGTTCAAGGTGAGGCTTGATGGGGCTTT
Organism: Vireo altiloquus; assembly: GCA_013396875.1. Taxonomy (NCBI): domain Eukaryota; kingdom Metazoa; phylum Chordata; class Aves; order Passeriformes; family Vireonidae; genus Vireo; species Vireo altiloquus. Next base: position 1,199,005 of record VZRF01000545.1, read on the forward strand.
GAGCAACCTGGTCTAGTGGAAGGTGTCCCTTCCCTTGGCTGGGGGAGATTGGAACTAAATGATCTTTAACGTCTATTCTATTCTATTCTATTCTATTCTATTCTATTCTATTCTATTCTATTCTATTCTATTCTATTCTATTCTATTCTATTCTATTCTATTCTATTCTATTCTATTCTATTTAGAGGTTTCCCAACATGTTCTAATTTTTGGGAGAGTCAGGCAACAGAGCAGAGTGCCAAGAGAAGTTGTCTTCTGCTTAGGTTTGCAGGTTTTGGGAAACAAGCAAAGTGTAATTGATAGGAATGGTTTATGTATAATTAATCCTGACCTGGTGCTTGCAAATGGACTAATTAACTCCTTGAGCCCATTCCAGCCTTATTTGCTGAGATTTCTATCTTGTATAAGCTCCAGTGTAGGTCTGACCTAGCTGGAGTGTTTTTGCTATCAAACAAAACAAAAGGCTTACAGATGTGAATATCAAATTAAATACTGCAAATTAAATCTCAAAGTAATTTTGCACGGCCTTTTCACATTGTATTTATACTATATGAATGTTATTTTAGTTCACTGCATATAAATAACAAGTTGAGAATTGCTGTCCTTAATTGAAACCATTTCTACTATGAGAGAGATTACCATTTTTAACAGACTCTTTGTGATCCACCAGATTTATTGGAGGATTTCTTTGCATTGTTGCTAGGCAGCTTCCTCCATGCCAGCAGACAGACACTGTTGGGTATGTCATGGCTAATTAAAATTCTCTATATTTTTAAGTATACAGCAGCCCAAGTTTTCAGAGCATGCTGCTCAGGATAAGGTCAATTTAATTGGTATGAAGACTGATGAGACAAAATAATAGCAATTGTGTCCATTGTAAAATAATTTGTTGTCTATAGTCCCCTGAATTCACAGGGTGAATGAAATAGCAACTATCTAAATATTTATTTGTGAATAAAGAGAATTGACCTGAACTATTTTGACATTAGCTTTGTTCAAGTAATTTTAAAGAATGAGCTATCACATTCAAATATAAGAATAATGAATATAAGAATATTTAGCATGGAAGAATCAAAATTTTTAAAGGGATATAAATGATTTCATTTCTACAGTGCCATTTGCCATTAAAAAGCTATTCCAAGTTATTACCAGCTCCATAATGGCCATATTTTTTGAATATTAGCCAGCAGACGAGGTAAAAGTGCCTCTGTAGAATGAGCTGAGGAGATTTTTTAGCAAGATAGATTAGTGCTAGGTGCTAAGCAAGTGTAAAGGCAGCAGCTGTGCTTGGGTGGTCCCTGGGCAGGGGATGCTGCTGGCTACCTGCAGCTGTGGCTGAACATCACTGGAAACTGTCTGGTGCAGGGAGACAAGGCTGCATGGTTCAAAAGATTTAAAGCCTTGGGTAGCTTTCCTTCAGGTGACTTACACAGGGTGTCAGTGCACACAGATAGCAAGTATTAGAGAAAAGTCTTTGTGGGAGTTAAATGTGTACAGGATCAGTTCCAATTGCTTTGACCTCCATTCAGTCTCAAGAGAGCACCAGAAACTTATCATTTCTACAAAGAGGAATGTAGGTCAAAGAATAAATCTTCATTTAATCTCTTAGGAAGTTACCATTTAATAAAATTACTGAATGGCAGGCTGAAGTATGGGGATTATGGGAACTGAGGACGCCTGATACAGATACAGAGATTTATCGAAGGGAATAGATTTAATAGGTGCTTGGATTTTCTTTTTTCTTTGGAGGGATTGTTTTTAATCTGGATCTACTTCAAGAAAATGAATAGACTGAAAGAAGCTTTAAACTGCTCCTGCATCTAGGCAAGAATTAGATTTGTAGGGATCTTTGTGGAAACTTTTGAACTCTTTACAGATGCCTTTTACGTAAGGTAAGTGAATAGTCTTACAAGGAAACTTTGAACAGACAACAGAAGCTGTCACCTTCTTCTCTACTTTAAAACATTTTTGAACGAGTTTCTTTTCCTGTGCCCTATCCCTTCCTCCCTAAGTATATTGCATTTCTTTTGCCTGTTCATGTAAAACACACTTTGAATGAGACATGGCAGTTTATCCCAATTGTATGGCAGTTGGTCTTTGTGATTGGCACTTTCCGGGGTGGATTGGTGACCTTTCTCTCCATGACAAAGGTATATATTTTAACTGTTGTGTCTGCCATGGGTCTCTGAGAGAAAAAAATCAATCTCTATTAAAACAAGAAATCTGTGTTGAAGCACAGCTTGTTGGTTTCTTGAGAATTCCTCATGTTTTTAAAAATAGAAATCATGTGAACTGGGTCTGTAGAGAAGTGTACATTTGGTCCCAAAATTGAACTGGCCATGACTAACATGAGGACAACTTGAGCAGTGGTTGACACAAGGAAATTAAATGGGGTCGAGCTCATGATGAAGAAATGATGCCTAGCTGAGAAATAGAAATAGCCAGAATCAGTGGAACAAAGATTGCATTCATCTTTTAGCTAAAAAAATGAGAACATCGTTGCTTGATCAGTGGTGTTTTGGAGGAGTGGTGTGTGTCAAGGAACGGTCAATGAGGACCCTCATCTCTCACCCCAGCACTGCTGTAAAGTGAGCATGGTGTGTGGCAGTGCTCCTGCAACCCAGGGTGGAGGAATTCACCCTGGGAGCTATTGATACCATTTAGAAACCATTGCATTCTGTAGGAGTGCCATGACAGGGCTTGAGGGATGCTCTGATGGCACCTTTAGGATTTAATGTAAAATGGGTGTGGTGCGTTTGGGCATCCCTTTGCAAATTGCAATAACAATGCAGGAGCTGGCAGTACCGGCAATGGGGACAAAGGACAGGCTTGTTCAGAAAGCCTGGTCTCTGCTGGGGGAAGCTTGGGCTGTTTTCTGCACCATGCTGCAGCTCAACACACATCCATGGGTGGGGAAGGGAAGGGCAGATGGAGTGAAAAAGCATAATGGAAAAGATCTGTGCTGGTTCAGGATTCTGTATATCTGTTGGATTGTCAGAAGTGCTGAGGATGTACAGTTCCTCTTGCCATGAAGAGACTGTACTTATATTCACTATTTTTAACATGTGAGGAAAAAGCATTTCTATGATGGCATATTCCACTTACTGCATTCCTACAAACATATTTACCTCCACCAACGTGGGTAATCAGCTTAGTGTTTGTGTTATTTATTACTTTGAGTTCTGCTTTAAATGGCACCTATTGTTGCTTTCCTGTATTCCTCTTCTCCTCAAATTCTTCCTATTTCTCTCCCGTTGTTCCTACAGAAAAAAACCCTAACAACCCTATTTTGTGCTGAGATTATTGACTCTGGATTCCTGCAAAACTCCTTTTTCAGCAGTGAGGCTGAGACCTGGGAGCTGAAGGATGGTTTCTTGACATGCCGTCGCTAAGGCACTGGGGGTTTTTAATGCAGAAAGATTTTTAAAAATAAATTTATTAATCCTGTTAGTATTAAATTACTGCAGAAAGTGCTCTCTCAAGTTCATTTTAGGGCACCCTCTGAAGATCTAAATCTCCTGGCAGGGATCTTTCCCTTCCACTTACCAGGGCAGTCTGTAATATTTTGGCACTGTAATGACTCTCCTCCACATCCTCAACACTGCATGCTGTGCACTTACTCTTCAGAAGATGCTTCTGAAGGAGAGTTGTGTAGTACTGACTTTCTCCAGCCTCTGAAGCCAGTCCCCAGAAATACCACTGACCTTAGCAGTGGTGCAGGCAGTGCTGGAACTGCCCTGGCAGTGCTCTCAGCACGCAGAGAAGGAGGAGGAAGCTTGGGCACCCCGTCACTGTCAGCCCAAACACAATTTTGCCTAATTCTGTGGGTGAAATGGATCCAGCACTGCAGGCCTGTTACTGAAGGGGTGTTTGATGTCCCTAAAATCTCAGTAAGAGGCAAAAAGTAACCTGATTATGTTAGGACACAATTTAATTACAAGAGGAATGCTGTCCAAAATCAAAGACTGGCAATTCTCAGTACATTTATTTAACATTAAGGTCTGTTTTAACTTTCACTGTGGAGTGAAGGATGGGTTTAATTAACTCCCCAATTTCTTGTGTTAAAAGAAATTAGATTTTCTTAAACACTATGGGAAAAAAGGCTATCATTTTATATATCTCTAGAGTAGTAAATTATTCATATGAATTTCATTTTGATCGAAACAGACTTTGCTCAAATTGGAGAAGGACCTCTCACGTTATGCACTTGCCTGTGTTTGCTGGGATGAATCCGATGGCATTCCATGCCCAAACTGAGCATTACTTTTCCAGCCAGTTCCAGGTCTGGCAGCACCCACCTGTTTGCTGACAGCCAGGGACAGGCAGGGACTGCACCCCCAGGCTGGCTGGGGAGGGTTTCCACACCCATGGCATCTGTGTGTGTGCAGCCCAAAGGCTCCTTCAGCAAGGGGGAAGTCTGGGCTGCCCCTCTCCAGGACAGCCCCAGGAACATCCTTGGGTTTGATCTTTGGTGGCTTTGTGGGGCAACAGCATGATAAACACACACCCACCCCCAGCCACAGCAAGTGAGCTTTCAAAGATTGTTCCATAATATTTCCTTGCAATGGTATGTTCGAAATCAAACATCAGAACTCAGTTTTCTATAATTACACCAGTTTATAGAGCTGTCATCACCATGTCAAGACAGCTAAGAAATTAGAGTTTGTCTTTTATTTCTAAAAAAAAAAAAAATCTTTTAAGGAGTATGTTGCCTTTCAAATACTTAAAAAGAAACAGAGTAATGCCAGGATAGAATGGGCTGCCAGTTGTTTTAATGACCTGATTTATATTTAATTAAATACTGATAAGAATTAATACACTCTGTCCAGATTTTCTATGAGTTAAATATATTTTTCTGCCTTAGTTGTACCTTTGCAGATATACAGTTGGAATATATTAATTATAGCCTTGTGGCATTATAACTGGTGAAGCAGAAGTCTGTGCATTTTCAAATTGAAACATGACTGAAAAACCTTAACAACTGTTGTTCCATCATAAAACATGAGCCCATTTCCTTTTATATATTATTATTTATTATAATATTATAATTTTAATTTAATTTATTTTATTACCTATATTTATATATTTATTATTCCATCTGTACTTGCACTTGGCGATGGCACCAGTGGGAGTGTGAATGATAGAGATAATGAATAATTCTTGACTGAATTGCTAGTTTTATTTATTTAAAAAACTGGTTTTGCTACATCAATGAACACTTTCATAAGGACCTTTTTCCTTCATTTTCTTATTTTTTTTTTTAAGTTTTGCAGAGAGGATCATATTATTTAGAATACTTTGCTCTGTACAGAAAAGCTTTAACTTGTTGAATTACATCAAACAGAAAAACTCACCTCTCCAATGAAGTGAGGGACATAATTTGTGTCTGATACACCCCCTCATCTCTATTACCTATGCTCCTTGGCTGATGGTACCTCTCTCAGTAATTATGCTGCTAACCTTTCCCTCATTTTTCTTTTTAAAAGGCTAACACAGCAATATTTACAGAACAATAAGATGCCATGTTTGTGAAACATACTCCAGGAAGGACATATTTGTGTAAAAATGCAGCAGCTGGAGTTCCTTAGCTGGGGGTAGTCTCCTGGTTGTACCAAGTGGTGGGAATTGTACCCACAAGAGTTAGAAAGCCTCCAGATCCTTAATGATAATGATGTGAGGACAAAGAAAAAAAGAATCAAGAGAAAATGAGAAAGGTATGCTTATACCAGCAACTTCCTCAATTAGACAAAAGCATTTGGATGAAAGGATTAGTGAGGTGGCAGCATGTGTGGAAAAGTGATGGGGTGCTTTTCTGTTCTCCTTTCTTGTCCTACTTCCACCCTGTTTCTTGTTGTTACTTGCTTCTGCCTACTCTGGGATGGAAGGCACAGCGCAAGATGGTTTTGGAGGTGCTGGTACTACTTCTCTCTATCACCCCTTTCCCAAAGGCTGCAGGACCACAGCCTCAGCATAGGTCACCCACTGTCCTCTTGGGACCTTCAGAGCTACTGTCCTCCCTGCCCAGCAGCTGCTGGGAACAACATGGCTTCTGCTACAGGGCCAGGAGAGCAGAATGTCCTGAGCCTTCTCCTTCCCCACTGCCTCCACAAATGAGGCTGTGCTCGTTGGGCAGGAATGGAGGAGGTGCTGCAGACAAGCAGGCATTGAGCTGCCCTCACTCACCCTGCAGGAGCAATGGTAGATCACAGTTCTGTGCAATTTGGTATCATCTCCACAGACTCTAAGTTTTGCCATGGCTCCTCTCATAACCTCTGCCATTAATTCCCACACCAAGGGATGTGGAGGAAGATGGGCAAAGGTTAGGTTGCACAGCTGAGTTTTCAGAAATCTGAGTGCATAATACCACGGCAGAGAGTTCATGCTGATGCCAGAAGTGAATCACAGAATCATCAATGTTGGAAGAGACCTTTGGGATCATCCAGTCCAGCTGCCCACCCAGCACTACCTCTGTAACCCCTAAACCACATCACCCAGAGCCAGATCCAGACCCCTCTTGAACACCTCCAGGGATGGTGACTCCACCATCTCCCCGGGCAACCTATTCCAATGCCTGACCACCCTAACAGTGAAAAATTTTTTCTAAGATCTAATCTGAGTCTCCCCTGTCTCAGCTTAAGGCCATTCTCTCTCATCCTCTCACTGCAGGCACAGTAGAAGAGACTGACCTCCACCTCACTGCAACCTCCTTTCAGGGAGTTGTGGAGAGTGATGAAGTCCCCTTGAGCCTCCTCTTCTCAAGACTAAACAAACTCAGCTCCCGCAGCTGTTCCTCATAATCTTTCTGATTATTTATCTTGCTGCTTTTTCTCACTACGTCTTACATCACACTGCATGGAGGTGCCTGACTTAAAGACAGACTTTAATATGCAACCAGAAATTATTTTCATGAAAAGGAGAGTTCTGTAGAGAGATGCTTTAGGGGAGCAGTAAAGCAGTATAGCAATGAGGTGAAGGGTAGGGCAGAGGGGAACTGAATGGAACAGAGCAGCTGAGCTAAGAAGGGGCAGAAAAACACTTGTAGTGCTGTAGAAGTCATGGCATGTGTCTCTTGCTGCAAACTGTTTCTTCAACGCCCAAAGAAAGTGTGGCTATGAACCACAGACATTGAGTTTGGTAATGTAGTAAAGGTCTCCAATATAATTCCTGCAAGCAAAGCTCCTTAAGACAAAGTTATTAAAGTGAGGAAATGAGAGAGCTTAAAGTAACCTGTCAGTACAAGGAGATATTTTAAGAAAGTGCTTCATTAAGGGAGTACTCTTTATAATGTAAACAAGGCATTTTTCCAGCACATGTTTGCAAATGTACCAAAAGCAGTCTGTTATAGCCCCAGTGCATGTTCCCATTTCCTTGACTCAGGAGAGTGATTTAAAAAGGCATCTGTGGGTAAGTGGAAGGATACACTGATATAGGAGACCCCGTGCAGTCTATTCCCAGCATGTGCTGGTGGGCCCATTGTGTGTCTCCAGCCAGGGCCATGGGCAGTGTCCTGGGAGCAGTGCCTGCCACCCTGGGCCACAGCCCCTGCATCCCTGCATTTGCTATTTTGCAGGTTGACTAGGGTTGGCTTTTCAAAATTATCTCAGAAATTTCAACTGCTGGATGCCAGACAACATGATCTACTTTTTCAGAAATGCAGATCATCTGTGCCTGTGATTTGTAGTGTCAAGAATAGCCATTAAATCTGGAGTGTCCACTGAACTGAAATCCACCTGAAGAGTTGTGGGTGGGTTTCACAGCCTTGGAGGTTAATATCAGTCTTTTAAGATTGATTCCTGGAATTGCAGCCATTTAATTAAATAAAAATATATAAAAACCCCACACCAAAACCACAATGCTACCAGAAATATTCATAATTTTTTCTGCACTTCAGCTGCCTCCCCAGTACCACAATCTGCCTTGGGTTTCTGTTGCAGCTTTATTTGTCAATGTTTGTTTGCTGCTTCCCAATACTAATGAGGAAAATGCCTTGTTAACAATGAAAGCAGTAACAGTGGAGTTATTTGATGTTCAAATATCCCAAAACACTCTGCCAAACAATAAGCAGGAAATAATTTAATTACCAACTCAAACCAATTGCTCCAGCCTACAGGAAGATTATTTCTCTCTTGTTATGTAGAATTTCTTTCTCTTGGGTCTTGTTCAATACCATTAAACAGAAACTGGTAGTGAGATCCCAGATTGTCTTTAACCAGGATGTTATATCCCAGGTATCCTGCACTGCATTTATCTCAGTAATTAGATGCTGCTGGGCTAAACTTCCTGATGCAGTTACAGTGGAATACTGCTTTCCTTATGTCTAACCCTGATTTATTATAAAGTGTCAGGGATGATACTCATTGGCAGGATGAACATGGTGGGAGGAAAACAGATTTATCTAATAAGGCCTAATGTAGTATATGAATTTTAAAAAGCTAGCAGATTACAGCATGTTAATTTAGAAAAACACTTGTGATCCTTAGAGTGATCCTCCCATAAGTGGAGAGCAATAGGAAATGTGCTAAGATGACAGGTACTTTTTCAACAAGTAAATAAACTGATTGAAGTAGGTCACTTATGCAAGGAAGGAATTAGACTTTGGAAACACTTTTATTTTAATTGTGAGTTGTGTAATGATATGTAATGAGTACATCGTCTAAAAAAATTGCATGGGGCTAAGACTTGCTGTAATCTTATATATTTTTTTAACAGAAGACTCTCTGGTGATGTGATCTCTCCCCACATGCAATTTTTTCCTGAAGAATGTTTGTTTCTACCACCTTCCCATTTTTTTTCCCTTTATTTGGCTTGTTATTAGTATACCAGTGATTGGATTAAACAAACCTGAGTGAAACAAACTGCTGCTTCTAGATATAGCAGCATGGCTAGAGGTATCTCTAGTAATTGTTTTATATACAGTTACCATGGTGACTTGTCTATGTGTTTTAATTTGGTGTGATTGCTGTATGAATTTTAAGATTTTATAGAGGTTTGTCTGGGCACAGGCGAGGCCAAGGGCTTGGCTGGGCCCAAAGCAGATGGGATGCAGAGCCTGTGGACACAGGTCAGTGAGGGACCCAGGCAGGCAAGAGGCATGGCTCAGGCAGGGACCAGGGCTGAGTGTCTGTGCAGCTCCCAGGCAAGAGAGTGGAATTCCCAGGGGGGTCATTCAGCCACTTGTCATGCACATCTTTCCCCAGAGCTGATCCCACGTCACAGCTGTCCGTGAGCACAGGCAGCCAAACCCCATTTTGGGCAGTGAACATGACTGCAGAGCCCCATCTCTGGTTCTGCTTACGCAAGAGCTGAAACCAGGATGTGGTGTCAGCAGGCACTCCTGCACCCACAGGCTTTTGAACTCTCATGCTCTGCTTGAGTGAAAGCTGGCCATCCTGCCCTCTCCCCTGTAAAAGAGAGAACTTTTGCCATTTGCAAGCTGAAAAAACAAAACTAAAATAAAATCTGAGATTTGGGGACAGTCATCTCGTGGGTACCCTTTTGGAAGGAAGGGATCAGGGATAGGTATGGAGATAGCTGGATTTCGTGGGAGGGAAATATCTGGCTCAAGAGGGAGAAGAAAAGGAAGAAAAGCCATGGACAGGAAAGTGTAATTAAACTGACTGCCAAGGAAGAAGGCAGTGAGTGCCTGGAGGAGTTAGCTGAAGTTCCTGGGCTCGTGAAGGATGGTGCTTCCAGGGCAGATCCAGGTGGGTATTTTCCCTTCACACCTGTGTAGTCTTCAAGCAGAAGCAGTGAGCGATTCATGGCTGGATCCAAGACCTGTGTGACAGTCTGATCCCACAGGCTTCTGGAGGAGATGAGCTGCAGGTTTGGTGGCCTGGTGGGCCACCCATGAGGGGGTTGTGCTGTCCAGAGCTGCCGTGCCTGGGGCTGTCACTGCAGATGGGCTGGGAGGACCAGTCCTTGCAAAAGGGTAAGCGAGAAATAAAAGGTCTGTGTTCAGCCACACAAAGGGCCTTCCCGAAACAAAAGAGGCACAAGTTGTTTCAGGACCTGAGCATTTCGGTAAATTATGGATTTTTTGTTTTGGAGCTGCTGCTTTCTACCTCACCCCAAAAGCCTGCCAGCTGGAAAATGTAATTCCTTTCCAATTTATAGAGAAATTTTTCCCCTAGTTTTTTAGTAGAATGGAAACCTGAAAGATCACTTTGGACTGATTTGAACTACATCACTCAGTCAAAATTTAAATTCTTTCTTTCCATGCCATAATTTAGAAGTAAAATTTCAGGTGAAAACTGCCATTTTGAATGAATTTAGGTCAACTTTATAATTAATAAAATGAGACATTACATCCTAGATATGCTGAAATTAAATGTTCTGTTGCTCAGTCTCTTGGGGTAACTGATTCTTGTTTTTTTTCTCTCCTATCCTTAATTCCCTTTGGACCTGTATTTACTGAAATCTTTTTATGTGCTCTAACTGTACTGTAACACATCAGTCTTTTAAGTGCCCAAATAATGAAGTGTTACTGATATCATATGACAAAGGTGCCTTCGTTTCTCATTTTTTACTCATCACAGAGGACAAAACAACTAGAATTCCTAAAACTGGGCAAATTTTGTTCTTGCTTATGACCAGCTGTGTAGTTACATTGTAGTTACATTGCTTAAATTATATTAGAATCTGAGCTTTAAAAATTCTGCTTTAGTCTCTGTCTTTAACAGATAAGTAAGAAAAAAAATCAGGTGAAGGATTAATGTGAAAGTCCATCACGCAGAAGTGGAGAACCAAAACAATTATTTTCCAAGTAAAATTAGAGAGAGTTTTGCACTATACTTTGGTACTATATAAAAAATACAGAATAAATAAATAAACTTCCCCAAACAAGAAGAGAGATGATGAAAGATTCTGTAACTTACTAGGAGATATTTTTCATCAACCAAATCAGCAGTCCATCCACATTAGACATAATCATTTATTAACAGGAAAGAATGGGTTTGTAGTTGAGTCCTGGTGAGTTTCATGATCTGAGGTTAATTACTTAATCTTTCTGTGTCCCATATATGCGTTTGGTGCTCAAGAGAGATTTCATGAAAAAATTTATTATGCTTATGATAGTGATAATATTTACCTGCTTTGAAGAAATGCTTTAGAACTGGATTAACCATTTTGTAAATAGATTTGAAACTATTGAGGAAGATGGGTTATGATCAGTTCTGACAATCTCACTGTTGACTTTAAGAGATCTTAGGGCTTCATTTTTGAGAAGCTTTTTTCTAGGGAACATTGAGCTGGGCTTTTAATCCTTTGTCTTAATTTGTGAGTGTCTCCTAAATATTGATACAGCACTATGGAGTTGTCATCAGCTTCCCACCTTGAGATTCACTTCAGAAAATGCCTCAAGACAAAAGCTAGGATAATGGTGAAGAGAAATGATGTGAATTCATCGTAGTAAATTTATCACAGCTATGAAAAGCAAACTTGGATTTAATACAACATACTAGTAAATATGCTGCAAAGAGAAAAGCTGCAAAGAGATGTGGCACAGGTAGAGGAACCTTTTGATACCTTCCAGATGTAAATCATCATGCTACTGATTCCTTCCCAAACATGTTCAGATAAATGTCAGCCAAAAATGGTGAGGAAGAAGAATGAGAGACATCCACAGAAGGCAAGCGATATTTAAAGACTATTGGAAAAAAGATTGCAGCATAAGGACCCCAGGTAAAAAGGAATAGCACCAACCTCAAGAAGCTGGATATCTTGCTTGAGGGCTGCTTCAGAGCGGGCAGGGAGGTACTGATCCAGTTGGCCTCTTCATGAGCAGGTATGGAAATGTGGGCTTGAAGGGCATGGGTGCCTTTTTTGGAGGAGAAAGGAGACTAGGGGAGAACAAAGACTCCGTAAAATTAGCCAAAACTCCCTCAAAACCAGTCCTGGAAAAGGAAGCCCTAAAAATGTGTCTGGTGGCATCCACCCCATGGAAACAACAGTGCTGTAAATACAGCCCCATGAGCAGTGTTGGATCTCCCATGCTTCCATGGAACTTCATTTTCCAAGATGTAAAAGAATTACCGTGAAAAGTTATGTTGATATGGTAGCCCTACTTTACGTTGCAAGCCAAATATTGGGAGAGGCAATGGGGAGAGTATGGAGAAATATGGTGAGCAGCAACAGAGTCCAGAGTAGAACTGTCAAAGCAGGTTCTACCGCAGGCAAGCATCTGGTTATGGGGCTGACTTCTTCTGGCAGAGAGAGGAAGACAACCAGCCCTCTGGGCATGCCAGGAGGCAGGGGTGGCCCTCCTCTGCCTCACCGACAGCAGCACAACCGCCTGGGCTCTGCCAAGGTGTGGGGCAGCAGTGCCAGCAGTGCCTGGGGCAGCTGCCCCATCAGAGGGGGAGTGACCGAAAGGAGATAAGGTGTCACATTTGTCACAGCCAGCCGTGGCTGCAGCCCCGTTAATGAGCCACAGACAGCACAGGCAGCTGCTCGCACGTGTGTTCATGCTGCCAAGGCTTGGCAGCCCAACCCGCACCCAGTGATGCCAGATTGCGGGGATTTGTCAGTCTCTGGAATTTGATTCACTTGTTTAAATTCATCCTTAGGATAAATCCACCAGTCTCAGCTGGGTTATATAAGAGCTGAGCTTGGCTGGGCATCTGAAGAAATCTCACTTGCAAAAGTAATTCAGACTGGCTTTTATGTGAGCAGTTTGCAGTTTCTTGTTGATTGAAAATTGGCTGAGAAATTGTAAACAATGTGTAGTGATTAACAGCAGTGAAATAAGCCACAAGGAGTGGCCAAAGGGACTGGAGTTCTGTCTTCCTCTGCATCTGTAATTGTAATTAAAACCGAACATTTAAAGAATTGTAAAGTCAAATTTCCACACAGTAACCAGTAGCTATTGCATTACTCTACTAAAAGAATACTAAAAAGATGAAAAGGTGGGTCAAAATTAAACAGGATTTGTGTCTGAAAGCACTAAACTGGCTCCTGGGGAAAGTAGTTTCAAATGTTTATTCAGGGAGAAGTAGAAAACTTTGGAATGAGTCACTCACCAAACACCTCCTTGCAGGGCAACAGGAGTCTGCAAACTGATGCAGACAGAAATCTAACATGATTTTGGACCTATATATGTATATATATACACACATAGACACACACAGAGAACTCAATGGAAACTTTCTCTGCAGGACTGTGACAGGCCTTTTGTGCGAGCGCAGGCCACTGACCTCACCTCAGGCATCGGATCTTCCTTGGAAACTGTTGCCTAGCAGTATCTAAATGTTCCTCTACATCTGCCACATCTGCTTGTCCCTTTGCAGAATATTTACTAGTATTTTGTATTAATTCCAAATTAGCACACCCATAGTAGCTTTGGTTTGAGAAACACCAAATAAAATTAAGACAAGTTCTGGGAGAGCTTTGCCTGAATCAAGATAAGTAGTTTGATAAGACAGTACATCTTTCCTGATCTACTTCTCTGGCAGCCAGCTGTGTTTCCAGGCTCCATGCCTTGGGACCAGAACAATACACATGCACTTACCATATAAACATGCCTCTCATGTTTCCTGCAATGAGGTTTGATAGTCCTCAAGCAGGTTTCTGAGGCACTAGGGCATGCAGCCTGCCCTGAGGCAAGAAACCTCACTGCTTCTGTGGTCTGCAGCTGCAGGGGAGGAAGTCTGGAGTCCTGCCTCTAGGTCAGCATGGCCTCTGCGTCTTCAGATCACAGAATCATAGAATGATTTTGGGTTGGAAGAGACCTCTAAATGTCATTTAGTTCAACCCTGTTGCCATGGGCAGGGACATCTTCAACTAGTTCAGGTTGCTAAGAGCCTGGTCCAACCTGCCCTTGAATGTTTCCTGGGATCTACCACCTCCCTGAGCAACTTGTTCCAGTGCCTCACCACCCTGATCATAAAATTTTCTTCTTTATATATCTGAATCTATTCTTTTTTACTTCAAAACCAATAGCCCTTGTCTTATCACAAGAGGCCCTGCTAAAAGGTTTGTTCCCATCTTTCTTCTAAGCCCCTTTTAGACACTGGAAGGTGCTCTAAGGTCTCCCTGGAGCCTTCTCTTCTCCTGGTATAACAACCCCAAGTGCCTCAGCCTGTCTTCATAGGAGCCGAGGGGTGGAGTTGAGGCTTCCAGCAGTGGTTCCCACCAGCACTAGCGGGAGCAGCTGCAAAAAGGCTGGTTTCTGTAGAAAGACTAAAAGCTTCTCTTTGATCAGTGGTTTTACCTACATGTTCAGGGCTGCAAGTTTGTCGCAGAGAGGAAGGAAGAGAGTGCTTGGTGCATGTTTTCTTTCCTGCCATCAGCCAAAGAAACAAACTCTGCAACACATCACTTGCTGCACTGGTCTGTAATTCCCTGCCTTTTTGGCACTACAGCATAGACGGTGGAGACAGGCCAGGCCTGAGCGTGGGCTCTGCACAAACTCATTGCGCAATGTGGGCAGCACAAAGGCACGACTATAGAAGACTGAGTGTTGAATTAGAAACTGTATCTGTGTGCAAGTCGGTGTACGTTTGATTTTAAAGCCCCGCACGGTCACAGTGTATCACTGCTTTTCCTAATTTACTGTTGTGATATGTCCAGAGCACTGTGAAAGGTGTGATGAGCGACAGTGCAGTGCTGCTTGGTATTTGCTGGGTGTGTTGTACGAAAGGTGAAGACAGTGCTACCGAATGTCCTTAAGCTGGCTGACATTCCTCAGTCGAGGAGAAGGCAGCTTGGACTGGAGCAGGAGAAGCTGTGTGCTGCACAAATGAGGGCTGCAGCTGAGTTGTGCTGCTCAGTGGGTGAGCTAGTGTTTCCTGGCATGTTTTCTGCCATCCAGACTGTGTGTCCCCAGCCACAGGTAAACCATTGCATAATCCTGAATGAGCTTATTTGAAGAACAACTTGTGAAAGGTGAAAATTAAAATGGAAAGTAAAGGGCAAAGGTGGCAGAAAGCCAAACACTCATTCCTAACGCTGGCTGCTGGGCGTGGGTGGAAGCTTGTCCTCCGAGCCACGCTGCTTCGTTATTTCAGTGCGTGCATTTTCTCTAGACATCTGGTACTGGGCTTCTGACTTGATACGGCACTGTAGCACAAGCTTCATGAACTTACTGTCTGCCTCTTTTTCTTCTCCCTCCCTAGAGTGAAATCCTTCTCTAGCTTTCCATGTCATTGCAACAGATGGAAATCCACAGCCATGTGTAAATGCTGTCCATGCAGCAATGTAAGGCACAATGGGAATTGTCGGTACTTTCCCAGCCCCTGTGACGACGTTTCAGTTGCTGACTGCTGTTGGCAAAGGAGGGGAAATCACAGAATCACAGAAAGATTTGGGTGAAAGGGATCTTAAAGATCATCCAGTTCCAACCCCCCTACCATAGGCAGGGACATCTTCCACTAGAGCAGGTTGCTCAGGGCCCCATCCAACTTGATCTTGACAGACATCACAGGGATGCACAGGAGGCTGAAGAATTATACTGTCAAAGGAGATGAGGAGCTTGGAGGGGTTTGTGGAGATAAAGACAGGGAGGATGGGGATCAGGAGAGGTGGAGGGAGGGATGGGTGCAACTAGGAGAGTCAGCAAGGATAGGAGAGTTGTGCAGCCTTTGGCTACTGATGAGGCATAACTGGGAAACTGGGAGATGGGATTGGATGGGATGGGATGGGATGGGATGGGATGGGATGGGATGGGATGGGATGGGATGGGCAGCTAAATGCTACAGGGACAAAAATACAAGAATTCTCAAGGACCAGAATGATGTTTGGTGGGTATGTCTGAGCCTGGGGAGGTCCCACATTGGCCACTTCTGGAAGAGCAGAGGGAGATGAACAGTGTTCTGGCAAGCTCCTTGGCACGTCCTTTTCCTTCTCCTGTGCTGAGAGAGCCTCCTCAGTGTCCCTGGTGGGGTTGAGGGAGCAGGTCTTGTGTACCCCTGGACAGCTCCTGCAGAGGTGCTGGAAGGTGCTTGGCAATGCACTGCTCTGCCCCAGCCCCGATGTGCCGCTGCTGTGCTGGTACTCCTGCCATGCTCCTGCAAAAACACACCAGCTGGGAGTGCAAATGGCTCAACTGAATCTTGGTACATTAAAAGGAGAATGGCTTTTCAAATATTACAATTATATAAATGTTGTAAAACGAGCTTTAATGCTTTGCTTCTATGACTCCCAAAATGAATTAAACAAATTGCTTTTACACTCACCAATGGAACAAGGCTCGATTAGTTACCACTCTCTTTCTTCTGTTTCAATACATATTATGAGTGTCAACAGCATGAATAGAGCTTTTGTTTGATGAAGAGATAACCAACTCGTGAGAAGAATTTGCTAAATACTAAGACCTAAGAAGAGCAATTTTTTCGAGGTCTGTGGTACTCATGCACTGGAATGAGTGGTTTACAGGCCTAATGAACACATGAGGTTTCCCACTGGTGGAAGGATGCTGAGTTATGCTGCTGGTGGAGCATGTATGTTTGCTGCCAATCTTCCTGTGGTGTCCTGGCAATGTGCTGGGCATGGCACCATGGAAAATTGCTGTGCAGGGTATCAGCTGGAAATGAGAGTGCTAAAAATGTGCTGTACTCAAAACAGCTCTAGTGAGCAGGCTGTATTTGGTTACAAAACCAGATTACAATTCATGTGTGTAGTATGCACTAGACAATATGAGAATATCATATATCTGACAGCTGACCCCAGATGACCAGAGGGATATCCCACACCGTATGGCACCATGATCATCATATAGAGCTGGGGGAAGAAGGAGGAAGGGGAGGACGTTCAGAGTGATGGTGTTTGTCTTCTCAAGTCCCCCATTACCCATGATGAAGCCCTGCTTTCCTGGGGATGGCTGAACACCTACCTGTCCATGGAAACCACTTGTGAATGAATGCCTTGTTTTGATTTGGTTGTGCATGTAGCTTTTACTTTCCCTGTTAAGCTGTCTTTATCTCAATCCATGAGTGTTCTCACTTTTATTCTTTCAAGCCTCTTCCCTATCCCACTGGGTGAATGAGCAGGCAGTGGTGTGGGGCTGAGTTACCAGCTGGGGTTAAACCACAATACATGTGAGTCTTGCTCAGTTTAGCTCTTAGAAGCTTCTGTTCAATATTTTCTTGGATGGTGACTTGATGATGTAATATGCAAAACCAAGAATCCTTGTGTTTATTTTGTCTCTAAGAACTTGTCCGAGCCAGCAAACAGCATCTGCCACTTTCTGTGTCTGCCTGAGCAGTGGTTACCTGCAACATGGCCTTGCTGGCTCCTTCAGATGTGTGGCCATATCTTCATTATGGACAGATGTTTCAAACAGAAAAGAAGCTATTTTCTCTGCATTTATTTTCCTTTATCCTAAGGATTTATTATTTTTTAGTGATGCCGGAGAGCAAGGAAACCAGCAGAAATTATCTTTCTTCATTTGTGTCTAGAACATCTCACTATTTTGCAACCTCTGTGCCAGCTGTGACGTGCTTGCAGGCTGAGAGACCCTTGGAGAGATGAGCCCTTGCTGGGGACTGGGGACATGGCTGGGGGCTGGCTGCACAAAAGCCTGCCTAAGCTCCCTCACAGTTCATGCCCTAGACTGAACTCTGCTGTTGTGTTCAAATGCAACACCCTACTGCCCTCTCCCCTTGAAGCAGAAATCAAGTACAGGTGTTTGCTGTGGAGACTTCATCAGCTTGAACTTCCTTTCTTCCAGAGGGGCACTGTACTCCATCCAGCCCAGGAGAGATAACATGGCAGAGCTGAGGTGGATGCTGGTCCAGCCAGAGCTGAAAGAGCCCATTAGATTCACCCTACAGCTTAGATGGCCAAAGCTAGGCCATTGGTTGAGCTTTAAATGGCTCAGAAAAATCTCTGTGGTGGTGTAACACCCGCCAATGCCCCTTTTTCCAATATATCACCTTATCCTGATCTCCAGCTCCATCTCAGCTCATGAGAAATCACTGATTTGGAGCCCAGAGTCTGGTGTGAGCAGCTGTGCAGAGTGGGTTTGCTGGTGGGGCAGGGCCAGGCACTCACTCCCCAGCTGGGGGTTGCAGGAGGGTCCAGCTCCCGGGGAGAAGCAGGAGCAGCCTTGGTGCCTGCAGGGTGCTGTAACACAGTTTGCTTTGCTTAAAAAACACCCAGCTCTTGGCTTTCGTTAAGTAAGGAACATTATTTGAAAAGACTTACTTTGTTTGTTTGAAGCTTTTAATTGACTGCTGTTTACGAGATTATATATGAGCAAAGGAAGAAAAAGCTTTAAAAATGCCCCATTTCATGGAAATACATCTAGACTGTTTACAAGTGCTCCTTGTTTTGCATTCAGAGCCCGGATCTTTGACTTCCTTTTGGACTATTCTCCACTGGAAATGAAGATTTGCTGCCAAAATAGTCCACCTTTTCCTGAAAGATTTGGTATTAATAGTCTTGACAGAACATCTTGTTCCTGTGTAATACAGGAGTCAGTCTAGCAGTTGGTCCTGATCAGAGGTACAAAATGCAGTTGCATAACTTTTATTTTGAGATGAAATATCTTCAGTTTAACAGAAAAAAGTCTGAGCCTATGCCAGCATGCATCTCTTGATGTTAGGCGGAAAGTGTTGGTGTTAATGGTGTAGCAGATTACTGTTCCTGCTTTTGTTTAAGGAAATGAGTAATTTTTATTAAAATGCAATGTGTGGTTTGGAGTATTTCAGAAATGCAGATGTGGTACTTCAGTTCCCCAGAGAGGGCTTTTCTCACCCTCCCCTCAACACCCTGCTTGTGTGGGCATCCCCAGTGCTGCCTCCTGCTGCCCCTGCCACCTGCCTGGCCCAGCCATGGGACAGGGACCGGTCTGCACCCCCAGCCTACCCACGGTGAAGGACTTCTGCTGATGCCTTTGCTGAAGCATTGTCAAGCTTAGATGCTCTTGACCTAGTACATGTAAAAGGAGCAATTCCAGACTTGGCTAACAGCTCCTTTGGAAAGGCTCATGACATCTTCTAGTTTATTCTTTCTTGGTTTCCATTGTTTGATTTTGGTTGCTATTTTTAATGAGCAGCCACTGCAGCCAGGAGAGAGGGAATGAATTATCTTTGATAATGATTATTTGTTTCTTGTGGTAGACAAAAAAAGGCAATTTATATTGTTTCAAGACTTTTCCCAAGCAGAGCTCAATAATTAATGCTACAGACTGTAACACACTAAGTGAAATGGCATTTTGTGATACCAACAGCTCCTGAATGTTTTCAGGCTATCTTACTTATTTACTTTGCTCTGTACCTGTGTTTGCTGGATGGATGTATACAATTATTGCTATATATAATTTGATTTTTACAGCAATTAAACAATATTTTAAATTATTCTGCTAGGCAAAGATTTCTCTGCTTGTACACAAAATTATGTTTGCACATGTCAGAAATGCGTCCTTTTTCCACACAAAGGATGAAATGTAATTGTAAAAAGAACAATTAATAATGGCTTTATGGGAATATAGTTTTTACCAATCTCTGTGACTGGCAAAATTCCATAATGTTCTCTTAACACTGTTGCTTAAATTTACCTAAATTAATGGAAGGGACCAATTCATCAGTTCAGTCAGGCTTTGAGCTGCTACTGGTATGTGTTACAGAAAAGGAGCCCAGATTTTTTGTTTTTTGTAGAATTCCATTATTTTTTTACTCTCTCCTTTTTAAAGACATAATCACTATGTCAGTGCCACTACCATTTTGGGACTGGGCTTCTGTTCTTCAAGGAAAAATAAGTTCCTAATTTAAACAGAAAATTTTTTGTACCTCTTGACTGAGCAAAATCCAAAAGAAGATACCTGGCATCATTAAAGAATATACCTGACATATAACATAACTAAAATTTTGCTTTAGGAACACAAAGATGTAATTCTTTTTTCCTGTCATGAGTTTTTATTTAGAGAGAATATTTTCTAAAGAAAAAACCCTGATAATTAAGTTGAAAGGAAAAAAAAAAGTGTCAAGTGCCATTTGAGAAGAGGCATAAAGTGGATAAGGGGTGAGGATAGGGGAAAACCATGCTCGGTTCTGCTGGTAGCTCTCAGGTTGTTGTGTTGATTCTGACCTTGTTTCTGAAGAAGAGGACAACTGGAGATGAATGCACACAAAGCAGAGAGGGGCAGAGCACAAAGCACAAGGCTGCATTCTGTCTGCAGTTCAGCTATTGCAGCTGCAGGAGGACTAGGGAGGTTGGGGTGCTCCAGCACAAGTGTCCATGGCCCCACAGTTCGCTGCTTGGGTGCTTACCCTCTATGCCATCTATCCAAAGATTTGCCAACTGATTTGCAGAAATGCAGAATGACTGCAGGAATGACAAATTTGTCTGGTCAAAATTGGTCAGTAAAAGCATATTTCTCCAAGACCATGCCATGAATCAGAAGGTGGAAAGCAAGGGGAAATCTCTTCTCAGGAGTTCATGATGGGGCCAAGAGAAGCTCTTACATGTCATGTTTTAAAAGCAATCGACAGTGCATAGTCACTCCTAAGAGTGTGTTGGACATCTGCTGATGAAAAGAGTTGCAATCCTGAATTTTCACCTTTTCATAATCACACCTGAGAAGTGGCATCTATTTTTCTATAGTGTGCAGCACCAAGCAGAAAAAGTTTTTGTAGTTTTACATAAACTAGAGCTATGTTTGTAGCCCTCCATACATTTGTCTTCCCTTTTTTGTCTCTGTAAAGAGCGTCTGAGCAGCACAGTGCCAGTGTAGCCAAATGGTTTGCATAACACTGTGAGCATCCTACTCCCAGGGATAAGAGCACATATCACTTCTGATTTCACTGGAAGCCAGGCTGAGACCAGAGAGAAAACAGCAGGATAAAGCAGAACCATTAGATAAAAATGGTGCCTCTTCCCAGCATGGGAACTAAGTCTCAGAAGGATTTAATTGACCGCAGTGAGTGCATCTTCTGTCTGCCATGGAGTGCCTTCTCGCTTGGCTGGCAGCAAGAGTGGCCTTGCAGTGCACATTTTGGAGGGAATGGAGGCTCCAGGGCAGGCTCGCTCCCACCCACCTCAGAGCCTGGGCTGGGTGTCTACCTGAGACAGTGCTGACAGAGAAGTATCATTTCCCATCCATGCAGCAGGCAGCAATGAGGGAATGAGAGAAGGTTCTGGAGGGGGTGAGGGAAGGTGGGTGGCAGCCTAGTATCTGGCTGGAGCAGATACGAATCATTTCCACCCAGTGCTACCCAGGGAACTGTGTATCATCTGCTTTAGTTTTTAGAAGTATCTCTGATATCAAAAGCTGAATTGTGAAAGCACCTACAAAACCTGAGTATCTGATTTTTTGTTGTTCTCAGTAATTTTCAGAAGCATCAATCTTTTGCAGAACCCTATCAAGCTTCCTCACAGCATCTCCTCTTCAGCTAGGTTTTTTCCACAATGTCAAGTTTGAGTAATTCTTTTCTCAAAGCAGAACTTCCCATCTCTCCTGACTTATTTCTTTTTATTCATCTTATAGACAAAGAGATGAAAGAAGCTAAACAAAACTATCAGCATATGACAAAGAGAAGAAAACAAAGAGGGTATTTATTAGTTAACTGATGTATGAAGGCAGGAGGAGATCACTTTAGTCTAAGAAATAAATGTATTGGCATAACTTAGGCCAGAACTCTTTGCTGTCTGCTTCCCCAATGCACCAGTAACTCTGCTACATGGCTACTAGGGGATGCTGCTAACAGAGTTTAAAACATTATTTTTGTCTGTGAAGTTAGACGGAAGATCTGTCTAGTCAGGATTTTAATACAATTATGAAAAATATATGCAATTTCTGCTGGAGGCAGGTATCCTTTGACATCTGCATGGTTCCACTCAGGTAGGTGGGAGATGCAGATGGCCAGGGCTCCCAGCCTGCAAGGCGATATGGGAGTCCAGGCACTGCTTGGCGACAGTGATAAAGCTCACCCTGAGTTCTGAACTGTCTGCAGAGGAAATTGTTTTCCATCTCAGGAAAAAGAAAACCAAGGAACTAAACAATCATTTTGGAATAATGTCCTCAGACAGATGCATATATCCACACACACAGTTACCTATAGAGGGAACCAAGACGAAGGCTCAGTTGCACTGAGACCAGGAGGTGACAAGGACATTGATGCTGTCCATAAATGGACCAGAGATCACAGTGAACAACAACCATTTGGGAAAGGACAAAGCTCACCCAAGATCATCTGTGTATGAGCTGCTGTAAATAAAGTAGACATTAGAGGCACATTGATGAGTATCAGAGCAAGCTGCTCAAACTGTTAACAATGCAACAAGGATTTCTGCAAGATATAAACTGCAATGCAAGGTAGAAGACTTGCTAATTTGGTCCCTTTCAGTCATACAGTTTACATTTCTAAATTTCAAGTAATTAATATATTTAAACACTGATTATGTCTATACATTTGAATGTTCTACCATGTGATTGCATCTCTTGCCTCCCTCTACAGGTAAATGTGTGTGTGGATATATACATCTGTCTATGCAGAGGAGGAGAAATGAAGGATACTGCATTGCAAATATTTACATGTTTATAATTAACATCACAAAATCTTAACTCTGTATCTGCTTAATTAATCGAGTGTCTTTCTTCTGCAGTAATAAGTCCTCATTTTTTGTAGCACTCTGTGGCTGACAAGAAGGAAGGGTGACCACATCCTGCATTACTTTCAAATAGTGCCCACTGACAAACACTGCTGAGTACTCTGGCTTTACATCTGTCAGCCTCTCGAAGCTACAGATGCTGTAATCAGTCATTAGGCTAATGGGTCAATTTCTTTTCCTCATCCTCTTTATCAGTTATTTTTTATTTTATTTGCACATTTACTCCTATTGCAAGAGTGGATGCTCTTTCTGAAGTGTGAGTACACCCCATAGCTGCAGAAATATCGGTAAGGAAAGACTTCTCTGACTCCAAGCTGAGTTTTCTCTCACAGATGTTTTATGAACAATCTTTCTGTTTCCGTAGCAGGTGCTGGAAACTCAAAAATTGGCAGAGAACACTATTCTAGCTCATGTCTTTAGCTGACTGGTGAAAAATGCAGTGTGTTGGATGTTCGTCATATGTTCCTTTAGGCACAGTTTAAAAAAGATACTTTTTGATGAGGTGCTGAACCTCTCTGATTACTGTCTGGATTACAGGATCCTTGCCGATGGGTGTGCTGCTGGGAGCCTTGTGGGGAATCACAACTCCTCTAGTACAGCATCAGCAAGGTGCAGAAAGCACCGTGGGACTGAAGGTGCCCTGCTCCTGAGAAAGCCATTACGTCCTTCCCTGCTGCCACACAAAGCACAGACAGAGGTGATGCTGGGTGTTTTGCCCCACTGACATGAGAAATAGTTCTAACTCAGCAAAATATTGAAGAGTATCTTTCATCTGTGTGAACAGGTCTGTTAACTAACGAGGTGTGTGCAAAAGCCACTGACAGGATTTAAGAATGAAAGTATCAGTGTCAGGAAAAAATGAAGCTAAGGTGGTATGTTTCTGTTTAGAGGAGAACAGAAGCATGTGAAAGAAACAACCTTGCAATGAATCCTTCGCTTTCTGTAATTGCCCCTGTTTTTCCTTGATTTAACTCTTGCAGGTCTGAAATTTGATATGTATCTTGCTCATCTGCTAAAATTAGGTTAGAATTGAGTTTGCTTCCTTGCAGATAGGCATTGCATGCTTACATCTTAGTTTTTCCTAAATAGATGAAAAAAAAGATGACTTTTGAATGGTTGTGTGGTTCACGTAATGTTTGGATATGTTTGTTTTTATTAAAACATTGTTGATGTTTCTGTTATTTTTATTCCTCAAATGCTGTGTTACTCCTATGCTGTTATTTCCTATTTTGTCAGCTCTTTCCTGGAGGAGTTTTCTCTGGAGTCTATTTATCTTTCAATTAGCAATGTTTTCCTTGCAGACCTCCTGATTAATTTATTTTGCCTAAGCATGAAACAAGCCATATATGCGGCACGGCAAATGTAGGAGTAAAACAGCAGAGACGCTTCAGAACATTTTTGGAGCTTTTTTATCTCAAATACTTTCCTGGATTCTTCTTTAAAGCCTTTTGTTAACTGCTCCCAAGGGCAGGATGCTGGTTTTGTAAATCTGTAGATCTCACACCTCATAATACAGAGTGCAGTGGCACCTCCTGTGAGAGAGCTGTGCAGGGCCACTGCAATTTCATCAGTATTCGTTCCTGTGCCATTTCACTAATAAGGATATTAATTGCAGTGTGGCAATGGTTCAGTTTTTAAAACACATTTTGATATCTGGATGTAAGGATATGAAAACCCTCTAAGCTCCTACACCTCTAACGCAGTTGGGGTCATGGTGCAGAGGTGCTTTTGAGAGGTTCAGGGAGTGCATAGCCCAATCTTTAGCTATTAGCACCTCGTTTTCCATGCTCAGCCACAGGCAGTGGTGGGCAGGGCTTCTGCACAGCCCAGGAGCTCCCTGGCTTCTGTTCTGCATGTTCTGACTGCCTGGACCACAAAAGTGATCTTCCCGTTTGTTGATCCAACTGAGCCCTTCAGACAGGCCCAGTGCAAGGGACAGGTTTCAAGCCTTGCAAAGGTTCTCTGATTTGGGGTATCTATCATCTTAAAAAAAAAATCACTGTTTACCCACTTTAATTGAAAAGATAGCTTTGAAAATGCAGACTGACCAATTTGGGGCAGTGGTCTTCATAGGTGGGACCTCTCAGCACTCCATTTTCCTTTAGTCTGGCCTGACGGATAAAGTTCCCACAGCCACTCTGTGCCTTCCTTCCAGGAAGGCCCATAATTTCAGTATCCTACCACTGAATAATAATAATAAAAAGTCATAAAGCTATTTCAAGGTCTGTGGATGCAAAACAAATTCTGGCCTGAAAACTGCTTTCTGCAGGGACATCAAAACCATCACAGTTCCACCTGTCCACATGGCTCCAGTGTAATCACTAGCATTTGTCATCACCTTTATTTCCATCCAGATTTATTATAAATAGCAGTGCTCCTTTCTAGAGCAATTTGTACTACTCCTCATCTCTGTTTCAAAGGCATTTCGAGTAAACAACCTTATTTTAACAAAGCAGATGGAAACCTTTTTATAGCTGTGAGGCACTGGCAGTATATGCACCCCTGAGCTAGCTCTGTTCTGTAGTACTGCTCTCTGCTGTACTAAGAAAATGTCCAAAGTCATTAAAGTGTTGGATATAACCCATCCCACTTCAGATAAGGTGGATTTTCAAGGTTATAATATTGCTGAATTCATTTTACAGCTACTCCAGAGGTACCACTGAGCAACTTATATTGATTTCTCTGGCCTCCTGTTAGAAGCTGTTATCTGAAAGCTGAAAGTAAAGCAATCAGACTTCCTTGAGAAAGGCACTGGGAAGCACTGGGGCTCAGGGATGATGTACATGCCTGCATCATGCTGGTGCCTTTGTGCTGGCCTGGCCATTGCATCTTCCCATCTGTGGGACAATGCTCTCCTCGTGCTGGAGCCTCAGCAGTGACAATTGGACAGTTGCTGCTTTTGAGGAATTGTCCTCTTGCAGTGCAGGATGTTCAACACAGGTCTCACAGGAGGTGACAGTGTCCTTTTTTTGCTGTTTCCACCATTCCCATGGGCAGCTGCAGGTTTCTGGCCTTCATTCTTGCAAACAACATCCTGGTCTTCAACAAAGGAGTCTCTTATTGGGTGGCCACATTATTCAACATGTCTGAGTATTTTAGTTAATCCCTGCCTCACTGCACAAGTCCTTCCTAGGTATGATGACATACGTTCTAGAAAAAAAGGAAAAGACCCAGAAGAGAATACTCCTCGTACCTCTGTACTAAGTCAAATATGATCATGGAGCTATACCCATGGAATTCTCCCTCTTGCCCAACCTGGAGTCCCTTTGGTGCACCTCAGGAAATGCTTGGTTGCCATTCTGAAGTCACAGGAAGGGTTTTAGACATCAGCATCTACTTAGTGGCTGTTTTGGAAGGTAATTTGAAAAGCGAGGAAGTGTTACTTAGCTCTCCTGCTGGTTTTGCCAGGGAAGAAAGACCCCCAGCAGGGGCTATGTAACTACCTGGAAGGTGGCTTCTTCAGCGAGCTTGAGGCAGTGGCTTAAAAGGAGAGATGGGCAACGATTGCTTTCCTCCAAAATAAAGGTTTAATAACATGAAAATAACAAACAAGAAGCACCTGGGGTGAGCACTGGCACCAGCGCTCACCCCAGGGGTAGAAGTGAAAGAGCCTGTGGCCTTGGAAGCAGCAGCCTTTTATCAGGTTAATGGGTGGAATTATGTGAAGCATTGTCCATTGAGGAAACAGATAAAGAAAACCTACAGGTCAGGGATCCAACGGGTCAGAGATAGGGGTCTCGTGAGTGGGCTAAGCCACCCACCACCCCTGAAAGATGGGAAATTCTGGCTACGTGCCCATATTAGGAGGCTTCGATGTAATAGCGAGCTCTGCTTTTAGGGGGCACATTGCTACAGGGGAGCTGTAGGGTGTGTGCTCTGTGGGCAGCACGGAAATGAGGGGTTGGTTGAAAACAAATCACCACAGCTACAAGGCTTGGGCATCTCTCAGTGCTGCTCTGGCCATGCTTGCTTCCTCCCGAGCATGTTAATTAGACAAACTGTTATTATGGGGTGTCTAATCAAGTACTTCTTTTATCAAGTGTATTGAATGATAAGACACAACTGACATTCAGATTCCCTCTCACCGAGCTCCTTCAGTGATTTTTCTACTTCAAACCCTATAGGAGAACTGACATGCATCCCCAAGATCTCCCATTGCTGGGCTTATTTAGAGTGAAGACTCTTCTGTTTCTGAGGCCAGGCTTTTGAATGCAAGTTAATCATCTGGCTTGCACTTGTTTGAAGTGAAAAGACAAAGGGGAAGATGAATAAAATATTGTTATTTTATAATGTGAAGTGACTTGAGGCAATTTCAATGTTTAGTTTCTTGCCCATCATGGGAGCATTCATGAATTCCCAGCTTTGTCAGGAAAATATAAGTTTTTTCATTGCTGATTACCCTCCTGGTGTGAACCGCATAATTTCTTCCTCAGAAGAAGATTATTGTGGCCATTTATTTTCTGGTTAAACTGGTGTAAATAAAACAATTACACTGAAATGATTGAATTTTCTCTTTAATGCATGAAACACAGATGCAGAATACACAGTCCATTAAAAAAATGTTCTTACTTCCAATCAAATTTATATGAGAAAATTATCAGCAAAAATATATATTTTTTGCTCTCCGTTTGGGGAGAAAAGCAGAACAAGGCCATATGCCAAATACGATTCCACAATTTATGGAGAATTCATGCAAAATAATGAGCTTCTGCTCTGTGCTAGGAGATGTGGGGTTGTCCCTTTATTCCCACTGAGGGGCTTTTAGTGTTCACACTAATTATTCCCACTGATAAGGAACCTCAAGAAAGTTGAGCCACGAAAAGCAGGGTAGACACCGCAAGGGTTGTATTGCTTCTGTTTGGAGAGAAATAAGGAAATGAGGAGGGGGTAGGTAGGAACCCCCCTGTGCTGGTTGCTCCAGGGCTGTGTACATGAGCAGATCCATCCACTGCAGCGTTGTGGTGAGTGAGCAGGAACCTAACTCACTCTGAGCACCCAATTACACGTCTGCTTTACTCCTTTGATGAAGGCTTATATGGCTTGGCTCTTCTTCTTTTGAAGTCAAATTAATTCTCATTGGCCTTTTTTTGTAGCTCAGGGCAACAGACATCAGCTCCTTGCAGGATGATAAACAGCAAGCAGCCACAGTTGCTCCTGTGCAGAACCTAAATCAATGGCTGCTTTGCAATTGTGGTTAGTTAAAAATGCTGTCCTCTGGTTTCTTAACGAGTAGTTTTCCTGTGGGGGGCAGAAATATAGAATTCCTTAATACGTTTTTTTGATCCCTCCTCAGTAAATCAAGACATGAAATTAACTGTTCATGACAAGTTTCTGGGTAGGTGAGAAGCTGGTGACATTTTCTCTGCCTGTTAATTATGTGAAATATCTTCTTATCTTAAATTTTGCTAAAGTGTTTATTGGTCTCTGGAGACTGCAACTTAGAGTAAGCTTTTCAGAGAGCAGTGCTGGTGCCTCCCTGGTGTTGAAGGGTCATAAACAATAAATTCGCTCCTCAATTATATGCAATGCTTGTAATCTGGGGTTCATTAGCATGAAAGTATTTAAGCAATAAAATAGAGAAAAATAAATCTCTTGCCTTTCTGCTTCAAAGGATATTTTGGGTCTCACCTGTTCAGTGGATGACATGGAAACAAATGGCCATTTACCCTTTGTCTTGCTCCAAGCATTCTCTCTCTCTGCTTTCCAGCAATAATGTAATTTGGTTTCTTGCTTTGAGACCTAGAAAAGCCATTTCTAAGAGAAGGAAAACATTCAGACAAGGTTTTGCCATTGCTATGTGCATCATTATTTTGTGTTTTTGTAATAGCTGTAATCAGCTATCACACTGCTCAAGATGTTGTACATAAAATGTGTCAGATAATACTTTTTAAGTACTCTTTTCTGACAGGGCCTATTGACCTGCTTGTGCTCTAAGAGACCAGCATTGGAAGAAAGTATTAGACTAAGAATCTTTCAATTACAATTGCTTATATAATTTTTCAGACACTTTCTCTAGCTGTATTGGA
The DNA here is from genome assembly GCA_013396875.1 of Vireo altiloquus. NCBI lineage: Eukaryota > Metazoa > Chordata > Aves > Passeriformes > Vireonidae > Vireo > Vireo altiloquus. The sequence continues at coordinate 1,227,579 of VZRF01000545.1, forward strand.
AAAGGTAAGCTGGAGTGTCAGACTAGACCTTTACAGAGAAGTGTTCTTTACCATTGGATGCTGTATTAAATGGAATTATTTTCATCAAATCTCGTGAATGACAATGCATTTCAATGTGCAAATATCAAAACACAAGAAAGGAACTGCTGCCATCAGGGAATATGCAGCTTCCTGCAGGTCATGAGTTTTCCTGATCCAGGGCAAAGCCCTGACTACTATACCTGGCTGACTCTGGGCTGGTTGCAAGCATCTTGCTTCACTTACAACAGCAGCAAAAGCCTTTCCCTAGGCTGCCCAAAGGGCTGTGGGAAAGGCTGTGCAGGTGCACTAGAAGAATAATAATTTGTTGTTTGCTTTGGCCAATAAAGTTGGCTGTTATTTGGGCTCTGCTCCATCAAGTAATTAAAATGATGGATTTAAGCATTTGATGCAAATGTTTACTTGCAAAGAACATACACATGGTTTGTTCTTTCCCAAATGAAGTAGGAATAGATGCTGAAACAGAGGCCAGTTTTATTGCTCCTGCTCCCAGGTCCTACTCCTATCCCAGACAGCTCTTCATTCTAAATATGCCTTATTTTGTTTTCTGTCTGATATATGTTCCCAAGTCTTCTCCTTCCCTTGCCTAACCTCCTGATGCTGCTCTCTGACTGCAAAAGTCCTGCCTTTACCCAAGACATTTCTCACCTGCTAGTGTGTGATCTGTGTTTTGGAGGCAGTTCCTTGGTTTGGGTTTTTGGATCCTACAAGATGATTTTGACTCCATCTTTCATTCAGGTGGGATTAAGCCTTGCTATCATGCAAAAAGGTCTCTGCTACAACAGGCCTGCAAGCAGAAGTCCTGTTAAGAATCATGTTTACCCAAAATCAGCAAGGATTGCTCATTTGCATAGAAGGGGAATTTGAACTACTCACCTTCCTACACTGGGAAACATTTAATCTTCAGTCATATTATCCCTTTCTTTCTTATGCCATCCTTTCCCCCTTTCACTTAACACATTTGCCATCATCCTTCCTTATGTCCTTTCTCCAAAACCAGCCTCTCTCTGCACACTCCACTCCCTGTAAACAACCAGGGCCTCTGGAAGGGGCTCTGGAAGCACTGGCCCAACCTGTGCATCTTCATCCTGGACACCTGTGGTCAAACCACCCTCCCCACTTGTTGCCCCTCACTCCACTCCTCCCGCCTTTCACACATTCTCCTCCACTCCATCTCTGCCAGGAAGTTTACTTATTTTACATCTTGCTCATTTTTGTATCAAACCCCTCTGTAAACAAGACTTCCCCATTGCAGGGTGTGGTGTTGCAGGCTGAATACATTTTCACCTCCCATGAAACCATACTGAAAGCTCTACCCCTTTTCTCTCCAAATCACTCACCAACCAAGTCCCAGCTGTATATCTCCACAAACACACCACCAGCACTCCTCCTCCGCTCCCGGGGAGGCAGGCAGCTGAAACCAGGAATAATAATACAAGAAAAGTAGGTCATCTGCTCTCTGAGAACATGGAATACAAAACTCAGCCGCTGAGTGCTGGGTGAGCACAAAGAAGTTAAATCAACTATCAAATCGATCTGATACAGAGCAGAAGTTTTCCTGAGTTTTAATACAGAGCTTTTCCCCTCAGGTGTCTGGCAGTGCTGGTGCTGGCAGGGCTGAGCTGCCCGTGGCTCTGCCTGCTGCTGCTGCCAGCTCCAGAGGCTCCTTCTGTACTCTGCTGACTGGACACAGCAACAAGCACAGTTTCATGGATATGGATTTGAAGGCAAACAACTGTACTGCATGTTACTACTTTTCAGCATTGCCAAGTGTTTTTTTTAAAAGTATCATTTGGTGCTCTTTGCCTCTTGATTTTGCTGGGGAGCATTCTGCAGTATAGCATTTTAAACATGGCCAGAACCACTGAATTTTCCTATGTAGAAATGATAGGAAAGGAGAGAAAACATGCTATACACACAAACTGCAGTCTTTCTATTCCAGTACCATCTCTCCTGGGTTGATATACTTCTGAAAAATTAGAAAAACTGCAAAATAATCAGAAGTGGAATAATCTGTTCACCAAGAAGGAGTCTTTCTACCTTTTATTACTTGGCAGGGAATTATGCCCTAAAGCTTGAAGCTTTATTGAGGTGCATGTGCAAGGAGCTGGAGAAAGCTGTGCTGCCTTTAACAAGGCTACAATTTTAGCGCCAGGCAAGGTGAGTACAATGTCATCATGTCAAAGAGTCCCAATATTGTTGAAAGACGTTATTATGAGTGAATCAGTGAACACTTCTCCACAGTAAGCCTGCCGTGAACCTTCTGAAAAGCGTTTAAAGGACTTTGGAGATGGGTTTCCACTACTGTGTTATCAGTGTCTGCCTTTCACAGCATGTTGCTCTCTGCCTGCTCTTCTTTCTGCATGCTGCCCTTCTCCAGCAGAGCAGCCACATTTCCCCAGAACTCATCTTTGTGCCTCCCTCATGCTCTGCAACCTTTTTCTACCACAGTGTCCTCTGTGGTTTTTTCTAGTTTGTACCAGACCCATCTCATTTTTTGAAATGCATACTTCCTCCCTTTTGTTGAGCTTCTGAGGAATAAAGGAACATCTGATGTGATGGTGCAGTATTGTAACAGCTGAGGAGACGTGAACAGTGTAAATGATCAGACATGAAAGTGGCAGAGAAGCAGTTGGCCTTATTTTCATGCTTTCATCAAGATTGCACAGAGTCGTTGACTTAGTATTTTCCTTGGGAATTGTGTAGAGTAACATTGGCAGCATGAATGAAGTTACATTTCTTCTGTGCAAAGGAGGTACAGGAAGTAAAATTAATGCTTCCTGCATTGAACATTTTGCTGGAAGTTTGATGATTCACTATTCTTAGGTTTTGGGTTTTTTTATTTTAATCCTAGAGATATATAAACACAAGGCGTGCTCTAAGTAAAAACCATTATGATACAGGAATAATGCAATTCCCTGTGTCTTTGGAGATGGTCAATATGTTGTTCATTGCAGGTTGCCATAGAGATGCAATATTATTTTCTTAGCTGAGTGATGGGCACTGAATTATAATGCTTTTATAGAAATGGCAGAAGTTAATAAAATTCTTTGTGGTTCAAAAAATCATCCTTCAAATAACATTTGAAATCAAGGCATTTGTCTAATGTCTAGTTAATCTCAGTTTGACTGAAGTGTGGTGACAGAATAACAATTAAATCTATGCACCTGTGTTCCGCCACACATTTTCACTTCTCTTATGAAGCATGTTATGGCACAAAGGTGCACTGGATTCATGATAGTGGGCAGCAAAGGGAAAGGAGGAGTGGAGTGATGGAGAATACAAACCTGTAGCTTACCAGAACAAGAGTGCTTGCAGTTCCTTCCATGTGGCCTGAGACTCCATCGGGACAATCACTGTCTAAAAGCCTGTGAACAACATTCAGTTATGGACACGACTCTCAGCACTCCTCATTATAGAACCCCCGAATCACAAAATTATTTGGGTTGAAAGAGATCTTAAAGATAACCTAATTGCAACTCCCCTGCCATGGGCAGGAACTCCTTCCACTAGCCCATTTGCTCAGGGTCAGCTGGGAGTTGCCATTCTCACACTTGTGATCCTCCAGCCCAGGACACTGATACCCCCTTGGCCCACCATCCATGTTGAAAATAGGGGCAAAGAATGCATTAAACACCTCTGTCTTGTCTCTGTCCATGTTCACAAGGTGGCTATCCTCATCCTGTAAGGAGCTTATGCAGCCCAGGATAAAATAGGCCTTCTCTGCTGCAGGCATACATTGCTGGCTCATGCCCAGCTTTGTATGCACAACAACCCTCAAGTCCTTCTCCACAGGGCTGCTCTCAATGACTTCTTCCTCCAGTCTGCACTCACTGATGAAGATATTGAAGAGCGCTGGTCCCAAGACAGAGCCCTGGGGGACACCACTTGTCACTGTTCTCCACCTAGACAGAGTCATTGACCAAAACACTCTGGTCCATCCATCCATCCATCCATCCATCCATCCATCCATCCATCCATCCATCCATCCATCCATCCATCTCCTTATACACTGAATAGTCTATCAATCGAATTCACATCTATCCAATTTGAAAAGGACGATGCCATGTGGGACTCTATCAAAGGCCTTACAGAGTGCAGATAGATGACATATATTATGTCATAATATTATATATTATATATCATATATATGATATATGACATATTTGTCAACCATAGCCAACACACCATCATAGAAGGCCACCAGACTGGTCATGCATGATTTGCTCTTAGTAAAGACGTACTGGCTTCCTCAATTCACCTAACCCTAACCCTTGTCTTTTATATGCCTCAGCATATATCCTAGGAGGATCTGCTCCATGGTCTTGCCAGGCACAGAGTTGAGGCTAACTGATCTGCAGTTCCTCATATATTCCTTTCTCCCCTTTTAAAAAATGGGAGCAACGTTTCCCTTTTTTTTTTTTCAGTCACCAGTGACTTCATCTGATCACCATGACTTTTCAAAGGTGATGGAGTGAGGCTTGGCAATAATATCAGCCAGTTCCCTCAGGACCCCAGGATGCATGTCAACAGATCCCATAGACTTGAGGCTATTCAATTTCATCAAGTGGTCCCGAACGTGTTCTTCTCTTACAGTGGGAGAGTTTATGAGACATCTTGGATGCCAGCTTTGAAACTGCTTCCTGAAGTTATGAGTGAGTGTAAATAAAATCTGCTGCTGCTGGAGTGGAGGGTCGAGGGGCAGCAGAGTGGTCTGGCTGGGACCCTGTGGTGGCATGTACGGCATGGCAGGGATGAGGCCGAGGTACAAAACTCCAGCATGGCTGCAGAGGTCAAGCCCTGTACTCTTACCGCAGCAAATAAGGAATGAAGGAAAGGCTTTGGGCTTGTCAGAGCCAAACCTGTGGTTATATACATTTCTGGTGACAAATCTGAGTGAGAGGAAGGTGCAGAAAGCTCAGGCTGCTGAAAGCACATCTTTACACACTGGATTTTTTCATTTGGTGGGGAAGAAGTTTTGTTTGCTGAAATGAAGCACACTGGCTGAACATTAAGAAGGTACAGATAGCCACCGTTGAACTTACAACTTCTGCATCCATTCATCCCTCATGGAAATGTTGCTCACAGAAGTTCTCTAGATTGTTTTGCACCACAGCCATGGTTACCTGTGTCTGCAGCTGCCTGGGGCAGCAGGCCTTGAGCCAAATTGTATTAAATACTGACTTTTTATTTGCCAAGAATAATTAGAAGAGGTATGAAATGAATTTTTAGATAACATTGAAGTCACTGCCAAAGACGGAAGTGCCAAAATATTTCTTGGCAAGAAAAATCTGTACATCACCAAGCAACTTTTTGCCCAGGCAAAAAGTTTGGGGTTTTTTTTAATCAGTTTGAGGTTAGCCCATTTCCTGTGTTCTGCAGGGTTGAAGGACGCTGCAGGGAAGGGCGTGCTAGGGTTTCCTGCTGGTTGAATGGCTGGTGGGACCCCCTCATCACAGACCATTATGTTGCCATTCAAACACTTGCATGTAAGATAGGCAAGTTAGATACAACCCAGTCAACCCAGTGAGCAGATTTGGGATTTCCTGTATGTGGCTAATGAATGGCTCTGCCATGGAGCGCAGTATACTTTGGGAAGACTGGGAGTGTCCCACATCAGACCATGCCACAGCCAGCTATTGCTGCAGCACGGGCTTTAGGTGCTTTGTCTTGTTCTTACAGATCTATGTAAAGGCACCTGTGTTGTGTGCCAGATGGTAAGCAGAGGTGATAACCACAGTGTTTGGTGGCATTTGTCTGAGACCAGATGTTATCCATGAGAGGGTTTCCTCCTTTCAGGATGAAATAGTGCAGGATGCTGAGCTCTCACTTCCTTTGAAACTGAGGTGAAGATGCTCACAATATTTCAGGATAGTTTTTTGATCTGTCTAATTGATTTAATAATAATTTTGTAACTGTTTGTTTTAACATTGAATAACTGATTGCATCAGAACTGAGCCATGCTGGCTGCTGTACAATGGCCAGGCCACTCCCCTCAGGTTAAAGACAGCCTGGCCAAAAGGAAGAGAAAGTAAGTGTATTTTATTCAAGATCATACAAATATTTTGGGAATCTTATCTCCCTCTCCAGTGTGCCAGCCTAGTGCTCTCTTCCCCAAATCAAAGTTTCTTTCTAACAGGTGAGCAGACGCAGTCTGTTCCCTTACCTGTGGTTAAGAATATAAATAGGATGTAAAGAAATTCTCTAGTCCTATCTGCAATGAGAAGTCAGTGGAAAAGCTGGGGCTGGTTTTAATATCTATGTGTTCTTGGTCATGAGAGAATTATTTCACTGTATTAGAACTGCTGACATTTAAGTGTTTACATACCAGCTTAAAATTCTCCTGGTAGTTACTGGCAGAATCCTAAATAGTTAAAAGATGGGGCTTAGTCTAGAGCCTAGACTATAAGTGTAGATATGATGGTAGGCTTCCTTTTTCTTTAAAAAGCCTTTATTTGTATCAGCTCATTTGACTTCCTTTACAAATTATACCAGCCCACCACTCTTTACATAGGGGATGAAATATTGGCAGTATCTGGACACCGGTGTTAACTCATACTGGATTGCAGAGTTTATTTACATTTTCTCTTGTGAAACCATCTGCAAGGAGGATGCATGACATTTTTTTTTCGGTAGTAACCTAACTCAAAATCATAGGGCTTCACAAACTATCCCAAGGTGATAGTTGGCATGTCTTTGCTACAGGGAGTTAAATTCAAATGTTCTCCAAAGGGTTACTAAAACTGAAGTATTTTAGGAATGCAAACTCAGGCTTATAAGCTCCACATGATCTAGCAATGTGTTTTTCTCCTTTGCATAAGTCAAGAGCTTCCTTCCCTGGAGACTGTGAAACATCCAAGAGCACACGAGCAAGCAAAAGGCATGCTGCTTCTGACTAGCTTTACTACAGAAAGAAGTCCCTGGGGAAGGACACCCCACGGGCATTCATTCTTGGGTGCATCACCCCCATGGACCAATTTGATTTCATTTTTCAAATGAACTCTGCTTTAGGACACTTCTGTCTCCATTTTGAGTGCCCGCACTGCCTCTGTGGGCTTGGGAAGAGCTCAGTACCCCACAGTGCGTTCTGAAAGTCCAGAACAGGTCTCTTCATTGGGCTGTTTCATGGAGTATGGGTGTTGTAAACTGCATGCTACAACCAGGGGTCTGTGCCAGGCACTGGAGCCCATGGTTTGCCCCTGTCTGCTGTGCACTGGGGCTAAGGGATCCCAGCAAGGTCTGTGCTGCTGGGAACTTGCTGCAGGGATCACTGACAGAAGCTCAGCTCTAACTTTTTTAAGCTGACCTAGCAGCAGCTGCTTCACACTCCAGTGTACATCAATAAAATCAGTCAAGGCTTGTATCTGACCTAAATCTGTGTGACTGTTGCAGAAGCCACTTGCATCAAACAAGGGCTTGCACTGTTGCATCCAGCAGAGAGGTCCCACATCCAAGCAATTTGCATTTTGGGTGCTTGTGGATAGGATACAGAAGTCTTAAATCCTGGCATGGCTGAGACTTGGCACATCAGCTGCAGAGAGAGACGTGACCTCCTGCTCTCCCAGGCTGTGTCCCCCTCCACAAACCCTTCCTGTGACATCCTCAGGTTGCACACCTGAAGATGTCCATGCTGGCCCATGAGTGCCCATGCTGGGGAGGTGGGCACCTGTCCCACCTGAGGATTCATTGCTGCTGGGTAGGACCCAGCTGAGCTGTGTTTAAGCCTGCTGGTAAAATCCAGGTGAAGTAAAACACATCTGTCTTTTGCCAATGAGTTCAATGGGTAGAACAATGACACTGAGAACAGAAAGCCTGAAGTTTATATTCAGAAGTCTTAATGAGACCAAAAACATTGCCAGTAGGTAAGCAGGATATGATGTCTGTAATTGCATATCTCCTTGTAGATCCAGTCCTAGGGCAAAACTGACAACTTCATATCAGTAATGTCTGTGGCTGTTTAGAAACACAGCTAAACACTGGGTGGACCTGTGGGTTTTTATCACAAACCAAAGAGCAACAGTGGAATTACAATAGCAAGCTGGAGCTACGGTGGAATGTTGACACTGCCTAACACTTTCCACTAAAGTGTTTCTCTTTCTCACAGTTTCTCTTTCTTTTGACTTTGCCAGTTTTCAACTGTTGGGGCCAAAATTCTGCATACCAGGTGTTTGCCTCAGGCTGAGAAAATCTGAAAAATTTCAGCCAAAAAATGTGTTCCTTTTATGAAAGGATGAGGTAATGGGAGCACTCAGGTGAACTGCCCACCTAAGAAACTCTGGAAGGGTTTCCTCTGTGTGGCTCCTAGAACCTGGCTCTGGGAGTTGGGTCTTCATCTCTGCTGTTCCACCGTGTGTGAGGGAGCAGCTTTCTGCCTGCCCCAGTACAAAACTCAAATAAGACCAAGTCTGGGCACACACTCCCATTCCAGCAGCTGAAGCAGCTGAGATTTCCCAATTGTGGTGGACACCTGTCTAATTTTGGGACTGGCAGTGATTGAGTATGTGCTGCCCTGGGCACCCCCAGTGTCCTGAAACAAAGGAGGAGAAATTGTTTGACTCTTCCCTTCCCAGACATGATGCCGTGCCAGAAGGAAGACAGTGATCTTGGAGGAGGTGCAGGAGATAGCAAGCAGTGGGTCAGACCAGTGCATTGATTGTGTTTCCAGGACTGCCAGGAAAAACATTACTGCTCCTCATCCTGTCCTTCCCACTTGGGGCAGCATGGGCTGCACTCTTCAAAGGAGAAAACAGAAAGTACAGACAGGGCAATGCGCATTGGTGCTCCACCAGCAGCACCCAGCTCATGTCCTGCCTAGCTCTTCAATTCAATCCCTGCCTTCCCACTTCCCTGTATGCTGGGTGAGGTGAATAACCGTTTTCAGGTGGCAGAAAGGTGGCAGCTTTGAGCCTTCAGATGCCAGAGAGCACCACATGTAGCACCCATGTTCTGAACGGGCGAACTTCTCCTTGCCTGTGCACCTCTTCTGCAGTAGTCCTGCTCAGTGTGGGCAATCACTCAGAGCAGCGCTGGGGATATGGGAGAGAACTGTTTCCTAATATAGATTAAAAATACCATTATCAAGTCAACTGGACAGTCTGACAACATGGTTAAGTTTGGCAATAAGCTTTTTCTTGTTCTTTCTATTTTCCTTTCCTATTTCCCCATGACTATATCTTGACTGAAATCCTGCATGTTGGGTTTTGGAAAACTTCAGTACTGCACCCAGCCAGAAACAGATGCAGATATGACTGTGGCTGTCATCAAGGAGTCGACCCAAATGCCCACCACCAGAAAGTGTCAATGATGCAGATTGTTTCAGAGGATACTGAGAAGACACAGCACCAATGGAAAACCTATGTCTTGTTTCTCTGTGTAGACACATGCCTCTCTGAATGTGCTACCGAGTCCTTCTTCTGCAAGTAAGGGTCCTGAATACTGCATCAAACCCAGCTGGGGAAAGAAACAGAAAGAGGGATCATTAGAATGCCCAAGGGCTTGTTCTCAAGGCTTGTATGTGCTCTTGCCTTCCTCTGTTTCTAATTGCTTGTCAGCTTCTTAGGCTGTGCCATCAGGCCAGCCTTGCTCATTCAGGCGTTCACAGTTTATCCAATTATTGCATTACCAGCAGTGAGGAAGTGCAATAGACTCTTTCCTACCCACTGCTAAGAGCCAATGGCAGGGGAAGTGTGTGTGTGGTGTGTGTGGGTGTGTGTGGGGGTGTGTGTGGCATGTGTGCAATTGCTTGGAACATTCTCTAAAGCTGTGTGGCAAATTACAAAATATGCTGAATAGGTAAAAGTGGGTAGGAAGGGTTTCTTGCTATAAAGACTCTATTCAGGGAAAATAAGTTGTATTAATTAAAACACAATAGAGTTTTTTTGGTGTTCTTGGCTGAGTTCCTTACAATTTCTACTTCTGCAGAATGACCCTCTGGTGCAGAAAACTTTCCTGATCAACTAATTATTTTCAAAGAGATCCCAGAGAATTACTGGTACAAACCTGCCATATCTCCTAATGCTGACCACGTTTCAGAGCTGAGGCATCATCCATTAAGTCGCACTCTAACACTCACCTGCCTCAGCACTCCCTCCCACCTGCTCTTAACATCATTATCATCCCCAATTTTGGGTCCAAAACCATTTGTTTTTTTAAACCTTCTAGGGGATGGTAAGAAATAAAGAAGGTCATCAACTGCTTGACTGCCCTTTGATAGAGGCAGTGGTATCACTTTCCAAACACAATTTCCTTGCTATGTTTTGGCCATTGCTGCTGGTGGGCTGGTGGGGTGTCATGCATCACTGACTCTGGAACCTGAGTAGCAGCCTTTACTTTGAATCAGTTTCTAAGTGCTTTCACTTTTGGGCCTCAGGGCCCTGTTCTCACCCAGGCTGTGCTATTAACAGTGCCTGCTGGGAATGGAGGAGGCTTCAGTCACCACCACATTCACACAATGATAATGAGAGCTGAGGAGGCACAAAATAACAAACCCAGGGGCTGCAGCTCATTCCCTGGGGTTCTCTCCTGTCCTTCTGCCTCTGCATCACTGCTCTGGTGGCCAAACCCTGCAGCTGAGGTGCCTTTGTCCTTCCCAGTGCCCTCTCCAGAGGCAAACCTACATCTCCTCTGTGCTCTGCCACTGCAGAAACTACAGCTTCTCTGAAACTGTCCACAGACACCTGTTCCCTCTATGCTCACCATAGCACTGCCTTATTGAGATTGATGAAATCTAGCTCCTCTAGTTCATTTTCCTCCGAGTTAGGACTTTTTCTCTTAGCAGCTGATTACTAGAAGAGCTGACACACACACCTGGGGCTCTGCTGCCTTCCCAACTCAGGTCACAGGCTCTTTATACTGCTTTCTTTTGACCTCAGAGACATTTTACCAGTCTCACAGCTTGGGAAGTTTGACATTGAGCTGGCCAAATTTGTATGGCCGGAGAACCAGGATTGGTACTCAGTGGTTTCTGCCATCACTAGGATTTTAAGTGTTCCTGGAAACATGTTAAAGGCATCCTTAATATGTGTAAGAGACAAATTCTGGCAGGATTTTCTAGTGATTCTTTGTAAGATCTCTTACTGACCACAACTCTGCATTTGTGTTTGCAGAGGAAACACCTTTGGGGGAGTGAGAGGCAAAGTGGGGAAATGGAGTATTTGCTCGTTTGCAGTATCAGGTTAGTGTAACCTATGGTGTGATGTGAGCAGGCAAAGAGGAAGATGACCTTTTGGTTTTGTTTTTATTCCAGCTGCCTGCAGTGTTTCTCATTTCCATCTTACAGTGTGCTCACTTCTCTCTTATGGTCTGCTCACTTCTATCTGAAAAGAAATTGAAAAAGCTGTTTGCTAGCAAGGTGGAGTCTTTATGCCTGTCACCTCAGAAAAAAACTAAACTTGAAATGCTCTGGGACAAATTATATTCTCAAAAAAGCCCCTTATATTATAGAATCCATTTTTTAATGACACAGAGTTAAAAATAATTTAGATGTTGGTCTGACTTGTGGGTGACAGTGAGAATTTGCAGCTGTGGGAATTAAATCCCAGAGGCCAAAAATGATACTTGCAAAAAACCTAATCTGAAGCAAGAATGTATGTAAGGAGGCCAGAATAGGGCTGAGATGAAAACCAGATTTCATGTCTGATGACACTTTTAGGCTTCTGTCTTTTCCAGGCGAGAAAAGACCTATGAGTGCAATAGCAACCGGTAGTTCTCTCCTGGCCTTTTTAAAGTATTGCTGAGCTCTGAAGCTCTTAAATGAGATTTATTACATCTACCAGAGTAATGTACAGTGGATCCTCTGCTGAGGCTTTACATGTCTGTGGTCTTCAGTGGAATATTTCTTCAGTCACACAATTATCAAATTGTTAATAGAGAAAAGAATGCTACTCAGTCAAAAACAAACACAAAGTATCTTAGCTACTGTTGAGAGAATTATTTGAAAACATATAATTTATCCTTTAGGGACGATTTTGTTTTGGGTGATTTAGCATGTACAGCACAGTTCCTGATTCAGCAGGAAGATCAATATCAAGACCTCATTTTGGAAAACAGATCAGGTGAAAGCAGTAGTCTTCATTTTTAAGGAGAAATGGCAAATATGGTACAGGTTAATATGACCAAGTACAGGACACTGCTTTAAAACTAAGGAATTTTGCTAAGGTTTTATCTTGTCAGAGCTTTAGGATACATTGAGACAATAATGTTGCTTCAAGACTTGCCAAATAACTTTCAGGCAAATGTTGAAATCCTCAAGGGCTCTGTTAAACTCTCATAATTTCCAACACTGAAATTGCATATTGCAGAGGTGAAATTGCCTTCAATCTGATGAGCATCTGGCTTCCTTTGATCTAAAAATAGTCTGTCTGGAGCCCGAGACAGCATTGCCATGCTGCTTCATCTCCTGAGGCAGACAGATGCTGGAAGGGAAAGAGACACATCAGTGCTGGGGGACAGGGGACCTCTCTTCCCACCCAGCAAGCAGACAACACCAACCTGCAGCTCAGCCCTCCTGCCCTCCGCAGGGAAACACAGCACCAGCTGTGGTCACATCAGTAGCTGGTGTCAGGTGTTCTTTGTGGTATTGCAGGATGGCAGCTGTACGTCATGAACAGTCGCCAACAGAGCCCTAGGGTCACAACAGAAATATGTATAGAGTGTTCTGAAATGGCTTTCTGATGTGAACAGAAACAGGAGCTTAGGGTGAGCCTTCTCATTGCAAGGGTCCCTGAGCATGCCCCCCAGGAATGCCTGTGTCCCAGCCAGGCTATGCACCCACCAGCACCAGGTCCCACAGACAGGACTCTCTCCTCTTCTGGTCCATGGGGAATAGGAACAAGCAGAAGGTACAACAGGACATGAGAAATACTTCTCATGGATGCGTGGAGCCAGAGCAAGGTCTCCCACTGCATCTCAGCTCCATGCCATTTGGAATCTTGCATGTTCCAAGTACATACTACATCACTGATCCGTGAGTGAGACAGCTTCTGGGCAAGGCTGGATTTCACCTTGTGCTGAAACTTTGTTCCATTGGCTATTCTTTGCCAGCTAGAAAATACCAGAGAACTTCCTTAATGATTTCTTTGGTCATTCTACATTTTGTAACAGACCAGTTTCAAGCCAGGTCACAAATCTGTGATCTCACAGCAGCAGGACCACAATATGATTTGTTCTGACAAGGAGATTTCCATGGCCATTGAGTTGTCCAAAGGATAGCACTTTTTTTAACACATCTCCTTTTGTTCTCATATCCCTGTTAAAAGTGTGGATGAAGATGGAATTTGCTTTAAAGCAATTTGCAGAGAACACCAGCCTGGGCATGAGTCAGCATGTGGGTGCCAGGGCATTTATTTCTGATAAAATATATTTTATCAGATAATATTTCTGTCCTGCTGTGTGAGATTGGTGCTAGGGACTGTATTTTCTAACATCTGTGAATGTTGTTTTCCTTGACGTCTTCAGTAAGTGGACCAGAACACTGCTTAGACTTAGGGAGAGGAAACCTGTAAAAAGTAATTCTCCTCCAGAATTTCTGCAAAAGGATCCTTCCTCTTTGTGCCAGCTTTATTCAAAGCTCTGGTAAGAGAGAACTTCAGTATTGTTTCTTAGATGGCAGCTGCTAATGCCAAGACAAAATCTTAAATATATATATATATGTGTGTGTGCTGTATTTGCTAATTTGGTGCATAGGAGTTATGGCAGTAGCCCATTTTTGGGGCTGAATGGTACAGTACAGCACCAGTGCTCTTTCCTCTATTTCATCCCTGTGAAACCCCCAAAGGCTTTTCCTCAACCTTTTGGTAAATTAAAATACCATTAATGATTTTATTCTCTAGTCAACTGTGTCCTTTTTATTTCTGCTAGTAATTCTGACAAGGCACACGAGCAGGTAAATTTGCTTCATGTGTTTCTACTCTGCATTTCATCCCTGATAGATGCTTGACAGTTGCCTGTGTATAGAGTTCAGTCTCCTGTGTGCTCTGCTAAATATGAAGCTTGTACCTTGTCTCAGGCACATCTAAACAGCTGCTTTTAAAACCAGGATATTTACCTGTTGAGAGGTTTAGATCAGTGCACATAATTATGGTGTTCTAAGTGCTCATTTTCAATATCAACAACTGATTGTTTAAGATAAAACAAGATGCTCTTTTTCCAAGATGTTTGAAACAGATAAGCAGATTTTAGATATATATTTGATGCCTCCATGTTTATTAAACACATTAATTGCGGGCTATGTTGTTGAATCACCTTTGATCTTTTGTCTTTAGAAAGAGCAATCACATCTTCAAGCATTAACTAAATGTGAAATCTTTTGTCTCAAATAGTGATCATCACAAACTAAGTTGAAATAGAACGAGAGTTCTACAGCAGAAAATGTTCCACACCATCATTATATAATGCCATATACTGCATGCTTTTGGCTTCAGACTCTAATAGTGCCTAAAAGGCTGGGACTAGTGGCATTCCTGTGCGTGACTGTCCTGGCAGAGCCAGGTGTCTTGTCACTGGTGTCTTGCTGCTCTGCAGCAGCTGTGAGGCAGTAGGTTTACAGGATCTATTTGCACTTTAATTAAAAAGTCACAACTTGCTGTGCCTTGTGTGAACTCCCCTAGCAAGAGCAGGATCCTGCATGATCCACCAGCATGCAGATCCTACTGAGCAGTGAGTCTATGGACTGGCTTCTCATGAATATTATTTAACCAATTTATTGTGTTTGCATGGATATATAAGTCTTGACAGGAGAGATGTGAGACCCCCTCATCACTTCTGTTTGACTTGTTGCAGTAGCAAAGAGCTGCAGCATTATCTTCAGGCTGAGATGATTGACTGGAAGTGATTTTTCACCAGGTGACATTTGCAATAATTACATGGTGCTTTGCTTGCTTGGGAGGAAATAATCAGCACGACCTTCAAAAGGCTCTATGGAAAGCAGCTCTTGCAAAAACAATTATTTGAGCCTCCTACTATGACGGCTCCTAGTACAACTAGGAAATGAGGGGAATGTACTGCATGTATGGGAGCTGCTGATGGCTGCTGAAAAGACAAGCAGAGACAGGAGGGAGAAGTGATAAACTCGAGGAAAATCAGATTTCCTTCTGCAATCCTGTATTTTCTCAACACCTGCTTCTCCCTGCCAGGCTGTGTGGTGGAAAAATCAAAGTGAGTGGCTGGGGAATCAGGTTTATTGCACAGGCTGGAGCAAGGCTGAGGATCTGACCCCCTGCTCCATCCTATGGAAGAAAGTTTTTTTGGTACCCACACACTCCAGATTTTACAGCATCATGTGAGACAAGAAGTTACCTCACATGCTTTCTGCCCTGAGGACAAGACTTTCTCCATGCTGGGAGAAACTGGGAAACATTCTGGGGAGCTAGGGGTGCATGATCCTGTGGGGTAAGCATCCTCTGTCATGTCCTGGGACACAGCCTGGTCCCTTGTGTGCACCATCTCTGCTCCAGCCTGCAGTAAATGTTGGACCCAGTGTGTGTTTCCATTCTTTTTCCATGCCAGTGGCAGCCCAGGTCTCACTTTTCTGAACTCACTCCTCTTTCAAACAGGGTAATGCCATACAAAAATAGCAACCTATGGCTAACTGGTTTACTGAACCTCCCAGAACAAACAGCTAGCAACAAAGTTACCCAATATAAATAACATTTCTGACATCTCCACACCCACCTTCTTGCTGTCAAACTGAGACCAGACAGGAATTTTTTAAATGGGATTTTTTTAAAAAAAGGAAAGTATACTAAATTACTTTTAATTAAAAAAACAAGCCAGAAAGGCCAAACAACAATAATCTGAGGAGACTTTAAATAAGCAAATATATAAATAATTATTCTCAAGCTGAGAGAAAGTTGAGAAAATTACTCATTTTGGGTAATTCTGAAAAGGAAGCCAGAAATCCTGTCTTCTTCCAGCCAGTAAAACATGCTGTCTCATCAGAGAAATCTAATTACCTTTTTGTTTTAAAAGAGGTTGTTAGACATTTGTGTCTAACATCTCAGGGATGTGTGCATGGCACCACCTCCTCACAGCCCGGGAGCAGTCTCTGCCTCAGTTTCCCCGAAGAGGTGCCAGGAATAGCCTGTGGTGGTGCACTGGATGGATGGGGGACATTGATTTGGCTTGTTTGAAAGAAAGCAGAGTGCTGCCTTGGACCTCCCTGGGTTTCGCACACCCTGTGAAGGACTGTGCAATGCATCAGGAGCTGCTGCTGGGTCACCAGCCTGCACCAGCACCTCAGCTTGCCAAACCCAGCTGTGCCACCAAGGCTAAGGGCAGCTGAGGGGTGGCAGGGTGGAGATTTGGATGAGGCACTGCGTGATTTCCAGAGCATCTATCCTTGTAGGCACCCTCCCCATCGCTAGGGCTTCTGGCTGCAGAGAGACAGCCCCTTAGGTGAGGGAGTTTAGCCACGTTTCTGGCTTCTTGCAGCACTGGTACAACCTTGCACAGTGCTCTGTTTGCTCAGCTCTTTGGAGAGCACTGGCTGTGTTTACTTATAGCTGCCTTGTGCAAAAGCTGGCTGCATTCCAGCGGGAGTCCCCAAGCTCAGCCCAGGATGTGCCCTCTCTGCTTCCTGGGAATTCCCCCCTTCCTTGGGACTGCAGACTTTCTCCCACTTTAGGCTCTGCCTCATTGCACAGATCCTGAGGGCTAAAGGAGTTGCTTTTACCTGCCCTGCAGGTAATGCAGAGCCCATGCTGGGGTTCCCTGATGCCCAGCATCTCTCTAAGACTATTGCCTATCATTTTCCAAGGAGCACACCCTTGTAAGGCAATGGATGAGGTCTGTGAGCGTGCCAGTGCTTGGAATTAAACACCCCGCACCTTCTGAACTGGAGCCCAACCATCTGCTGTACAACTGTGGATTGGTCAGAAAACTGCTGGTGACTCAGTGGAGGAAGCAGAGGCATGGGCGGTCTATTTTTAGCTGTCAGTAAATGTACTAAAGTGGCTTACTGCTGAGTTGAAGAAAGGACAGACAATCCCTGCTTGCCCTATTTAGGGAATAAATGTGAAATACTTGCATCCATTTCTAAAGTCTAAATTATAGGTACTGCTGGGGAGAGGTGTGCTGGGGAGAACAAGTCTCTGGCCATCCCTCTGTGTGGCTCAGGACAGAGTTTGCTTCACAATGCAGCACCAATATAAAAGGCAATCATCACTTTTGCAGAAAGAAAAGCAGAGGAGGAATGTGGCACTCACCTGGAAGCATGCTGCAGCTACCTGACAGTGCTCGAGTCTGCTTAGCCCTTCTTGAATAGGATGTAAATAAGTGATGGGCAGCAATGAGCCCAGGGGGCTGTTAAGCTTTTCTTTTACAGAGGGGAGCAGTAAGGAAGAAAATTGTAAACCGAATTTTGTGTATATGTCTTGAATCAAAGACAATAAACATATATAAAATAATAATCATAGAATTTACTGAGTTGGAAGGGACCCACAAGGAGCATCAAAGCGCAACTCCTTGCCCTGCACAGGACCTTCCAGGAATCACACCTTGTATTTATGTGTAAAAAACGTTGTTCACTTTGTATCAGAATATGAGAAAATATTTGGGGAAACCAAGAGTTTGTAGATTCACAGCCAACAAACATGTTTGGTTCAGTCGGTAAAGAATTGTCTGCAGATACAGCAAACTCCAAGAGTATAGTATGGTTGCAAGGAAGATGAGCTATTAGTGGGTATAAAAAGACACATAGAGATGTTAGTAAATTTGAACAAGTCCCATTTTTGCCTGAAATGTCTTCTGTTACCATAGACAGTAACTCTGATTGAAATGGAGAAGGAAGAAGTCACTTTTCTTCCTTCTCTGGTCTTTGTTTTCGAGGCTTCCACACATCCCTTCAGATGGGGTAAGAGTTGAAACTTGAGGGACAGATGTTGGCAGGGATAAATTTGCCCAGAAAAATGCGCTGGCCAGGGCTGTTGCTGGGATAAGATGCCATGAAGAACTGACTGGACCAGTGTGGAAAAGTAGCTAAATAGTAAGGAGAGCAAAAAATAGGTCTCAGCAGGGCACCTGCTTGTGAGTGTCTGGGGCTGGACCAAGATCTTCCTTCAGGAGGGGTTTGCCTGATGGGAGCTGAGGCATAAACTGGAGAAGACACTTGCAATTTGGTCTGCAGATTGTTGTTGCCGTCACATCAGTTGCCTAAAAAGAGACTAAGAAAGCCTATTCTATCTCCATCTGTCAGTGGCAGTGGGAAAGGCTGCTCTGCCACAGGCACTGCTGCTCTTTAAAAGCTTCCAAATGCTCCTCTGCTGAGATGTTGTTGAGGTTTATTTCCTTGCAGTGGCTGTGGTCACAGAGCAGTGTGATGGGCTCACAGCAGTAGGAGGCAAAGCATCTGTACTGAAACATCTTCAGAACAGTAAAATTATTCAATACAGGGAAAAAAATATCTGGGGATGATGGAAAGAAGGAATGACCCCTAAAAGGGAAAAGGAAGAGGATAAACAGCCTCTTGGGTTTTATTCATTATATTCTAAGCATTAGCAGTTACTAATAGATGTCTAGGGGAATCTGTGCAGTGCAGGTCAATATTCTAGGGAGGGGGTTATTTAAAAAGAGATATTTTCTCTTTGGCGACACTATGTGCTGGAGCTGTAGGAATGGTCTATTGGCTCTCTGAGACTATTCACACTTGTAGTCACTTGCAAATCTTGCAGAGCTTGTAGCTTTTCCCAGCAGGTACCTGTGACCCACCCCTGACAGCGTCCTTGCAGAATTTGAAGTGGGTGTGTAAAGAGCTCTGCCTGTGCCTGAATCAGCCATTTCCAACCCCATGCTGTGCTCCTGGGATTTGCACTGCTGATATTCAGTTTGGTATCTGCCTGTTCCTCATCCTCACCTGCCTTCCTCCCATCATCTCTGGATGGAGAAACAGGGCTTGTTTATCTGCTTTGGCAGAGGAAGGCACAGGAGCACTCTTAAGTTTTCCACATTGTATTATTGATGTAAATGTTGGTGAGAAATTGAAGACTGAATGTTTAAAAGTGTAGGAGGTATTAGAGCCACATGGGTTTGGTGGTTGAATCACCCAAAAATAATCTCTTTAACTTGCTGGGGCAGGAAAAAAATCACATCTCTAGGAATGCCACATAATAAAAAATCAATTTAAAAGTCAATATTCTTAAGTTTCCCCTGCAGAGAGCCTGTCTGGATTTGCATTTCCTCACAGTTGGTCTTTATGCACAAGATGTTCCTCATGCAGAGCTGCAGCTTCTGCTCACTCTGCACCCCCAGAGCTCCAGCCCAAGGCTGGCAAGGCAAGGCACTGGTGGTAGGAATCTTGTGCTACTGTGAAACATGACATTTATAATGCACCAGTTCCTTCTTTTCAAAATCAGCTTCTGCAATCCTTTTCTCTCTGTGTCTGTAGAAGACGTGCTGGATGCGAGCAGGCTCACAGTACCCAGCAGCTGTGGCTGTCCCTCAGACACTGCTCCCTTCCCTCCTGTGCATTCAGGCGTTTGGGTCTTAAAGTGTACAGTTGCTCTGCAGCAGACTCCAATTGCTTTTTGTCGGTGGCTGCCCAAAACAGGAGCACTGGAATGTTTGTATTTTTTAGAGGATGATTTCAGCCCTCAGATCTGATCACCTATACTCTTTATTCCTTGCTGGATCCTGAATTAGAAATGATTTTCTTGTCATTTTGCACTGGAAGAAAATGAGCACTGGTAAGAGCAGCAATTCTGGTCAGCGGCAATGAGGGAAATGGTCTCTCTTCTCCTATCGCTGCAACTCTCCTGGCTTCCCTCCAGTTTCCATCTGTGCAAAATCAGAGGGAGGGCTGTGAAACACCCCAGCATACAGTGGTGAAAACGTCTTCCTCTCTGGGGCTTTGGCAATTTCGAATGGAAACCTTGGTTTATTCCAGTGCTGGACATTGCACAGCCCAGCCTCATCTGCTAATACCTCAGCTCCTGTCTTAGACCTAGCAAGATCATCAAACTTTTGCCCCTGGTATCTGTCCTTAGGGGTATTTTTGGCTTTGAATCACAAGTCTCATAACTTGTCTCTTCTCTTGCACTTGTCATGAAGTTGCATAATTTGGGATCTCTTGCACTGGGATCTTTTCACCGATGTTTTCCTTTGGCTTTCATTTTGTGCAGTTTTATTTATCAAATCCTTCATGAAGCTTCCTGCTACGGCAGGCAGTAATTATTCTTATGTGTACAGACACTGCACTAGAAAAATTTCTGTTGTCTCTGAATATACCTGTTTAGCATTAAAATATGGAGTTTGGCTACTTCTGGCAATTGCCTCATAATGGTCGTTGCTGTAGAGAAGTTTCTAACCACAGATTTTGTAGTCAACGTGCCCTTCTCTTAGACCTGGATGTTTTGTCGCTTGTGGGTTTGTATTTTACCATTGCCACATCTCCATCTTTAGACATTCACTTCCTTCTATAGGTCTGAAGAGCAACACTTTATTTAATTATTTTTCTTCTGTTATGTGGGAAAACACTTCTTTGTTGATTTGACCACTTGCACTTTGAAACCTTTAGCCTTGTTTTCATTGTTTTGTTATGTCTTGGCTGAGCCAGTGTAACTCATCAGCTTTAATTGGGGAGAAAGCACAGGGTGTGTTTGCTTTTCCCTGAAAACCATTTTCTGCTTCATAACAAATTTTAAAGGCCTATAAAATTAATTAATAGCCTGCCTGAGTGCAGCTGCTACTGAGGGGAAGTACAGCTTGCCCTGTCACGGAGCAGTGGGGAGTCCAGCATCCTCTTCCCCCTCTCTAAAGGCACCATGTGTGTTTTGGGGCTGGAAATACTCGATGAGTAACTCGTTGAGCAGCCGACCCTCTGCATATCAGTAGGATTTCTGCTTGGAAAGGAAGATAGATCATCTCTGGGAGTGGGTACAAGATGCCTTTCCTTCAGCAGCCCCTACACAGCTCCCATAGCAGGGCTGGGGGGCCAGCAGGACTGTCTGGAGGGGAGCAGGAGCTCCCCCGTGGAGGCTGATGGTGAGCCACTATGATTTCAGTTCCCCTGGGGGTTAAAGGAACAGAATTTGCCTTTATTCTTGTTTGGCTGTAGCTGAGCCTCTGAGGTTGCCAATTCTGCCCGTGGTGTGCCCACACAGCCACCAATGGCTTATGAAAGCTGCACAGGAGTAGATGGTAGCTTCTCTCCTTGCCTTCCCCTCTCCTACACTGCCGTGCCCCCATGGGTCTGCTCAGGCTGCCTCTGGACTGGGCTGTGCCCAGGGCCAGCCCTGGATGGGCAGCCCTGCTGGCTGCTGCACTGTGGGGCAGAAATCAGAGGTGTCAGGGCAAGAGGGAGAAATGCCTGCTGGGGAGGAAGTTGGTGTCTGCCTTGTAACAGACACGGTGCCAATTTTTTGCCCTCCTTGTTGAAGATACAAGGATTCCCTTCTGAAGGAAAGCTTAAAATAGGAGTTTTGGACTCCTGTATTGCCTGTCCTGGACTGACTTCTCTTTTATAGCCTTGGTCCATCCCAAAAGACCACAACTCCTCCTTTCTTGCAGACTTCTTCTTTCCATAAATGTTTACATTTAGATATTATCGTTGCAGTGAATGGAAAGGTCAGTGACTTTAATGCTTTCCTCTGGGATGCAGGTGTAGAAGTGCTCCAGCTCCTGCACACCTTCTTCCATTGTGGGAGAGATGTGCAGTTGCCCCAGGCAGGTCTACAGTGATCTCTTAGTATTGTCTTACTGATTTATCCTGACTCCAAAGTCTTTGTTATTTTCTTGAATGCTTTGTCTTCTCAGGGGCCTTCAGGACTTTTGATTATGAAATTGTTTCAAAGTATTGATTTGCTCTGTTAAACATTAAAAATATCAAAGAAAAGGCCACCGTTTACTTTCTCATTGTGTGACTTGCTGAAATAAAACCAAACACAGGCTCATCTGAATCTATAGGGATGTCATCCAGGCTGGACAGCCCTGAAGGGTGATGCAATGGGTCTGAAGAGCAGTGCAAGTAACTGTAGGGCTAAGGACCAAGGCAGATGTAAGTACAACAAGAGGGGCAGAAAGCATCCCCTACTTGGCTGTCTGCAGCTGCTGGGCCGCCAACAGGATGGCCCAGGTGCCACAGAACTGAAGATGGGTATGCACTTTGGGAGGAGATCAGCTGCGAATTCCTGAGCTGTCCTCACAAGCTCCTTGTGGAAGGACAGATCCACCTGTGTCACATCTGGTGCCCTGTCTGCACCTTGCACTGCAAGGTGTTCATCAAACCCTCCTTCTCTAGCGCTGCTGAAAGCCCCCAGCGTTACCTTGGCACACATGTGGGCTAAGTAATAGCCACAATTAACACACCTCTGTGCAATTAGAGAATAGCACCTGGCCTTGCCTATGAGGCTTGAACAGAAGCCAGGCTGTGTGGGTGGAGGGTTTCCCCAGAGGTCCTGGCAAAGGAGGGGCCAGGCAATGGATTGATTACAGCTGTGTGTGAGGAGGTTTAAAAATAGCTCTCCAACTTTCCAGAAGAATGTATTTGTTATGGAGTCACTGAAAGGCTGTAGTAAGAGATCCAGGAGCAGCCTCTGGGACCAAGCCAAGAGACAGAGCTTCTTCTGGGCACAGTGCTCCCTGGAAAGACAGGCTTGGGCTGCTGAGCAAGGAACCTGCTCCTGTTTGTTTGCCCTCTGTGTTCAGGGAAACAAGACTCTGTGTATGTCTCATATGATAAATAAACATTGCTGCACCAAGGAAATGCTTGACGTATCATCCGTTGTATTGTAGTGGAAACAGCCTGGCAAGACCCTGCTTGTTGGCTAATCCTCGGGCCAGATGGAGGTAAGGATATGTTTCAAATGTTAATTAACTACTTCATTACGTGTCTGATTTTCTGGTTTTAAACAAATAAGTAAGAAGGCTTATTTAGCAAATATATTTACTGGTGTATCCTGGTTTGCTGCTCAAACCAACAATATTTCAGTCTGAACAGTGAAATTGTTAGCTTGGGTGTACACGGCAGAGCTAATCACAAACACATGGGAAACACAGGGCTATAAATCTGCAAATCGACAAGGGGCGTGGTAGGGAACTGGAATAAGGGACACACATTCTGCTAGGCTGCAAGAAAGAGAGGTTTCCACCTTTTAGATACACAGAGATCCTAATTAACTGTTCATGATGGTGATGCATTAGGATGCAAAGGGGTCCTATGAGTATGGAATTAAGGCACAGGTTCAGGTGAGTGTTTTCCCAAATACATTCCCTAAAACATGCCTCCAGCATACACACTAGAATGGGTGGGAAAGAAGCCAGGATATTCATGCTGGTTAGGGCAGAAAATGTGTATGGCTTCAACAGAAAGGAGAGATCCCTTAAGAAGGAGCAAAATAGAAGCAAGGGTTATGCTGAGGGGAAAAAAAAGGAGATGGAACCATTGTGCAGGGTGTGGGGGATCCTGGTATAACCTCATGGAGCTGCAGGGTTTTGTAATCTCAGTGCTATGATAAACTCCGGTGTAGACAGCGCAGAGGAGCAGAGGCATTGGCGGTTTGTGCAGTGAAAGGTAGGTTAGTCCTATCAGGACTGAGAGCTTGCTGAGATAGTGGGGAGTTGATTCAGATCTGTGGTTTACCCTACATAAATCCATAGAGTCACACCAGCTGCACCAGCACACATGAGAGATCTGTTTGGGCCTAGAAGGCATTTGTTGGAGTACAGGTTGGTGTTTTTATTTCAGGGATGTTTTTGGAGATGGTCAGGAGGAAAATTAATTGCAAGCAGCAGGCATTTGCCTGGATGTCTCTGAGACACCAGAGCTCTTGCAGTGCTCTTGAACATGGGTTTTCAGGTGATAACCTTATCTTTTGGCCACAGCATGCTGAGTGTTTGCCTGCAGAGTTATGTATGCTCAGGAAATGACAGGGAGATAGATATGTAGAGATATATCTTACTGTATTGACTAGGTGCAGTCAAGCATCAGGATGTCAGAAGGCTTCGTGCCTGCCTTTTTGGACCCTCTGCTAGTGGACAAGTTCCTCCTATTGGTGCATCTTGCACCCTTGCTGGCTTAGAAAGCCAAGGCAGAAAAACATCCATGCTGTAAACTGCCCATCCTTCCAGTGGCACCAGCCTAGAGCTTTTATTTAGTCTCACATCTCAGGCAGCAGATTTGCCTACTGCAAGGGAACACATAGAGGAAAGGGTTTCTCATAGTTAAAAGAAGATGATGTTCATCAGCTTCCAGACCTGCTGTAAGGAGGAGTCAATTTGTGAGACAGAACAAAATCAGGTCCTCTTTTTCCAAAGAAGATATGTTTTTTGAGTCTTGTATGATCAAGTAAGTGCAGAAACATGGTTGTTTCTTCTCAGGTTGAGCCTTGACATCTATTTCCTGGAATTAAGTGTATGCATGGAGGTCTATGTGCTCCAAAGTAGATGACATCACCTTTTACCTTATAAATCAGCATTTTTGTGAGAACTGCATCAGATTTGTTTTGAGAAGAGCCTTTGAGCTGTTGCAAAGTTATACAAATATTTCAGAATCATTATTTCATTTTTCTTATTAAAAAAAAATTGCTGCATCAAAATCAGTTGAATTTTGAGACTCTAGTGGGAAATGTTTCTCACTTTCATGGCTTTTTCCAGCATCCTCCCACAGTGTGAACACAACCTTGGGCCAAGCACCCAGAATCACTTGGCGAGCACTGAGAGCATCCCCCCACCCATCCATCCCTCTGCTTCTTGTCCTTGAGCACCCGAGGAAAGGGACACGTGAGAAATATACCCAGGTGCACAGAGACACAAAACAGTGCAAGGTGTGATTTTAAGACATGAGTTAAGCAGTCCCAGGGTGTTTAGCTCTGCATTTCCGTAAGCATTGGCACTTCTGCCCTGAGAAACAGCCTGTTGGTCAGGCATCTGGCATGCTGGGCTGCAGAGCTGTATCTGACCTGGAAAAAGTGTGACAATGGTTTAAAAACACTAGGAAGGGCAAGTAGCAAGTTTATTTTACATGTATCAGTGACTAGGCATGCCATGTTTTGGAAACATTGCAGCAAGGTGAGCTTTGAGAAGGAATTTGCAGGCAAATATGATAGCTGATTCCTTTTTTTAGGGGAAAAAAGTAGAAATGAAGACAAAAATAGAGATTTTTATGTTGGATAAGCAGCCCTGAAAGGGCTAGAAGAGAAAACCCGAACAGCAGAAATGTTGCTTAAAAAACCAATTTCAATCTGAATTTTTCCATTGCTGCCTTCAGTTACATAAAGGCCTTTCATATACCCAGGTCTGTTGATCTCTGATAAAATTGCACAAAGGAGGCAGCTCATTAACTCTCGTTCTGCACTGAGCATGTTTTGATGTGCAGATTGCTGACAGCACAAAAAATCCTTTCTGAGTGTATATATAGGGATAATAGCAGTATTGATAGTGGGTACCTGCTGCAGGCAAAACACAGGGGATCCTCCATCTCTTCAGCATTTCATCTAGGAGTAATGACCAGGGAATGTGAAGAGTGATTGTAGTTAAACCTAACACAAAGCTCCTGTAATTGAAAGCCCATTACAGCGTCTCAAGTCAGACTCTTGAAATAAACACTAGCTTCTAAAAATTCCTGCCATTACTAGCTAGTTATTGATTAAAATAATGATACATTTTGTTTTTATAAAGGTTTTCAAGCTCTCTTGTGTACAGAAGAGTTTTCAAACATAACAATTCCAGGCATGAACAGTTCATTCAAACATTTAGCTTGCAATGAGGGAGACTACAAACAAAGAACTGTTGTGTTAGTCTGGGGAGGCAG
The DNA here is from genome assembly GCA_013396875.1 of Vireo altiloquus. Lineage (NCBI taxonomy): Eukaryota > Metazoa > Chordata > Aves > Passeriformes > Vireonidae > Vireo > Vireo altiloquus. Next base: position 1,253,356 of record VZRF01000545.1, read on the forward strand.
AGCAGAACTAACCCACCTGCTTCAGTTAACTAAACTGGGTGGAACAGCATAAGGGAGAAGAAAGTTACACGTAATGGTTAATTTTTTAACTAGAGGATGTTAGACATCAAATCTGGTATCTTTTAAAAGAGAAATTGTTGGCAGCATTCGTAAGTGCGTGAATGATGGGCATGCAACTTTGTGGTTGTGCTTTGATTTCTTTCTCTCTGCTCCAAAATCATGAGGGATCATGGAGAGAAGTAAAATGGCTCCATTAGAGTTAAATTCTGGTGTTCACTGAAAGAACAAAGATAGAAAGCAAACAATAAATGCATTGCTATGATGCTTTGGATGCTGCACTCTCTCCCTAAACTAGGAGAAGATGGTTTCAAGCCCATTTAAGGTGGGATCTGTTTGCCTTTGTAGATAAAAACATGATGGCTGTGTAGCAGTGTGAGTGATAGAGAATGGCTGTGCAGTTTTGAGGTGGCTGTTGCTGAGCCAGAGCTAATCCACCCCACCAGAGCTGCTGGGCCAGCAGAGACCATGGTCTGCCCTTCCCTCTCCCCTGCACTGCCACAGAGCCAAACACCAGCGCATATCCTCCCCAGCACCCTGTGCACTGAGACACTTGTGAGGAGGCAAACCTGCAGGGAGTGAACCTGGGAAGGGAACACCCTGTAGCAGGGAAGTGGTGATTGCACAGACACCTCCTCAGTCTGTGAAAATCATATTTGTGCTGGTGGCACAGCTCTCCAGCACAGCACAGGAATGGGCTGCCCTGCTCCTGCTCACAGCCCTTGCTGGTGCCCGGGTGCTCACTCCAGGCTGGCACAGACCTTCTGCAGCCATGGCAGCTTGTGGAGACAAACAGCCAGAGTCTGCATCTGTGCTGCCCTCATTCCCAACTGGATGGGTCCAAAAAACTTTGTCTCTATGAATGGCTGAGGAAATTAGACCTAAGGAAAGTTCAGTTTTAATGTCAAGTGCCACTGTTTCATTATGCGGATTTTTCAGAACTGCAGCCAAATCGTCCAGTGCTGCTTAACTGCTTAATATGATAAATTATATCTTTTGCCAACTGCTTGCCTAATTATGTATTTTATTCCTTGTAAACATCAGCTCTGAGATGATGGAAGGGAGGCCGCGCAGAGTTTCCACTGCCAATCTGATGGGCTGCAGTACAGCAGCCATTTCTGTAGCTATATTTATCTTCCTCTCATCAATGTGACTGACATGGACCTCCAAGAAGTTATCTTTTATACTCCACTCTTCAAAATGAGGACTCACTTTGTCATTTCTCCAGGGAAGCTGTTTTTGAATCTATTATAAAATGTTGTTTATCTCATCTCCCAAGGACTTGCATATTTTCACAAAATATCATTTGGCATCTTACCATGTTTTCAGTCCTGAGTGTCAGAGGTCAGGCCAGCTTTGGGCAAGAACTGGGAGGCTCCTCTCTGTCTGAACTCCTCCTGCATCACACCAAGACACATCATTTTTTGGGTTTTTTGTGGATTTTACTCAGGATCAAGTAATTCTGACAAACTAGAAAAATATTGTTTCTGAAGCCAGTAAAAGTTGAATTTCAGGTCTGACCAAGTTTTTAAGCAGGAAAATTGAGGGAGGGGTTGCATGTGGGCTGCATGTGATGGTGCTGAGCACTGTGCAGCCCAGAAGGGCAGCAGCCCTCTGCCCTTGGGAGCTCACAACATGATGGTTGTGAGCAGAGGGGCTCTGCCTGTGACTCGTACTCCAGAGGAAGAGGCAGGGGTAACTAACTGTGGTGGATGTGACCTCAGCGAACCTCCAACCCCATTCCTTTTGTCAGGTGGCTGCTCCAGAGCAGCACTGGTGGAAGAGGCAGGGCCAAGTGTGTCCCCACCACCACCGAGCCACAGGGGTTTGCTTACATCACTGCAAAACACTCTCATACAGCAGTGCCTTGTGAACAGAATACAGCTGTCATCTACTCACAGTCTATTGAGCTTCATACATATTAATGTTCGTATACTGACTGCTCTTTCTCATCTGCTTTAATCGAAAGATAAGCTGAATTTCTTATTTTGCTCTGCAGTAGGAGCTGTATTTGAAGCAGTGCATTTTCCTGCTATGTTCCTGCTACGTTTGAATTAAAGTTGGTCATAATAGTAGAAAGAAAGCATCAACCTCTACATAAAATTGATTTGTACCAAGGGAAGTCTATAAAGCTGTACTTTAAAGTGATGATCATTAGAAATACCTATTTGGGGCACTACAGCTGAGGAGAAAAGCATCAAAGTCATCTGTATCAGCACTGTAAAATATAAATGTCTCTCATTTATCAACTGCTGAAAACAAGTGTTTAACTTCACAGGATTTAATATCAGTTTAGATTTTTTTCCTTCTGATAGTGCACAAGATGAACCATGCCTGCCTGAATTTTGAGAACACAATTCCCCTCTTGCACAATTTCTCTCTTTGCTTTGTTAAAAGAGAGCAGATCAGAGAAATGAAGACCAGAGGTCCATTTACAGAAGTCTGTATACAAAATGTGGGCAAAAGTGCAGAAAGAACTATCAGAGTCACATGTGACAGCTGAACAACCCTGCACACAATTAGGATAAAAGGGCAGTTCCCCCTAGGCAGCAACTGCATGATGGATGGCTGCAGCTCGCTGCACTGCAGCTGCACAAGAACCTTTGGTATCCTTTTTATGTACATTTATTTCATGTGAATGGAGGCCACATTTCCTGTGTTGAAAAGAACATTAAAATATCTTTCCACAGAAATTCTAAAAGTCATTCGATTTCTTCTTGCATTTTGTGAGAGATATTTATATGCTTCCCAGCTTTTTTCTTCTTTCTTCCTTTTGTCCCTTTTTCTGTAGGGGCTGAATAATTCATCATAGAAGGAAGCACATGGATTTTCATTTTTTATTTTAGTAAAACAATACTTCAAAGAAAGCAGTGTCAGAGGTTTGCTCATTGTGACTCAGATTTATTGAAAAAGCACTGCAAAGTCTCTGGGATCTCATATTTGTAGGTCTACTCTCAATCTTATATTTTTTCAATATAAGCTTTCAAAAATTAACCTCAAATTTAAGGAGTTCTGCCACTGAAACTCTGTATAATTTGACAAAAAAAATCATAAGATTATGTATTTTCATCCTCTGAAGACAGTAGAAATTTTAAAAATATTTTATTGGCTTTTATTTTTGGGAGGGGGCATGTGTTAAGTTCATGATGAATGACTTTGTAAGTTTCATCAAAATCAGCTGAGAACCCTTCAGCTGAGGAAACCATGCATTTTTGGAGACTTCCTTAGCAATAAAACTGCTAATGCAAGATTCAAAAGCTTTATCTTTTTGATCTCAGTTGCACCTAAAAAGCAAGCTATGTCTGTAGAAGAAGATCAGGAGTCCCAAAATTCTCAGGTTATAAGGTTGACAGTTCAGTACTTCACATGTGACCCACAGCAAAAGCAAACATGTCATCTTCGGAGAGAAGGCTTTGGTCAGCATCGATGAGTTCGAAGTGCTCTCCACGGGCCAGTGTGATATTGAGCTCTTAAATCTGTCTGACGCTTGAGGTTCCCAATAACCTCCCATAAACATATAAGCCACTTGAAAAGTGTAAACACAGCATGTCCCTACTAAAATGTAAATCTCACACTTCTAACAGGACTAGCTGGAGTGAAACTGTCTGAGGGAGTGCAGCGTTGTGACCCACAGACACAGCAGGGAACCTCTGCTGACCACGCAGGCTGGGAAACACTGTTGGCAAAGCTTGCAAATTCAGATGAAGTAAATGGCAAATTGTCCAGAAAGGCAGGGTTAGTTTTGCTCACTCTGTGTACCACAACAGAGCTGTTGAATTTGGGTAGGAGATGCTACAGAATGTTATTCCAAGAGTTGCATAGAGGGCAATGTCTTACATGAAGTTGGTGAAAGTTTATGAGTCCAGAGGACTCCAGGACTGAGAGAAATTTAACGTAGGTTAACTCTTTCATTCTGCAACTGTTAATAGGAGAGTAATGGTTTTATCATGCTACTGGTTTGTGGGGGACAGGAGCTACATCTCCAAGGACTCAGAGCTTAACCTTGTTTTTGTCCTGTGACAGGCAAACACCATCAATACATTCAGCAGTTTTGATGTCTTCTGGTTATCTGTGACACTTCAGGACACTTCATTCTTTGTGGCCTCAATGTGCTGCTTCTTTCTGCAGTTTTGAGTGTAGCTTATTTTTGAAGGGCTGGATGACTAGTGCTCTGCAGGACTTATATGTAATTTTGAACTTAGAGACATCTAGCCTTCATCCCTTATCTATACTCTCCATGTCTTTTACCATTTTAAAGCCTTCTTCTGAATTCTGAAACCCAAAACTGTCCAAAGATATTTTCAGCTGAGGTCCTTCAGCTGGTTCAGAAGATACTTTGGGAATCTTCTCTCAGCAAAAAAATCTTATTCAGACTGACAATCTATAAATGAAGGTAGAAATAGTTCTCAAGGCTCTTGCAACTTCCTAGATGAGTTTGCTTTGATTTATATGAGATCTGATGATCTCTGAAGTCCTCTGGCTGACCTCTGTCTTTTCCATTTTATTAGGTAACCATGTGGAAGACGAGGACTGATAATGTGCAGCATCTCCACATGGCTAAGAAAAGCCCACTGAAGCCATCAATACTCTCAAGAGTCTCAGGCATTTAGAGGCTTTTCTGTAACAATAAACATAGTTCTTGGGAGGCAGCAGCACCTGAGCCAGTCTCCAGGCTGTGGACTGCTGGGCCTCCTAACATTTGTTTTGTGGGTGGTTTAGGCTGGATATTAGTAAAAGATTCTTCCCCCAGAGGGTGGTTGGGCACTGGAACAGGCTCTCCAGCATCAGCCTGACAGAGTTCGAGAAGTGTTTGGACAATGCTTGCGGGCACATGGTGTGACTCTTGGGGATGGTGCTGTGCAGGGACAGGAGTTGGACTTGATGATCCTTGTGGGTCCCTTCCAACTCAGCATATTCTGTGATTCTGTGATATATGCTGGAATCACAGCTCTGGGTTTGGTTTGCAGTAGGTCTCAAGGAGAGCAGAGTTTTCATCTGAAGAGTTTTCTGCTCATCTGGTAGTGTCTCATTTACAGAACTGATCTCTACCAGTAGTCTACCTCTAGCCTCTCAGGACCAGCAGCTTGCATATCACAGGTACTTAGCCCACCTGTGCTGACAGAGCAGCAGTTCCCACCATCACTGGGATTTCTGTCTCATCTGGCAGCCTGGAGAGTTAGGGTATGGCAGTACCATGCAGGTGCAGCCCAAGTTGTAAGAGGTAATGCAGCCATTGGCCTCTGCATGTCACACTTCCAACTTTCTTGTCCATGAGAACTAAGGCATGTGGAGAAGACAAGGTGGGAAGCCATGTACTGAAAAGGTGAGAGACAATATGCATCTCATCTGGCGAGTTGAGGCACTTGAGAAATATTTGTGCTGTTGAAGCTTCCAGTTTGAACATACTATACTTTCACAGTGACTTGGGATGACATAAATGGTCAGCAAGCAACTGGAGGAGGGTCACCCTGCTCTGAGCAGCCCTGGACTCACGGATTACAAGCAATTAGCGATGACTTTTTACTTGTGAATGGCAGGGTCCTAATCCAGCCTTTCCTTAGAGTTTTCCCTCCTGTATGCCCATGCCACAGAATAGTCCTGTTTTTAATATATTAAGGAATTAGATCACAATCTTGGAGTCTTCATGTGTAGCTCTTCAGGACAAAGTGCCAGACCCATGGAGAGGTCTGAAATAATATCTCTGCAGTAGCAGAAATGATTCCTTCTACCTTTGCAGCCCATGAGCTGTGGGATGTTGAGCACTAGACATGCTTCTGGTAGAAGAGACTGTCACACTGGCTTCTCCAGGTCCCACACAGTGTCTTTGCACAACTAAACCCGATGGGGACCAGCTCAGAGCCTCAAGGGGTAGCTTGGTTTGAGTTTTGGCTCTGCTGTTGTCAGGTGAGTACAACACATACATAGGTACTCATTACACATCATAGGTACCGTGTCTTTTTTTGAGTATTTGCCTTTTAAACCATACTGTTTAAATACCTATTTTTTCTCCTAAAGAGTAGCAAATTCTGCTCTCCTCCTACCTCTTTGGGCATTACTGGCGTTTGTCAGGGATCTGACACACTCAAGTGCATTGCTCTTCAAGGCAGAGATTCAGCTCTCCACTGAGAGCTATTATTTAGGGCTCAATTAATCTTTTGTCCATGTTTTGCCTTCAGCAGCTCAGCAAAGCTCCTTGCAGCACTCACTGTGCCGTGTGGCGGATTGTTGAGAGGACTGTGCTGGCCTTTGTCTAACACACCAGCTTGTCTCACTCTCTTCTGGATTATCTTCTGACCCAGTAGTTCTTACCCAGCCATAGCTGTCCCCAGGATTTCTCAGAGCCAGCAGTGCATATGGTGTTTATATAGGCTCAGAGGGGAACTCTCTGTTGCGAGTTCGTGGGGGTTGACAGGGCCCTTTGTGTCCTCCTTATGCTTTGCATATGAATTTTGTATTGTTTCCAGACAAAGTGACACTCAGTTGTGTGTGGTGTCTGGAGCCCAATACATTTTTTCCTTTCTTTCTCTTGGAATTGCAACGTGAAAAATGGTTTATGCTCTTTTTAGAAGAAGCTGAGCTGATTTATCTGACTTCAGTGACGTTACGTGGGCAGTGAATGGAGCCCCCTGTGCTTGCAGAGTAGTGGAGGGTTTGGAGCAGGGCCCCAGACTCAAGCCAAAGGCCAACTGTGACCAACCTTGATTCTTCTCACTCAACAATCTCTCTAGCTACATCAGCTGGGTTTTTTTAATGGAAAACCACAGTGTTTTATGAAGGTTCAGCAGTACGTTTGAGGGATGGCTCTTACCAAAGCCCATTTTGAAGCAAATACACTTCAGCAAAGTGCCCACAAATATTGCAATGAGGCAAGAGACTAGAAAATCTAAATTTGGATTGTTAAACTTTTGTTTGGTGTGGCTCTTTGAGACTTAGCAAGAAATGAAGGCTGTGTGGGTGGTGGCAAAAAAGATGTCTTTCAGCGACACTTAAAGACTTCTGATTTTTTCCTTGTAAAAGTAGATCATTCATTTTCTTCCAGGCTGGGGTGAAAGCTGGATTACCCTGAGCCATGAGTGGCAGCTGGGCAAGTCTCCATGTTGTCATCTGTCATCACCAGTACCTCCTCAGTGCATTCCTTCTCAGGTGAGTGAAACTGGGGTTTGTGCTCACCTCTTGCATAAACAACAAATCAATTAAATATTTAGTCTTTGTGACTGTGGCAACTTCTTGAGTTTATAAGCTCATGCTTATTTTCTGACCAATTTTATGCACGTTTTATGCAACAGAAAGCAGAAGCATTTTGATCTATCAAGCAGAAAGGAATGCCCTTCCTCATGCAGTATCCAGTTGTGTCTGAGCCAATTAGCTGTTCTTTTAAATGCTGTCACCCTTCTTATGATTTTTTTGCTTTTGCTTTC